>OY365789.1:10988420-11588420 GCA_959347405.1 Napeogenes sylphis
CAATTGGTAGAGCGACGGGACGGTTTCTCAGAGGTCGCAGATTCAAATCTATATATACTTCTGTTTGTATATATGTATACAAATTTGGTATAGAAAAGATAATACAATAATGAAGCAGTATAATTTCAATTAGGAAATATACCGACAAATAGTAAACCGCTATCAGTTTGTTCATATCGGCGGTCAATGTGATAAACTTTTGCCATTGGAATTATTTATGCAGTTAATCACAAGTTATGACATAATTTTTGTTTATTTAAAATTAAATTGTTTCCGATTAGATATAAAATAATTTACTTTTACGTATGTATGTTTATAGACTAATAGTATATTATGATTATTATGACTAGATAAGTGTAATAGATTTAAAGTCAAATTATATAATTACTTTAAGTGTACATGACTGACAGATTCTGATTTACAAGCCTTTTTTTTATTTAATAATTCCTCCAACTAAAAAAAAAATTTTACATTCCACATTTATTCATAAACCACAGTCGCCCTGTTAAAACCAGACAGCTGGCGGAGAGCCAAATTTTTGATGTACTTCAATATGCGCTTACTTTAAATTTTTGTGACATACATTTATTCTTACACTACTATAATCTAATATATATCAGATTTTTCACTAACACATGGACAATCACTAGGGCTATAATTATTATAATACAATTTAATGCTATGCTATAATACAATTTTATTCTTATGCTAATAGATTTTAAATTTGAGTTGGGAGAGAAAGCGATAGAAATAGAAGAAGAATAAGAAGTCGTTACCAATGTTGCAAATTAAAACTAAACATAATTATTTATATTATTACGTCACGATTATAAAAACAATAGGTCACATAATTTGGCTTAGCTTTAACTAAGGCTTAATTAAATTAAACCTACCACAATGCAAGGCCAAGTTCATAGCCTGATAATAAGCAAGGTCAGATAGACACCTATAAGTGGATCTCTAAGTGGACAAACGATAAAGCGTCGGCCTCGTAAGTACCATAGAGTACCTGTCTCAGACAGTTTATGTACGTGTCACTGCAATTGACCTGTCATACTGTAGTTATGTGTTTGAATACACTTAAACCTACTCTGCGTGAGGTACAGGTGTTGTCAAATACAAAATTCTCTAGACAATGGTCCGTTATCTATACAATAAAATTACAAGTATCTTAAAACAAAGACGTTTCAACTGAGTACAGATTTGATGTATTGTTTTGTGTTTTGGATTTGGTTACATAAAACCATTTAATTAAAATTTATGTTAGTCCAATACACCAATACAATATCGAACTTATTAAATTAATATAACAAATTCAAATAATTAGTCAAGACCTTTGTTTTATTAAGGGATAGAACCTCTGGAATTAACTACTGATTGGATTAGATTTATTTAAAGCCTTTATATAAGGAAGACTATTTGTCTCTCCCAAGTCAGGATATAACTTTATAAACTCTATAACCAGTACCAGTACAAAAAAGTGAGTACCAAAAAATATAATTGCTTTCATAAAAATATGGTCCTTACAGATAATTCTTGCCGTATTAGATCAGTAATTCTGACCTTTTGAGCCAAACGAGTAACACGCTTCTGTAATTAAAGCAAACAGAGCTGTCCATCTGATATTAATTAATAATAAGTTTATATAAATTAATATTATATAGGAAATCAAACCTCATATTTTTATTATATACTTATAAAAGAAGCATTTGTTCTCCTTCACATTAATGTTATAAGATAACGTTGTTCGAAAGTATCTCAGTACGACATAATCTCCGGAAGTACTCGTCGGGTTTTAAACAATATTTCATAAAGACAATGCTATTCTATAGACATATTTATTCCGTTGAACATTTTGATTATAGTATAAAAAAATACGCTATGTCAATAAACATTTTGATAATATGCTTTATAGGATATTTTAAATCATTTTTTTTCTCATCAAGAAAAAGGTTTTTTAATAAGAAAAAAAGATATCTTTAGTAGTTTTAATGATAGTTTGGTTTTGATTATTTATTAAGAACATAACTTTTTCATTATCAAAGCAAGGATAAGCTCAGAAATATATTTCAAACAGAACTTATAAAATCTAACAACAGAAATTCAGCCTGCTTATCTTATTATATTAAACTCTTCCCTAAAGTTTAATTTTAATTTACATTTATTATCTAAAAGTAGAGTCTGGCGGAATTGCTTTATATAAATATTCGGAAATACTGTACTACAGTGTTCGTTCGTTGTTCGTTATCATAGAAATATTCTATTATTTTTTTTAATTTGATAAGGTTTAACACTTGACACATTTATTAGAAGCTTGTGAAAAATGTGTAGGTATACTTTTCTTCATAAAATATTTACTCACTTTTTTGAAAACACGTAACACAAGCTTGCATTTGTTACTCTTACTTTATTACATATATTCTTGATAAAATTATCAGTATTCCCCATAGGCATTAAAGATTTTAAAATATACTGACCTGCAACCGTGAATAAATTATTTTGCTCGAGCTTATCTCACATAGAATCTCTAGGGCTAAGAATGTAAATAGCACAGATAACTCTCTTGTAAGATTGGTATTTAATACAATGCTACTCGAGAGTAGGCTACCATATGAAATGATGCCATAAAAATAACTAAAATGTACTGACTTGGCAGTAGTCTTGTATGTATTTTTTAAGAGCAGAAGCGTCAGAACTAAGTTTACTAGCCAATCCAGCTATAAATGGGTCCCATTGCAATTTGGCATTCATACATTGTAATGACCTCTAAAAATTTTCCAAGAAAAACTGATTTCAATTGCTAATATCGCTTTTAAGATTAATATCTATTTATTTTTCATCTACTGTATTTTTCGTTAAAACTCTACGATGTATTATTTTGTTATTAATAAGTAACAGTTCACTAACGCTCAACTAAAGCCTTATTTGTTTACATCCTCACACAATGCTAACAAATATGTAACTAACAATAATTAAATATTCATGATTCATGGCACCACCAAATCTTCTACTCGTACTCTACTATCAAAAAAGATATAAAAGCATTCAAAATACTTATCGAGACAAACTTTGCACAGGCTATAATTCAAGCATTCCCAATATACACTACACAAAGCGGTGTTTAATTAACACAAAAGGTTTTAGCTTCCATCTTTGTTAGAAACTATGTAAATAAATATTACTAGTTTTAAGATTTTATTAAATCGTTCGCATTAAAACTTGAATCAATACGTGTGACTTGGAATAATCTTCACAAATACATACATACAATATAAAAACAGCATATATTTAATGAACAAACAATTTGACTTTACAAACCAAGATATATATTTCCACATAAACACAGTTAAGTTAATAAGTAAAACATTATGTAAAAAAAAATATTTAATATATAACAATTTTCTAATACTGTTTCATCTTCTTCTGATAAGTACTATATTAAGCGAGGTGTGGTTAATTCGATGATTCTAGGTTATTGTATTATTATAGTTGGGCACTTCCTGACGAGTTATGGCTCGTTTATGGCCATCTTTATGGCATACTGAGAAGTCACTATACTACGCACTTACTAACTTCTCGGCTTATCATAATGAAGAACTCTATAAATCTTGTAAGTTTAAGAGTAGTGACCAATCAAATATGTTACCTAAAATACAACGAATAGATAAACAATTATTCGAGTTTAACAGCGTCTTTTATATATTTAAATTAAGCTAAGGTAAATTATAATTGACAGAACAAATAGATACCTAAAATAAAAGATATAAAAAAGGTAAAATTTTGTTTTATAATACTGATTCTGTGAGTTTTAATTCTCTCAGAATATGGTAAATATTGTAGTATTTGTACTGGAAATAATTTAATATAAATAACATCATAATAAATGAAATGATGTCTTAATAACTATTGTTTTAATAACCTTAGAGTTCGTAATAATATGTTATTAAAATTATATCACTATACCGTTTATGGACATTTAGTGTAAGGCAAAGGTTATCTATATATATCGGCATTTGAATTTGCAAAGTTCTATTTAATTGATTATTTTGAAAGAAAATGTATTTTATTAAATTGAACAATTTACTACAATAAAATTCTGAAATGCTTATTCTGAGACTTATCTGTATAGAAAAGATACATTTAGTTGTAACTTTATTAAATGTAAAAATTCGGTTGTGGATATTTTCAATGTTAACTATAACGCAATGTTAAAAAAATTGGTTAGGATTTTCGAAAGAACCCTAATAGATGACAGAACAGTCCCTATAAAGACGACCATATATAGAATGCTTAATACACCGAAGTTAGTAGCGATACGGTATCCTAACATTATTTTCGATTGTAGCATCTTTTCAATGTTTATCCACACTGCAAAGTTAGAAACAATTAAAGGGGTTTTCGATAGAATCCTAATAGATATCACCAATGACCCGTTAAAGACCACCATATATACTTAATCCACCGAAGTGGGTAGCGATGCGGTGGCTCAACATTAATTTCGGTTATAACATCTTTTCAATATTTATCTATACTGCAAAGTTAGAAACATTGGTTAGGATTTTCGAAAGAATCCTAATAAAGGTCACTCAACAAAAATATGTATGTTATATACAAATAAAGATGTTGAATAAGTTAACAGTCATTATATATTATGCAGAGCATATGAATAAAATAAAACACTGCATTATATATTATGCAGCGTATAAAACATGCCGGAGAAATCACTGGCACCGAGAGTATGCGGTCACGTAGTCATCTAATCAAACAAATTGTACTTCAGTTCCCTGACACCGAGGATCTTTAAATTGTAACCTTACTGACAATACCACTGCAATTTATATACTTCTCGTGCACTATTTTATTATATTATTTATTTGCTGTCAAATGATTATATCATTGACAGTTGTCAAATAATAATCTTAGCAACATATATACAACTGTCTCTTCACACACACACATGCTCGTATTAATTAAAATACGAATGTGTGTTTTTTATTGGTTTGTTACGCTTTCATATCTTAACTACTTATCCGATTATCATCAATTTCGCAAACATTAGGGTAAAAGAAACGGACATAATATAACTTTTAACCCGAAAAATAGTTTTCGTTCCAAAGAATAAACAAATATTTAGACAGCTTTAAGACTATGAAACTGTTTTTTTTACCCTAACAATGGGGTAAATAAAACAATGTCTCTGGCAAGGCATAATTATAATGTGATATAAAATATATACTTCAATCTACATTCTTAAAGATATTCTTTTTCATTACAAGTTTAAGCCAACTAACGTGGTATTTACAAATATAAACACCGTTATATCCATTTTATTTCTATTAAAGAAATAAGAAACACCTTAAAGTTTGAATTTATCTGTTTTAAAACTGTCAAGAGTTGAAATATTGAAGATAAAATTAATAAAATGATAAAGTTAAATATTAATCATAAAATATACCTACAAAAGTAAGTCTAAAATTGGGGAGAGTTATATAATTAATGATTTTAATAAGTTTAATTAATTTTCTAATAAAGATATATCAGTAAACTTGACTTTTATTGTAGTTATCAGGAAAAGTCAAAATTACTATATACTAGAACCATAAGGAAACATAAAATTATCTGCTCTAACTTATTTCATTTGTTAACGAGCCTAAGCATATATTCTCCTGAAGTGTGAAACAATCCTTAAGTAGTAAACATTAACGTACTTTCTTTTAACATTTCAAGCCTTTTCTTATACTATTTACTAAAATATTTTTTTAAATAAAGCACGTCATCTATCCGAAGCCTAGTAATCATGAAAATTATATTTCTTTACTTGTATTCTGTACCAACACAATACTTATAAAGTTATTAATATATTAATATGACTTTTAATACATTTATTAAAATAATACTATTTAGATATTATTAGAAGAATATATTTTCCCAATAACCTGAGATAATTGGTATCACGAACAATTTATATTGCGAACTTCCGTCACAACTTAAAGAAGCCTGAACATTAAAAACTTAGATACCTTCAATCCTTAAATACATGAACAGAAAAACAACACTTAGTAGTCATCTTATAGAATTAAATAAATTGATTCAACGTTGAATATATCAAGCGCAATAATGATATTAAAGCACATTCATTATTAATTAGCCTTACCTATAATGTAGACACTTCAATCAGAACTAAACGATAGTCAAAACTTCACAAAACACATCATTCCACAGAAAGACACAAATGTTTATGTCACAGTTTTTAAATTTACCACAGATATGACTCGAGAAACTTAGGTTTTTATCGTATCTCCAACGTGACACGTCCGTCTGCCATGGCAGCCGAGTTTTCACTGAGGTATCCATTGGGAAATATCAGTTGTCTGTACTACCCCATTTTTTATGGTAATTGCAGAACATTATGCTTCAAGGGTTGAACTGATTTTAATCTGCTTATAATATACGTAATACTGTTAAAATAATTATTAATTATCTCGCATTAAATAATAATTGCTTGGTGCGCATAAAATTATAATATTTATTTATAGAATAATTTATTATCAAATAATTATCATTTTATACCATATATGTTATTATACTATATTATTCTTATAACAAATGATTTTAATCGGATAATACTAATTGTTTTATATTTTAATTGGTTTGACGGGATTTTCTGAGGCTCTTTATTTAATGCATTTTCTATTATTTCATTTATTAACAATATTTCTGAGTATTTATGTTAATTAGTAAAAATTATTTTACCTTAAAGCTTTTTAAAATTTATTTGAGTTTATATATGTATATATATATAATAACTTTTGCCCGCGGCTTCGCACGCCCTAAATATGTAGTAAAACAATTCCCCTTTCCTATTTTTGTATTGGCTTCTATATGAGTTATTTTAAGTGATACAATAAAAATTACGACATCGGCAGACATCGCTCACTGTCAAAAATCTCTAAAGTTTTTAATCAGGATACAATATAAGATACTGTAATTTTTTTATACCTCTCTTGTTTCTACTAAACATCCATTTAAATACTTTTTAAACAGAGTACTTAATAGCCATTTTAACCATATATCATGTAAACTTGAGGCATTCTGAGCTACTCAATCGCCGTTATTTTGACTATAAACTTGCAGGTCTGGTTTTATTAAAAAAAAAAAAACTTCTATTTTAAATGCTAAATACTAGACAATAATATTAGAAATAATACTAATATTAGACATTCAGTTAGCTATATGCATTAACAAAATTTTCAATACTGGACATTAACAAAAGCCATTTTCAGACGGTTTTCACGGTTCCATACCATAGTGCGCCGGCCGACCGTACGCAAACGCGATTTCCCTTTATTTTAAATCTGTAATATCTTCGAAAATAATCATTTAGATTACATGCTGTACAGGGCTATATTGTTTAATATTAAATGTAAAATATATTTACGGTAATTTATAAGGATTAATGCTGTATTTCTCGTATAAAGTAAAAGATAAAATTAGCTATTGTAGTTTATCCCTAAGAGATAAACATATACCATCGCAGACTTTCTTGTAGAATTTTTTAAGGTATACAATACTTAGAACATTATTTTGATCTTTCTCGTAGAGTTCAGCCAGCGTTTGTAATGTAAGCGCAAAACAATGTGTTTATTTACGACTTCACATTAGAAATCTTGAAATTATTATTGGTCCTCTAATATATTAAGCATGTTATTATACATATAAACCTTACTTTTGACTTTGTGCAGCATTAACATACTTTTAATTTCCTAAAAAATAACTAAAAGACTTCATCATGTTATGTAATCGTATTCCATAGACATTCGCAACGTAATAAAAGTTGCTTCATAATAAAGAGAGAAACCAAAAATATAAAGCAGGTGAAAAGGAGATTTTGTATCATTCACTCACCCCACAAAACCAAATTCAACAGGTGTTGAAACTTTACCTTTTATCTTAGGGTATCCAATTATGTTTTACCCTAATTTAACAGGATACATTAAGTCAGTCCGTCTAGTTATAGCTAGTATCCTCCACACATATATCTACTCACATTATAATAAACATGCGTATACAATTGTATATAGTTAACAAATATAATCTTGTATTACGTCAGTCTTATTAGCTCCATGAAAAAGTATGACACGTGTGTTTTTATTGATATACTAATAGAGACAACTCCATATACGATGAAGAAGAATCTTTATTTGATCAACTATGGCTTTATTAGGTTGTTATTTGTATTACACCTTGTCTGAATGTTTTTACATATGTTAAGTGCTTGTTTTTGTTATATATGTGATACTTCTTAATTATCTATACTCAATAACTTATGTATTTTTGTACATTTAACTAATAATTGTCTGCCTAAGATTTGCTTGTGTTAAGGGTGGTAGACAACGATACAAATACATAGAAATACACATTATAAATACTGAGAATATATTTAATAAACGACCAAACCTAGACATACAGACATCTATGCTCATCACAAACATGCCTGTCCCTGTCGGGAATCGAACCCGAGCCCCGTTTCGTCGTTATACGTTAGGCGTCTGCGCTAACCACTGGACCAACAGAACGGTTTTATATTCATAGTTTAGATTATTACCTAATAAAACTAATGATCGCTTGCTCCAACCTGGGAAGAAAAGAAGGTAAATAATAGGACTCTGTATGATGCACATATCCCGATATCACAATTAATATAATAAACGATACGGCAGCTCAATTGGTAGAGCGACGGGACGGTTTCCTAGATGTCGCGGGTTCGAGTCCCTGGCCGTGTCGGTTTATTTTTCATTCTATATTTAAGCTAAACATAGCTATGTGTTTATAGATATTTTCAAACAAATTAGTATAATAATAATCAAATATCTATAACAATATTCTCCTTTTAAACCATATCAATATGTATTTAGAAAAAATAACACACCTCAATTATTTTTCATATATTGAATATAGTATAACCCAGAAGAAATTTAGGATTTGAGTTTCGGGTAGAAAACAGATACTTGGTGTACGATATTTGAGAGCATTATTATTGACACAGAGAGGTTCTTTGGGAATCAAGAGAGGGTGAGAGGCTCTTCTCTTGAAGGACACGGTCGGCAAGTTCATGACGTAGCATTTTTTAAGTCCACTTTGAAAAAAACTTTGTCGTTATCGTTTTACTTATGCTTTTGTTTGAGACTTTGTTTTGTGGCGAAGTACTTGAGATTATTTATAAAAATAAATTTATTGTGTACAAAAAGTTCAAGGTATTATTTATATGTATTATTTTAGATACTTCCGTTCCGAGACAAAATTTTTTGTTACTTATCTACATTTTTTAAGACTTTATCATTGAAATATGTATTTTTATCCTTAATTCTGAGACACTAATGTCGCACTACGTACTATGTATCTAAAGTCTTAATTGAGAATATTCGGTTCAAAATAGTAAACGTCATAATCCCGTCATTAGGATTACGATTAGGATTATTATATATTTTTTTAAGCTCTTACTATTAATAAATAAAATAAAGTACACATTTTTTAAGAAAAAATGCTATATTCACGGATGTTTAACGTGTTAAAATAGAATAAAAATATGAAGTTTTTCACTATTTTCTACGTAAACATCTAAAAGTGTTATAATTTCTATATAAATAAATAATAAAAATTAAAAAAAATATATATCAGACATTTATACTGGTTTTTTTTTAATTAAAGATAAAAGATTTTCGGGTCTTATATATGTTTGTATATAAGACCCGAAAATCTTAAATGCCCCTTAAACCTACTCCTGGGTCGCAAGTCCCAGGCACTGCTTGCACTCCTCTCCTTGCAACGCGATGGGCCCGGCACCCGCACGGTGAATACATGGAATGCTAAGAAGCTTCGTCTCGTCTATGTAATATATACACTACAAACATATATAAGAGTTTGTATATATGTAGGCTTATATATGTTTGTAATGTATATATTTGTAGTGTATATATAGTTTGCGAACATAACTATGTAAAATCATTTCTCGTTTTAGACTTCATGGAACCGGTATTTCATTTAAATAATACCATAAACATAAACTATACCTACATACATGCGTTTGTGGTTATCTCATAAATTATTATAATGTAATAAAATTCAAATTGTATTCAAAGTGAATCAGAATTCTTGTTTACTCATAAATAACTAAAAAGTAATTATAATAATTACAACGTAAATAAATGACAGAAATATTTAATAATATTATTTACTGTCTAAATAAAGTTCAGTTGTAGTTTGATCAAACGAATCTTCATGAATACTAATTTGACAGATAAATAAACATACAATCATCACGCACTAGTGAATGAAAATGAGTTATTTTCAACGAAGTTCTTGAATAAATTTTAGCAGAACACGTTTTTATTGATTATTTATTCAGTGAATTCGTTTTTCATCAAAATTTCGCTTTTGACTCCACGTGAACATAAATATATATTGTTTATGAAAATATAACACCTATTTACTGTAAGTACCTATTTTGGGATATTATATTATCACTATAATAAAATACAATGTAAAAAACCACCTCATTACACTACCACAGATACATACAATTGTTAATACGATTTTCTTAAAATTATTGATATACATTTATTAATTAAAAATGAAGAATAAACACTATGCCTTAGGCTTAAATATAGTTGTTAAGAACAGGGTCAATGATTGACAAATCTTACAGGAATATAGTTTTCCATATTCAACTTAAGTATGAATTAACTGTATATATTAATTATTACTAAGTTGTATTTTTATAAATCATGTGTAACGCTAAGTGGAAAACAATTAAATTCAAATATAGATTTTTTTTTAATATTAACTATTTCAGTATAAGAAGTTCTACTAAACACAAAATGAATGATAAATGATTTCACATCAAAAGAGAGAGGATTTAGAGAGTGGTCCAGTTCAAAAATATTCGTTCTTCATTCAGTCGGTCAATCGATCTTCATCACAATGGACAACCACCCAATACATCTAGTTCAGTACACGCTAGATATAGTTTCATTCAAACATCTCCCAATGCGAAACATTATTTCATGCTTGAAGCATTTTGTTGCGTACAATTGTGATTAATTCAGTAATGAATTATTTAATTACCTTAACTTAGTGTATTGATAATAAATTTTGTACAAAAATCAAATCTGCAACAGCCAGTATTGATTAAAGTAATTTATTATCCAAGTTCGTTCGATTTGCATTATAAACATTTTAAAAATATTTTTTTTTTATGGAAACCCTCTTTAAATAGTTCGGAACCTTGCAATGAAGACCAGTAGAGATATTAAAAAAAATAAATAAAAAATATTCGGAAAACAGAAAGAAAATATGTGTCATCCTTTTTATTAAAGAATATGTGTTTAGGAAAAATCAGACAAAAATGTTATTATGAAGTTTATTATGAGAAGACACAACTTCTCAATAATAAAATGAATAACTCTAGATAATAATAATAATTTAAAAAAAAGTGGATATTTCACCGGTCGATGGATTTATTAAAAACAATATTTTATTTAATAAGTTAAATATTTATTAAAAAGAAAATTACATTTTCAATTAAATATAACATTAATTAAAATTGATAATTCCGTTTAGAAACTAAGTTTCATCAAAGGTTTAATGTAACATTCAATAATTTAAATAAGAATTACTTTCTGTTCTTGTATACATGTACAAGAAAGAAAATATAAATTGCATTTTTTTTTGACAATATTACTTTATATTTTTCATCATAATGTTACATTTTTGTATGTTACAAGAGAAATACTCAAAGAGTAAAAAAAAAATTTACCCATTTTGTATATAGGGCAGGACATAAGTTTTGAGAAATGTATAATTCACAGGAATTCCTTGTTCCTCTTTCAGTCATGTAATTATTTTTAGTTCTTTAAAATTGTGCTCAACCTTATCATTTGTATAGGTTCTATGAAAATAAAACACAGAGATGAATGGTGGACCCGCTCAAAATCACCAAGGTGCAGAATTGGCTTTGTTAGCAATTTAATGTCTCAAATTTTTACTTTATTAAGAAAATATAATAAAGAGGTACTGCAACTAACCTGTTTTATATGTACATCTTATCATATAAATTATTAATGAAGTATTTTTTTTATTATTCCAATATACATTTAAAGAAAGTCATTTCGGGAACGCGTCCTAATGTACGATCTTCAACAAAAAGTCTTAAATAATCATGAACAATTTAAGGTAAGTATCACCTGGTAATAATTTATATACCGTATTTTTTATTCAAAATCTAGTTTTGAAAAGGATACTAAAATATTATTTATTTAAATTTATGAAAACTAAAAAATACTTTGTCCAATAGTCCACACGTCATTTCAGTGAACGGACCGATAATCTAAAAAAAAATGATTTTAAGTGAACGCAACGCTTCGATGCCAAAGGGTAGAGGAAGAAAACAATAAAAAAGCCGGCTGTCAGTGTTTTTATCGTTAAATAAATTATATTTAAGTGGTAAGTACCTTTTGGTTCATTTTTTGTAGAGCGTACATCAATAGACCGTCAATCCGTGAACGTGTTTATTCCATTTGATTATTGACGAAATTGTTTTTGACGATACGAAATAAAAAGTAACCTTTGATAGTTTACTATTGACAAAGTCGGGATGCATTTAAAATAGCCACGATATAATCAAAGCTCGCGCTTATTTGAAAACGTCATTTCGAGAACTGTCATTTCAGGAACGTTCCCTGACATGATGGCACGTTCCCGAAATGACTGCTGCATTCTCGGAATGATAAATATTGTTTAAAACTGCAATTCGCTTAATTGTTTTTAAAAAAGGTAAACATTTTTGTTGCTTTGAAATTATAGCGTAATGGAGACTCCTGATAAGAAAAAAAATATTAAAAAAAACACAACAAAGCTTAAAAAGGATAGTGCAGCTTTATGCGCCAAAAAGAAAACGCAAATTCTAGGAAAAGAAAGTTTTTGGATAAAATGAGTGAAGAACAGAAAGAAATTAAACGGGCCAAGGACAGGGAATATTATAATAACGAAATAGGTAGAAAATAAAATGAAGAAAATTACTGAAATGAGCGAACCGGAGAAGCGAAAGCAAAGAAAAAATTGGGGAATCTTCATCATCCGAGGAAGATGAAGATTTAATGGCAATATCTCTTCGTCAGAAGGTTAACGATAAAAAGATCGATGTCAAAGCAAGTACATCTTATGGCAAAGAAAATATACATCCAAATCTCGTATCCCCTGGGACATTCTTGCTTGTTAGAGTTCCTTCTAAACCAAATATTTACTTCAGATATGTTGCTACCTGCCAAATATGTGTCGATGACGATGCAGGTAGGGAAATCTTAGTGACCTTTTTGAGATCTGTGCATAACAATATCAGAAAATTCAAACTTGAACCAAAGGATGTGTCATATATTAATTTTCAGCAATTTATTAGTATTATTTCAACAGTATCGGCAAAAGAAAAAAATGAAGAAGACAAGACGTAGCTTCTTAGCATTCCATGGATTCACCGTGCGGGTGCCGGGCCATCATGAGAGTCCAATCAGGAGCTGCGCCTAATATTGAATAAGGCTTCGCTTTTGATTTTTTGGAGGAGCCTTCTTTTACGAATTCTACAGATCGTTTGGTGGTTGTTATACCCTTCCGCGCTCTTGCTACTGAAAGACTAACCGCTTCCCGTATAATTTCTAATACCTTATCGTGGCGACGCGAGTATTGACCTTTATCTAGAAGTACTCTACACCCAACTAATAGGTGTTTCGCGGTTCCTATTGCCTCCCCACAGATGTTGCAAGACTTTTCGGTGGCTTTGCCCCATCTTACTAAATTACTTTGATCTGGGAGAGTCATTTGAAATGCATTAAGATAGAATTTTAATAATGCTGGGGACCAATCATAAATTAAGGTGCGCCATTTCAAAACTAGTGGAATACAAAAATCTCCTATGGTCACCCATTCGTTTTGAATTTCTAGGCTCATCGCGTATTATTTTGATACCGATATTGATGTTTTGGAAAAATAATAGGTTTTGTTTTGTATTTAAGGAAATTTTGGTTATTGTTGATTTTATTGGTTTTGGTTATATTGTTGATTTTCGTACGTTACTTATATTTTGATTATATTATTTGAAGAAGTTTAGCGAAGTAGACTGTTATTTTAAGTGAAAAGACTAAAAATGTAAGAACTGATTAAAACTTAAGAAAAACTAACTATAATTATAGAAGTTTCATTAGACTGTTTTATGAAAATGTTAAATCTTAATTATTATAAGAATTTACTAATATTAAGAGTATTTTTTTTAAGAGCAAACTGTGACAATCGAAATAAATAACTTTATTTTTTAAATTTAAACTGTTGTTTATCATTTTAATAAGTAGTTTATGATATTAAGTTATCATTTCGGTAACATTCTTGTCATTCCGGGAACGGTTGATCATTTCGGGAACATTACAATATTTCATTAATATACGAATTAATTGAGAATTTCATAATAAAAAAATAGTTCATTACATCGCAGAACGTTCATTCTAATCATGTAATGTTAATTCGACTATAAGGGTTTGGAATATATTGAAATTTCTTAAATTTTACAAACGAAAATAACAACTTCTTTATTTTTTTTACGTTTTTTGCTTGTAGAAATTTTGTATGTATTGTTTTCATTATTATTTATATAATATAGATACATAATGTACTCAGCTTATTAAACAAAGCTTAAACTATTTTCTTTGTTTTCTATTTTTCATTCTATCACACAGAAACGTTCCCGAATTGATGGTTTTCATTCAAAACATGTACCAAAAACAATATTACAAAAAAAGTAAAAAATTCTGTGCGCTGCCCTGTCAAAGACTAATAATATACAAATTTCGCAACACATTAAATTTAAGGTCATCATTATAGCTTGAATTTTTTTTTGTCATAAAATCAATCTTGGAATTCGCAACCTTGGTGATTTTGATATAGATACTCTTTCCTATAACAGAGTACAAACTCAATTTTACCTACAAAGATCTGTTATAGCTAAAATAAGAAAATCATAATTTACCATTTATATATTATATACCAAGGTCACTTTAAAAACTAGAATAAGAGAAAATTATGGAAATAGTATATATATTTTTTTTTTAATTTATTTAAGGTCTTTTGTTTTTGTTTAAACATTCCATCCCTAGCGTATAACCTCTAAGATTAACAATAATGTTTAGAATATTATCTACCATTATTTACCAGTATTTCCAATTTCTAAAAGTATTATCAACTAAGTCACTACTGTTGTTTTTAGTCATTGATAATATTTTTTTTACTTTTATAATTGAACACTTGAAATAGGTAATAAAATATACGTTTTTATAAACAAGGTAATAAATAGTACAATCAAATTAATATTATAAATAACAATACTATTAAGCTCCATAAACCAACAGAGGCTTCATAGAGTGAAACTGAACATTAATTTCACTACCTTACTAAACAAATAAGTAACACATATAATAAGTACACATATTAATATGACTCTTGATAATATATCTGATAATTGATTAAAGGGATAATAATTCGATTATTATATCTAATATCAGTTACAAGCCTAATTATTTACAGTTACACTGACATATTCCTATCCTCATCCCAATTAATTTATTTGTATCATAAACCAAATATAGGTTAGGAAGAAGAAAGATTCCAAGTAAACATAGGATGAGTTTATCTTCAGAAAAAGACCTTTTGCAGCTATTATGGAGGGGAGATTTTGGTACGTAGAAAGTTCTATAATATTCTAAATACACAACAATAAAACTATATCTAAGAAATATAAAAAATATATATAACTTGTTATTTTACAGATACATAAATAATAAGCCATATAGTAAATGCCAGTGACATATAATATTACTTCGGTCTTTTTAGGGTTCCGTACCCAAAGGGTAAAACGAGACCTTATTACTAAGACTCCGCTGTCTGTCCGTCTGTCTGTCTGTCTCCAATCTGTATGTCATAAACCGTGATAGCTAGAAAGCTGAAATTTTTAGAAATGATGTATTTCCGTTGCCGCTTTAACAACAAATAAAAAAAATTAAAAATATATATATATTAAGGTGGGTCCCCATACAATAAACGTGTTTTTTGCTCAATATTTAAAACGGTAACAGGTAGACGCTTCAAATTTTCACAGAATATTTACTTGTATATTACCTTTTAATATAAATAATTAAAAAACAATAAAGTAAATAATAAAGGGGGGCTCCTGTACAACAAACGTAATTTTTGAGCAATATTAACTATATGACTATTGTCAATATTGACTTAAATGCTAGCACGTACTGTGGACTATATAGTTACCATAGCCCTTTATGGATACAATTTAGAATTGAGCAATATATTTCACCAAACGACAACAAACGTGATTTTCTATTATAGATGATAGTACGGAACCCTTCGTGCGCGAGTCCGACTCGCACTTGGCCGGTTTTTTTTAAATATCTTGACTGAAGTGCTACGAAGGTTGGTAATGAATTGCATAATCATTTACTTGGGTTTTATCATGTGTTTAATATGATAAAATATTGTGTCCAGAATGCAATATATAATATCTATAACTGTAATTGTGTAACTACAAACAATTTAATTTTTGGCAAATTGTAAGACTAGCATTGTCACCCTATTGCATCGTCTGAGAACTGCAATACTTCTCTGTGTTAAACCTAAGAAAACATACGTCATATCACTTATCTTTTCTTATAGACTTATCATAGTCAAAATTGTTGTGTAATATTTTATTATTATAATAATTACAAAACATACTTTATTTTATATTCACTGTGTCTTTCTATTTATTCGCGCAACTCATAAAACCCTGAAAAATACAAATTGATACGGTTTTAACAGTTGGAGGACTTTGTATACATATCGTAATCTTGTTAGCGTTAAGCCCGTCTGAGGTACTATTATCTTTTATATTAAATTGTGTATAAAAAATAAATACATAAAATTATTTCATTATACATTTAATGGAAATACCGAAATAAATAAATGGATTCATTCAACCGGTAGGTCGTTAAATAAATGAAGGTATGAGAATAAATGAATAAAAATATAAAATACTGCAAATTCTCAATATTAAAAGAACAACGGACACTTCAGAAGTGAAGTGAAGTGAAGTGAAGCTACTCACTCGTGTAATTGAAATATTATCGAGAAAATACGGCTATGCTATTGTAATTTACAAAATCATGCTATTAATTGTATTTGTTTACCTTAATCGATATAGGCTTCTTTGGACTAAGATATATTCAGAATTATTTTTAAATATAACTTTAAAGCAGTGATAAAGCCACGAAAATATATATAAATTATTATCTAAACATTTTTATCTCAGTCTAGTTTTAAAGAAAATATTAACTAACTTATATTATTTTGTGTGTTTTTTAAGTTTTAGTGTAAGAATTATAATTAAATTTATATAAATATAGAATGAAAAATAAACTGATATGGGCAGGGATTCGAACCTGCGACTACAGAGAAACCGTCCCGTCGCTCTACCAACTGAGCTTCCGTATCGCTGTCCGACTCGGTGAATTAAGCATTCTATATGTGATCGTCTTTTTTTCATTCTATATTTGTATAAATTTAAATAAGCTTAACATGGCTATACATGTTTAAAGATATTTTCAAAAATTATAATTAAATTGCTGTTTAATTTAAAAAAAATCCTTTGCACATATTATAGAAAATGGATTAACAGAGAAGTATATAATTAGACGTCGTATACGTTATGACATGAAAGCATTTACAATATCATTGAATCTTCCTGAGCAATGGTTTCCAATTGATTGTACCTACGCATAAGTATACGTATATAAGAGTAGCTACGTAAGATTACTTGAAGGGAAACGTATTAAAAAGTAATAGAAGGATTTAATTATATATCAGATTTATATATTTTTTTTTAAAGTAAAAGATTAGGCTAATGCTACTATGTACACAACATGTTTTTAATCAATCTAATTTATATCCATATGTCCACAATACAAAACATCCAAACGCTGATTTAAATAATTACAATTATTACAATAGTTTAAAATTACAATAATCCTTATCATATAACTTATTATTTATTAAAATAAGAAGGTTTTTTAATTATTTGCCGTGCTAAGAATATATATATGTATAAAAAATTATATATATATTTTTTAATTGAAGCAAAGCTGCGATAAATCAGAATTCAATTGCTGCTTTTTCATTGAATCACAAAAAGCGCTCGTACCAAGTTTCTTTGATTTGTACAATGAACAAATAACTCAAACTAAAAAGAAATCAAACAAAAGAATTTCTTTGAATTCTAATGTAATTTATATACAAAGGAATCAATTTATAAAATGATTTTAAACTTACTGATTTCAAATAATATTGCAACGTAGAAATTATTTAATCTCTCGGTTGCCTAATTCGTTTGACCCCAAGAGATCTCTCCGATGTAGGCTTAAAAGGGCGCCTAATATTATCAATTTACACGTTTGATTTGCACTGACAACTTAAAAGCGATAGTATAATAAAATAAATGCTTTAAATATTTAACAATTAATACAATTTTTTTATGACTGTAACTGGAACGTTTAATTCCAGAAACTAAAATAAAATACAGAAAACACGTGAATTTCAAAATAAAATCCCATTAAAACTTAAAAAAAAAAAAAACTTCCGTCTTTTTTGTTAGAACAATCCCATAAAATTAATGTTTTAAAAATTCAAATAGACGAAAAATGGAATAAATATTATTTTATTGGTAACAAAGTCCCCAAATTATTTTATGTTATAATCATTACTTGCAATAAATTACTTAATCTCTAGTTGACATTACCAAAATTTGATAGTGATTTTTTTGATCTCTATTCATAGATGTATTTTATAATAATATATGTATAAATATAAATATGAATGGTTTTTGTTTACAAAAAAAAAGAAATTCGATTTACAAAGTACCAAATGAAAATGTCGATACGTGATAACCGTAACTTCAAGCATATGTTAAAAATCAAACAAAGCAATCCCTTGCCCAGATTGGCCCTTCTTATTAGCCCTTTAGTTGAGCTTGTAGAATGTTGCGTTAAATACGAAAAAAAAAAGTGCAACAAAGTAAAAACTGTGTAAAAAATTTTCTTATGATTTTATGAAAGAAAATTTATGAAAGTCTATTTGAATTCTAATTAGTCCCATGTCACATGTCGGTGTTTTATAAATAACTAACACTAAATTGATTAAAACATTAAGGGTCGCACTAATTTATGAAGAGGGTATAACATAAGAAAATTTGCATATATTTGTCCAGCTGTCAACATCCATACAGAATCTGTCGTAGTGGTTTTTATGTTGAAGTTTATATTTTAAATTTGTGTCGGGATTAAATATTTTATGCACGATTATATTGATAAAAAAAACGATTAGATTTCTAGATTAGCAATTAAGGCTTAATGCAGGTAATAGGCAATTATATAACTCCTCTTGTAGAGTCATTGTAGAGTCAGAGTGTTGAGTTGAGGGCAGCGGTGACTACTTTCCATCAGGTCACCTGTATGTTTGTGTAAAGAAAATATATATACAGAAGAAGTAATCACGAAGTTTTTTATCTTTTAATAACTAGTTTTATGTATAGGTCACGTAATTTTCCTTGTTCCTTTTACAGATTTTTCGACTACATTTAATTAAGAAGGGTTCTTTGAATTTAACACCTCTGTTTTTTTGATTAAATAAAGAGTAATAGAAAAATGAACCGAGTAAAAGCTAGAAAGAAAATCACGTTGTGGTTTTTATAAACTGGGAACTTTTTTAAACAATAAACCGCCGCTTTGGTCGAGTGGTTAGCGCAGACGCCTAACGTATAGCGACGCAATGGGGTTCCGGTTCGATTCCCGACAGGGACAGGCATGAGCGTGATAAGCAGCATAGATGTCTTTATTTTTGCGTTTGGTCGTTTATTAAATATATTCTCAGAATTTATACTGCGTAGTTCTATGTATTTGTATCTCCGTCTAACAACTATTATACAAGCAAATAATTTTCTTACTTAGGGTTTAGCTCAATGTGTGTAATTAGTCCCGTGATATTATTATTAGTAAATTATCAAAAATGGAGGGCTATTATTTTGTAAACAATTTTTTTAAAATAATATATATTTAAGGGGAGCCCAGTTCCAGAAAGAATAATTTTATTTTAATTTATTTATGTTTATTGTGAAATTATTAATAAATATACTGTAAATAAGCCAAAAAAATCACGATTTTTGTATGAGAAATAAAACGTGTTTTTGATTTTGTTCTGTTTTTTACTATTTTTTGTCATTATCGGCAACAGAAATACGTCATCTGTTAAAAACATAAAATAGTCTAGTTATTACGGTTTGTGAGATCTTTGTGAGAGGTTTGTGTCTGGAAATAGACGGACAGACAAACGAACGGATGGACAGCGAAGTCTTAGGAATAGTGTTTCGTTTTTACCGTTTGAAAACGTTACCCTAATACATACATAAAGTAATAAATAAATTATAATGCAAAAATTAAATGAACACATTTAATTTCTCGATTGTTTCCCATAATTCTCATGATGCAGATTAAATAATATCCAATTACCTATATTATTATATTGATACCAAATTATTATTATTAATATCAAATAATTATATAAAATAACAAACGTGTGTTAATTATAAAACAAATAACAAATTTATTAACACAATTAATTAGGCATGCAATTTTAGATTTCACATTTCTGTGTAAATATATGCCATAGTTAATAAATAATTTAATAGTATATCAATAGTATAATAACGTCATATGATACTGCGAATAACGGTTGAAAACCAAACTTAAATTCGATATCAAGTGAGAGTAGCTTACTAGTAATTCGACATTAATATCCTCTTTAATACTATGTTTAATTAATAAAAACTCACCCTAATATAATTTATAATCATAAATAAAATACTGAGACATCGCTCTCAACAAAATGGAAAAATATATTAAGACAACGTTCGAGAAAATTAGTTAAAAAAATAATATATTTATTCCTTTCTTAGTCTTGAAATATATTTACATTTCAAGACAATAGCATGACATTTTTTTATGTTTAATCATACCATGCAAGACATTAGCTTGGTGGCGCAGCTACACTAAGTTTATTATAATTGGCGTCGAATGATACTGCGAAACATCATTATAAACACATTGAACAAGTTTTTAATTGATTCTTATCAATTAAGTCATCCAGATGCAAATTGTCATTATAAATAACAAGCACAAATGAATCTAGCTATGTTTATAACTAACTAACTAACTAACTATGTTTATAACTTATTTACGAAATTATGTAACAATCTTAGTTATTTATATGTTTTTTTTATTATTACCTAAATTACAATCATGACAATTTTACCATTTTTTATTATAAAAAATATCTATTTTAAGCTTTCATTTATTTAAGATTATGCTCATCCATCGTATGCAATTTAGTTTGTTTGATTTTTAAACATTATCTTTAAAATCATTTTTGGTAACGTCTATAGTAAATAAGCAATTTTACCTACACATAATTTTATAATACTTATATACCTTCAATTAAGGTTGACTTGGCCCTTACGAAAGGAACAATAAAATAGATTGATAATCTTTATAAAAAATATGACATTCCACTGTAGTGACAAACGTATAAATTTCGTTTAATAAAACATAAAACTTCTCTGACACTTCATTTGAATGTGATGAACTGAGGGTGCGAAAATTCTGATTTATTTATACAGGCAGCAGATAATATCAAACGTTAAAATATTCAATAGAAAATTCCATAAATACAAACAGTTACTATGAATGCAATATATATTTAATATTTGGACATTAAAACTGATACTGTTATTTTCGGTCCTTTGGGTTTTTTTTAATATATGTTAAACTTTGAAATACGTATATTTCATTTACTAAGATGGAAGCGTAATTATTGCAGCCTTTTTAAAAATAAATGTCCCTTATAACTATTTCAATAATGGAACTTTAAACTGAAAAGCAACGTAAAAATAAACATATGTTACATTAAGTAGCAACTGCTCTCTTTTGTAAAGAATATTTTTTCATCTGTTCCTTACAGCAGAATATCGTAAAAGTAAAGTTTTATCGGCGAACAAAATTATATATTACTTGTTTATCCAATAAGGTAAATAATATAAACTAAATACAAAAAAGGATCTATAATTGACCCCCAAAGAAGGCCTATAGCACAACATATCAATAGTTGAACTGGAAGAGCGACGGGACGGTTTCCCAGGGGCTGTGGGTTCAAATCCCTGCCCTTATCGGTTTACTTACTATTTTATCTTTATTAAAGATTTAATTTGCTCATACAATTTAATATAATTTCTTGTTTATGACTGAATGTTTGAGATTCATAATATATTCGCCGAAGGTGACGATGTGTTTCAAGTAAACCAGTATACTTTGTAGGTCATTGAAAAAATTTGCCTTATTTGCGACGTTTTTGCGAGTTTACTTTGTGTCGAATTCACTATCCAACATCACTATTCTTCTTCTTCTCCTTATTTCAACCAATTTTTAAGGACTTTATTAATAAAAGATCACGGTATAATTTTGTTGCCTTTCTGGCTCACGGGATGTTGCTAGAATCAGTTTTAAAAATACCCCCGAAATAGTAAAATATTAAAAATAACTACGTTAAAAAAACTGACTTTAAGACTAAAAGGAAAAAAATATTGAAGATTTTATATTTATTATATACCATCTATTACTTATTTGTCCTATTTACTTATAGGTATGAAGGTGGTGCCAAGCCCTTTACTATAGGGATTCGGTTAAATACGTTTTCGTAATTATTATTTTTTTTTTTCTTCATATCGATTTAAGCTAGTAATAATATTAGGGTTTAATTGCTCTTTTACAGCTTTATTTACGTATCTTAATTTTTGTAGTAGGCATTTCATAATTCACATATCCATTTAGTTTTAGAATTCTGTAGAATACATTTTCATAATTTTGGTTTCTTTTTCACTATACGAAGTATTGTGTGATTGAGCTGCTTATAATATTATGATTTTGATGTTTTTTATTATGTTTATTTGCGTATCTTAATTGATAACAAGAGCGTCTTGCGAATGAGTATTTTGAGGAGAGAGCTAATAGACTTGGCCTCGTTAATGAGCGTCTGGCCAACGAGTCCACTGAGCAGAGGACTCATAGCCTTGCTCTTATTAATGAGCGTTTAGAGAACGAGTCAACTGAGCAGAAGACTCAGCAACGTGAGAACCGACTAGCAACAGCGTGTCAGACTTTACAAGGACTTCGTTCAATGGATGAGCGTACTTTTATAACCACCATAAATCAAAATGCTCAGAAACGCTTCAGAAACCTCGGAAAAATCGGTGTACATACATACCGGCCGAATTAAGAACCTCCTTCTTTTTGCAGTCGGTTAAAAAGATGGTTATGTTATGTATAGACAATTTTTGTAATCCTTATCATAGTAAAAATTATTATTAATTATTTATTTATATATAATACTTTATTGTACAACATAAAAACAATAGGCGGACTTAATGCTAAAGCGTTTTCTACCAGTCAACACAATTAATAAACAGAATAGTTGTACGGAATAGTTGTACAGAATAGTAGTAAATGCTATAATAAACTAAACTATTGACAATATATAATATACAACAACAATAGAAACTAAACATAAATTAATAATAAATACTTAAATATATACATACATAACAATTAAATAAACTAAGTACATAATACTTCACCGGAAACAATATATAACATGAAGAGTTTATTAGAAGTGTACTAAAATAATACAATAATGTCATATTTCCTTTTATTTTTGTGTAGTGTTAATGGGTAAATGTTTGGGTCATCGATTATTCTTCCAAGTTTTTCAAGCAAAAAGAGAAAAAAAATTAGAGGACTGATGATGAACGGACGGCGGCTGATTTTCCGAGTAGTATTTTCATGTTCAATAGTTTATTAGCGTTATATCAATTTATAAGATAAATCGATATACTTACCGGAATTGAAAATATTTGAAACTGTCGTCTGTTAGGTTGATAGCCCGAGTTAAGCTTGCTTGTTTCTATTGGTTAAGCAAAAACCAAAATTAAACGTAATGAATATACAATAAGCAAATCTAAAAAAAATGACAATTAGTTGCCAGAGTTGCCAGTATTATCTTCCACAACAAAATGTACTAGGTCAGCGCTAACGCCCGTCTGGGAACATCTAACTATTGTCTCGTACCAAGCGCGCACGCACCCTACAATATCTGACAGCAAATTGGGATGGAATGATGTACTTGTTTTGAAATCCTACCTGGAAGAAGGTGTGTCTCCATTATCTTGCAAACAGGTGTGTCTTCATTGTTGCATAAGCAAAACTACAGGAAATAAATAAAACGATAGTTAGTAATAGTAGAATGAATTTTATATACTTGTAGCAATTTTTTATGCATGTGTTTTTTATAAAAATGTTAGTATAATAAAAAAAATATTATTACTCTTATTATTAAGAAGCAACGTTTACCCTCGATAAAATATACTTAACTTGTATCTACAAAAACCTTCTTAAGCAAGAAAAGGGCCTGCCCGGGGAGTACCGGAAATAAGAATTATGATTGTTTTCTAATATTTTATCAGCCTGAAAGCTAATTATAAAATAAAGTCCGGAAGTACTCTATAGAAAGGATCCAAAAGGTCACGCCATCAAAATTTAAATTTCTGCTTTGCATACAGAACGTCCAACCAAATGCGGGTAATTTAGGAATAACGAACAATGAAGATAATTATTTTAATAATTTTAAATTGATGAAAAGGTCGCCTTTAAGAATGAACAAGTAAAGTAAGTAAAATAATTTGATATTATTAAATTTATCAATGTACTAACTTAGGTTCCATATAAAGCTCTGAAACGAATGTGCAGCTTCTAATATGATAACGATATCATAAGTTAACATATATATATGTATATTTGTTTATTCATAGAAATATTACGATTTTTCTCCTTCAGAAAATAAACAATAAAATGTAAATTTGGATATAAGGCTTATCGGCTTTGCTCGACGCGACTTTGTTGTGTAAAAGTAAAATCACGATGGTTCTTGCTCTACGAATGAAAGTTGATTACACCCGAAAATCTAATCCATAAAACGACGGAAGCTTTCAATCATTGTTTGTATAAACGACAAAACTTTATAAAGGAGTAAGGAGAAAGGTTAAGTGTAACCTTGTAGTTCAAAAGCTCGATATGTGATTAAATCTATAACAATTGCGCTGTTAATCGGTATATGTTAGATATATTTGCCTTTCATTGTATAAATGGCATTATAAAAATAAAAAATATAAAATAACAAAAATAATTATTTATGTATGTCTTTTATCATATTTGTTGAGGATCGACGTCTTATTACGTTGGACTATTTCGCATAATTTAAATATAGAACAATTTAACATAACAAGTACATTACAACAAATACTATCTGTTTCATACTATAATGCTAATAACAATGAACAAAACGCTATTCAAGTACATTTATATGTCCCGCCATTTTATTCAATGATCTAAAATTGAGGCCAAGAGCATACACACATACATCATACATACTTGTGTCGATGAAGCTACCAATAATAATAAAATACTTCTGGAATATAAAACTATTTCAGTTGTGTTTGAAAATAAGAATACAGATTTGAATGTTATTTTCTTTTAACGTTGATTCAAACTACCATTTTTTGATAAATCTAGTTAATATTAATTCATTCTCTTTATTCTAAATTGAGTCTTAGTGAAACCTGGTACATATTAAATTCAGGCTTAGTTGACTGTGATTTAAGCTTTAGAGATTAGACGGTCCACCGCAAGTAGAAAGTTATTTTGCTACAATTAGGTACAACAACTTGATGAAAAACAATGAGTTATGAAATAAGTAATCCTATTATTCCTTTGGTTACGCATATATTTTATTTTTATTTTTTCTTATTTTTATCTTTTCCCAAACGTCATCAAAACAAAAAGTTTTAGTAACACATTCAATAAAATTAGTTTATATTTTTATACTTTACTGTAGCATAGTATAGTATTATTATTTTTATTGTTTCTTACCGGTTTTTTGTCATTAACGAGTATCTAACATTTAAGACTGCAATTAAAGTATAACAGTTTAGAATTGCAATGTGTACAGAATTCAATTGCAACTACTTGCATTACAATTGCAATGTGATGACTGTTCCGTTAACACAAAACTTAACATAAAATCCGTAAAACGTCAGATATTATATTATATATAAGATAAATTGGTTTAAGTATCAACAAAATTATATTTATATTAAAGTAACTGAAACTTGAAATATTATCTTTTATCAAAACATTAAGTAGTATCCGCCACTTTGCGCTGCGGGAATTGAGCTGCGCCTCCTCTCTTTCTTATGCTACTAAATTTAGCAAAAAAAATGTATTTAACACCGATGCAAGCGCGTGACGATATAACATGAGAACTCCCATAAACAATTTTCTTTTAGCTATAACTTTTTCTCTTATTGACATTTTTAAGTTCTGGTGTTTTAAGAACCATCTCTAATAAAAGTTCTAACTCTCTGGTGAAAATCATTTTTTCAGAGGTTTCGAAACTAGCGCGGTCGTAAAGCAGCGAAATGAACGGTGAAGAGCTTCGCTTATGCTCAGCTCAATTATTATTGGTTAGTGGTTAATAGTGTAATTGGTTAATAGTGTTACCTAGCAGAATTTGATAAAGGCAGTTTTCACTTCACATCTCAAACAAGTAATTGCACTATAGCCTTTTCTACAATACGATAAGGTATACATTTGGTTGTTAGTAAAAAAATAATCTTTTTGCCGATGTCTAAGTAGAATATCGAACTAAGTTTCTAGTCATATTACAAATTATATCACATATTTTTCACTATGTAAAAGTTACTTACTCTGTTGCTTATTCTATTGCTTAATTTTTTTCATCATGTCACCTTTTATTTAAATTGGAATACACTGATATAAATTTGTAGCTAATTTGAATATAGTATTAATCTGTATATGAACCATCGGATTATAGTTAATGAAAACTAGATTAAGCTGGCCATTCATGCTTCTGTACCAATGTTCAATAGAAATGAAGCTGTTGCACACGAAATGCCTTACGTTGTAAAAAAGTATAGTTTTATTGTTTAATAATTAATAGTATAACATATTCTCAATGTCCATTAGTATATATACCGTGTTCATGTTAATCTATTGAGCTATTTGAAAACCTTTTCATTCTAATACTAAAATAAAGTCAAAAGTTTTAATTCAACTTATTAGTTAGTTAAGTCTCGGTCTAGGTCTAGTGTGGAATTCCTGGAAACATTGTTTGTTCTTGGATATATGGTCACTGTATTCACTTTAATTTAATTGGTATCTGCCCCACTGGTTTCAAACCCATTCGGGCGAATATTGATTTATCTAACATGAATATAGTCGCTTCAATGTATATATATAAATTATTTATTTTATATTTTTCTTATACTTGTCAGTATTTTATTTTTCTTTTATATGCGTGCAATAAAGTTTTAAGTTTTTTCATTATATTTTTTGGGTAACAATAGGTAAGGTAAATATTACATTATATTTTCTTATTATTAAACAAAATTATATATATTCTATAACATTTGGAATAGTTTTCTTGTTAGCTTTGCTTACTGATCAGTAAAGCAAAGCTTACAAGAAAAGCGCCTTCGTAAGTTTGTCAATATAAGATAGTTATCAAATACTTCAAGAAATGATTTTAATATTAGAAAATTGACACTTGAATGTTTTGTTATTTAAAAATAACAACCCTATTCTCACAGATAAATATACTCCCTTCCTTTCCAAATCATATAAATTATCCATACAAATCCAAGCACGAACAGATTCAATTTCCGATTTCATCTCCTTAACCTTACTCTGATTTTATGGTCTTATTAAACTTTTTTTTATTCTATATCATACGTAAATAAAATTTATACTTTAAAAAATATATTAGCCATGTAACAGCCCAACCATCAAAATAAAAATGTAAAATTGTAAAGTAAAATTGATTTTTTTTTATACTACCCAAAGATTATATGTAAATTTTAGTCATTTGAATATCTACTATTTGACCAAATCCATGCTCTTTTCTGAAATTAAAACATATTTATTGACATATGCCTTTAAATATAATGCTAATAAGAACGCGTTTTCAAAACATATAGGTATCAAATCTAATCAAAAAGCGTAACATGTCTGACTACGCATGTATTGTGTGGGTATAATGTGTAAATTAAATAATTTAAATACTATCAATTGTATTGTATTATACGTTATATGTTTTAGGAACTTCAATCATTTTTATTTTACTTTTGTATAATTTGTATGCACATATTATATATAATTAAGTATTATTATTATATGATATAAGCATTATTTATACTGTGACCTGAAATTGCACTTGAAATATTCTGAAAATTGTTATCGTAGGCATTTAGATTGTTGTGTTAGGTATGATATATTAGTTCAAACAATACATTAAGAGCCATGTGTAGCTACAGATATCGAAAACAAATATAAACCATTTAATTTATTGTCTGAGATATTATGTATGGTCTTCGAGCTTTTATTTTCACGTTTTTGGTAAGTATATCTTATTAGCCAGGCTATTTTTATTAATAAATATATGTCAGGAAAAACAAGAAAAAATTACCATAATTACAATCAATTTCATTAAATGTGTCAAAAAAAACTGAAAATGGTTTTTAATATTAAAAACAACCACATTTAATTTGTTTTTATAAACAAATAATTAAGCCATGAAATGAATTGGTCTCGATATAAGTTTCATGCTAAATATTTTAACTTACAACTCCTAAAGGCATGTTAGTTTATGTCGTATAGGTCATAGGAGGTCATCTTGTACATGACTTGTAGACTTGTGACTTGACTTGTAGACTAGGTCCTGATTTTGTAGTTTTCAAAATTATGCAGAATTTGTAAGAAAAATGTACGTAGCATTGTTGTGTAGTGATTGTCATTTTCTAAGAAATGGGGTCCGACAATTCCTTCAGTAACGACCTCCCAAACTGTTATTATAAGTGAATGCAAAGACCTTCGGTGTTTTAACTTGGGACTATTTTAAGCCCAATAACAACAATTTTCCTTGTTTAATAAAACCACTGTAATGAAGATGATTTTCATTAGAAAATAGAATATATTTCAAAATTTAGAACCGCTCCAAGATTGTTTCGACAAAAGCACAGAGTGGTAATTGGGACTCAAATTCCTACACTGAATGAAGTTGATATGGGTAATATGTAAGATCTTTTACAAAATTTACTATCTCACACTATCCGACAGCTATCTCAAAATAATTTTTTGTGTATACGAATATATTATCTCTTGATTTCCATATGGTAATAATCTACTTATATAAAAACTGATGTGTCTGTCAGGACCTAGTTGTTTTTTTAACAATATAAATAAATGGTTTTATTTATCTTTGTTTACCACATTAAGTGTGTACTTTAGAGTATTTTGTATATATTCCTTGAATGTGTTAGGAAACAATAAGGACCATATGTTTGAAAATATCTATAAACATGTATAGCCAAGTTAAGTTTATTTAAATTTATATAAATATAGAATGAAAAATAAACCGACACGGGCAGGGATTCGAACCCGCAACTACTGGGAAACCGTCCCGTCGCTCTACCAACTGAGCTACCGTATCGCTGTCCGTCTCGGTGAATTAAGCATTCTTTATGTGATCGTCTTTATCGGGACGGTGGTGACATCTATTAGGTTTCTTTCGACATAATTAGGACCATATTCTGAAATTAGAACATTATACACATAAAATTAAGTTTTCTATTTATAAAATAAAAATATCCTATAACAGGTGAAAATTATTGCATTTGCTAATAAATAATAGGATAACCACTATACATAATGTATCAAGTTAGATTCAAATAAAATAAACCTAGAGTACAAATCGATAAACTTAGTTGTCAGTCGGAAATACAGTTCAAGCGAAGCCATAAATCTCGTTTTAAATATTAAAACTTAGTAAGCTTCGAATGACAAGAGTAATGGTATTCGTACAAATTCGTACAAAATAATAGGTTTAGTTATTTGTATGTTTTACAAATATTATGAATATAACTACATTGGCATCATAATAGCACTTATGTTTGAATTCGAATTCTTAGTCACCGATTTTTCTCTTAGATTTTTTCCCAGTTGGACAATATATAAACAAAATATTTTTTTTCTTTCTTACTAATCTAAAAGAAAAACAAAAAGATCAAATCAAATCTCTTTGCAGGGTTTTGATTGCGGTCATACTATTATTAGGTACCATAGTATTATTTAGAAGAAATTCATAAGTATTTTGTTATTAACATGTTTATGTTTTACGATTGCTAATTATATTGCTATATTTAATAGAAAATGTGTCCAATTATTGCAAAGAAATAATTACAAAGCTATTAATGCTTACAAACAGATTATAAGATAGATATTTTATAAGACAATTACCAAATTACTTACTCGGATTCAATCATATTATTTTTTTTCATAATCCCCCATTTATTTTTACAATGAGCTTTCCAGAGTCCGAAGCTTGGCATCACAAGGGAGTGAGAAATCGATTCCATAAAGCCCCACTAACGTCTGTAATAAATAATACATCCACAATGTGAAATTGAAATCAATCTTAGAAACCTTCTTATAAATCCAATCTACAGTTCGCTTGTAGGCAATAATGACGGAAAAATGAAATGTTACTTCACTATTTGATACACAAACATAAATGATTAATAATTTGGTTAATTATTGATAACTTCAAAAATGCCTTGCATAACTGTTCCTGCCAATACATTATTTTTAGGATTTTCTTAATGGATATATAAGATTTCCAAACGTATAAGATCAGCTCTGTCATGTTTCCTAACAAAGCGTTCTATTGTATGTTGTAAGATCTTTTTATGTAGTATTTATCCACAATTATAAGTTTATATGGATTATTTTATAAGAATTGAACAATGTATAATATAAGAAAATGTAAACGTTCGGAACTTTTCTGATCTGAAAATACCATTTTGTAGTAAAATGAAGTCAAAGGATAGTTTATGATAATAAAACAGCGTTCACTGTAAAAATGTTTTATACTATAATCTGCTCGAATAGTATTTTTGTAAAATAATTGGGATAGATATCAATTTCCAATCATAATGCTTTCTATTACCTACATGTAATAAAATGAATTTATATTTATAAAAGTAAGTTACTACTAATACAAATACTAATACTACATATGTTTTTTCAATATTTTTTCTATTATGCTTAATATTGCCTTTTTTCCGATGATTGGAGTCCTAACAATATCACCTTTAAAAAACCCTTCGAACCTTTAATAATATAATGGCTTTGATAAATTTAACTTCAACTTTGCTTTGATTGTGAACTTTTTACCTGAAAGTTACTTTTGTTTATTATATTACAATAAAATTTTGTTTAATAAATCTCAATTAACATTCAGGTATAAATCAGAATTATATAAATATATTCTCTTTATTAAATTCTTAAATCACAGCAGAATTCTAAAGTAGCAGCCTTGCGCGGCGTAGACTAAGAGCGCCCTCTATGTTCCTAAAACTATCATAAGTACTTTCTAAAGGAGTAAACATTAGTAGCAACTTTTTTTTTTTAAAGAAAGATGATGGAATCAACATCATCAACATTAACATTTCCCAACATTTTTATTAACTCCTGTGGAAAACGAACCATCAATAATAATTTATTTAAAAAAATAAGTTTATAAATATGAAAATGACAGGTGATATTTCTTAATTGAATGCAATTATAACTTTAGTATCTGAACTAGAAAACCTTGTTTTTCAGACGTATATTATATTTCACCGGTGGTAATATTATCCTTATTTTACTGTCATTTTTATTATTTTTACTGTTTCACAATAATACCCTCGACAAAGTAGAGTATAATAGTAGTAAATAATAGCAATACTGCAAATAAACAGCAACACATTATTACAGGAGCTTGGAAATAAAGACCTTATAAAACGACTACGTCCAATAATTCCTACTTTCCGAAAGTTGGATGGAATTCAAAAGATTCATTTTGTTTAGCCTTAAAGTAATTGGATGTTATATAATCATCATAATACATCCGGTATTTGGATAAACATAGATTTCGTCATCGCTACGCCATATAATTTTATTTCGAACTTTTGTCAAGCGTAAGCGTAAGCGTAAGCGTAAGCGTAAGCGTAAGCGTAAGCGTAAGCGTAAGCGTAAGCGTAAGCGTAAGGGTAAGCGTAAGCGTCAGCGTCAGCGTAAGCGTAAGCGTAAGCATCAGCATAAGCATAAGCATAAGCATAAGCATTAAGTAAAAGTATAAAGCATATGCATTAAGCATTAAATTGCTTAGTATCAAGCTTCAAGCTTCAAGCCTCAAGCGTCAATAAGAAAGCATCAGGCATAAAGCAGTAAACAAAAAACATTTACCATCAAGCAAAAAGCATTAAGCATAAGCATTAAGCATAAGCATTAGGCATAAGCATTAAGCATAAGCATTAAGCATAAGCATTAAGCATAAGCATTAAGCATAAGCATTAAGCATAAGCATTAAGCATAAGCATTAAGCATAAGCATTAAGCATAAGCATTAAGCATAAGCATTAAGCATTAAGCATAAGCATTAAGCATAAGCATTAAGCATAAGCATTAAGCATAACCATTAAGCATAAGCATTAAGCATAAGCATTAAGCATAAGCATTAAGCATAAGCATTAAGCATAAGCATTAAGCATAAGCATTAAGCATAAGCATTAAGCATAAGCATTAAGCATAAGCATTAAGCATAAGCATTAAGCATAAGCATTAAGCATAAGCATTAAGCATAAGCATTAAGCATAAGCATTAAGCATAAGCATTAAGCATAAGCATTAAGCATAAGCATTAAGCATAAGCATTAAGCATAAGCATTAAGCATAAGCATTAAGCATAAGCATAAGCATTAAGCATTAAGCATAAGCATTAAGCATAAGCATTAAGCATAAGCATTAAGCATAAGCATTAAGCATAAGCATTAAGCATAAGCATTAAGCATAAGCATTAAGCATAAGCATTAAGCATAAGCATTAAGCATAAGCATTAAGCATAAGCATTAAGCATAAGCATTAAGCATAAGCATTAAGCATAAGCATTAAGCATAAGCATTAAGCATAAGCATTAAGCATAAGCATTAAGCATAAGCATTAAGCATAAGCATTAAGCATAAGCATTAAGCATAAGCATTAAGCATAAGCATTAAGCATAAGCATTAAGCATAAGCATTAAGCATAAGCATTAAGCATAAGCATTAAGCATAAGCATTAAGCATAAGCATTAAGCATAAGCATTAAGCATAAGCATTAAGCATAAGCATTAAGCATAAGCATTAAGCATAAGCATTAAGCATAAGCATTAAGCATAAGCATTAAGCATAAGCATTAAGCATAAGCATTAAGCATAAGCATTAAGCATAAGCATTAAGCATAAGCATTAAGCATAAGCATTAAGCATAAGCATTAAGCATAAGCATTAAGCATAAGCATTAAGCATAAGCATTAACCATAAGCATTAAGCATAAGCATTAAGCATAAGCATTAAGCATAAGCATTAAGCATAAGCATAAGCATAAGCATAAGCATTAAGCATAAGCATTAAGCATAAGCATTAAGCATAAGCATTAAGCATAAGCATTAAGCATAAGCATTAAGCATAAGCATTAAGCATAAGCATTAAGCATAAGCATTAAGCATAAGCATTAAGCATAAGCATTAAGCATAAGCATTAAGCATAAGCATTAAGCATAAGCATTAAGCATAAGCATTAAGCATAAGCATTAAGCATAAGCATTAAGCATAAGCATTAAGCATAGGCATTAAGCATAAGCATTAAGCATAAGCATTAAGCATAAGCATTAAGCAAAGGCATTAAGCATAAGCATTAAAAATAACCTTTTAAAATAAGCATTTAGCATAAGCTTTAAAAAAAAGCATTAAGCATAAGCATTTAAAATAAGCTTCTAAAAAAAGCATTAAGAAAAAGCATTAAGCAAAAGCATTTAAAATAAGCTTTTCAAATAAGCATTAGCAGTAAGCATAAGCATTAAGCATTAAAAATAAGCTTTTAAAATAAGCATTAAGAAAAAGCATTAATAATAAGCATTTAAAATAAGCTTTTAAAATAAGCATTAAGCATAAAGCATAAGCATTAAGCCTCATGTCTCAAGAATCAAGAATTAAGTATCGAGCATAGAACATCAAGCATAGCATCCAACATCGAGCATAGTAACAAACATCGAGCATATCATCGAGGATCATGCATGTGTACTCGCTTTTAATTTGTCAGTGGCGCCTCGGATTTCTTGTTTTATAATTTATATGAAATTTCTAATTTAATGTACTACCTTAAATAATCCACCGCTGAATCTAGTTGGCATAATTTTAGGAATTCACCTAATTTTATTTTACTTTATTCATAATAAATGTCAATGTTGTTTATATTAAATCAATAAATAATTTTTACCACAAAAGCGAAATTTCCTTTTTTTTAAATAAGCACTAAGCATAAGCATTTAAAATAAGCATTAAGCATAAGCATTAAGAAAAAGCATTAGGCATAAGCATTTAAATAAGCTTTTAAAATAAGCATTAAAAATAAGCTTTTAAAAAAAGCATTTAGAAAAAGCAATAAAAATAAGCTTTTCAAATAAGCATAAGCAGTAAGCATAAGCATTAAGCATAAGCATTAAAAATAAGCTTTTAAAATAAGCATTAAGAAAAAGCATTAATAATAAGCATTTAAAATAAGATTTTAGAAATAAGCGTTAAGCATAAGCATTAAGCATTAAGCAGCAAGCCTCATGTCTAAAGCATCAATAATTAATAATTGAGCATTGAACATCAAGCATAGCATCCAACATAGAGCACAGCATCGAACATCGAGAATATCATAGAGGATCATGCATATGTATTCGCTTTTAATTTGTCAGTGGCGCCTCGGATTTCTTGTTTTATAATTCATATTAAATTTCAAATTTAATGTATCATTTTAAATAATCCACCGCTGAATCTAGCTGGCATAATTTTAAGCATTTACTTAATTTTATTTTACTTTATTCATAATAAAGATCAATGTTGTTTATATTAAATCAATAAATTAATTTTACCACAAAAGCTAAATTTCCTTTTTTTTAAATAAGCATTAAGCATAAGCATTAAAAATAAGCTTTTAAAAAAGGCATTAAGCATAAGCATTAAAAATAAGCTTTTAAAATAAGCATTAAGAAAAAGCATTAAGCAAAAGCATTTAAAATAAGCATTCAAAATAAGCTTTAAAAAAAGCATTAAGCAAAAGCATTTAAAATAAGCTTTTCAAATAAGCATAAGCAGTAAGCATAAGCATTAAGCATTAAGCATAAGCATTATGCATAAGCATTAAAAATAAGCTTTTCAAATAAGCATAAGCAGTAAGCATAAGCATTAAGCATTAAGCATTAAGCATAAGCATTAAAAATAAGCTTTTAAAATAAGCATTAAGAAAAAGCATTAATAATAAGCATTTAAAATAAGATTTTAGAAATAAGCGTTAAGCATAAGCATTAAGCATTAAGCAGCAAGCCTCATGTCTAAAGCATCAATAATTAATAATTGAGCATTGAACATCAAGCATAGCATCCAACATAGAGCATAGCATCGAACATCGAGCATATCATAAAGGATCATGCATATGTATTCGCTTTTAATTTGTCAGTGGCGCCTCGGATTTCTTGTTTTATAATTCATATTAAAATTCAAATTTAATGTATCATTTTAAATAATCCACCGCTGAATCTAGCTGGCATAATTTTAGGCATTTACCTAATTTTATTTTACTTTATTCATAATAATATATAGTTGTTTATATTAAATTAATAAATAATTTTTACCACAAAAGCTAAATTTCCTTTTTTTTTAAATAAGCATTAAGCATAAGCAATCAAAATAAGCATTAAGCATAAGCATTAAAAATAAGCTTTTAAAATAAGCATTAGTAAAAAGCATTAGGCATAAGCATTTAAATAAGCTTTTAAAATAAGCATTAAGCATAAGCATTAAAAATAAGCTTTTAAAATAAGCATTAAGCATAAGCATTAAAAATAAGCTTTTAAAATAAGCATTAAGAAAAAGCATTAAGCAGTGCATTTAAAATAAGCTTTTCAAATAAGCATAAGCATTAAGCATTTAAAATAAGCATCAAGCATAAGCATTAAAGATAAGCTTTTAAAATAAGCATTTAGCATAAGCATGAAGAAAAAGCATTAAGCATACGCTTTTAAAATAAGTTTTTAAAAAAAGCATTAAGAAAAAGCATTAATAATAAGCATTTAAAATAAGATTTTAAAAATAAGCGTTAAGCATAAGCATTAAGCATTAAGCAGCAAGCCTCATGTCTAAAGCATCAAAAATTCATAATTGAGCATTGAGCATGGAACATCAAGCATAGCATCCAACATAGAGCATAGCATCTTACATCGAGCATATCATAGAGGATCATGCATATATATTCGCTTTTAATTTGTCAGTGGCTACTCGGATTTCTTGTTTTATAATACATATAAAATTTCAAATTTAATGTATCATTTTAAATAATCCATCGCTGAATCTAGCTGGAGTAGTTTTAGGCATTACCTAATTTTATTTTACTTTATTCATAATAAAGGTCAATGTTGTTTGTATTAAATCAATAAATTATTTTTACCACAAAAGCTTAATTTCCTTTTTTTTAAATAAGCATTAAACATGAAGCATTTAGCATTAAGCATAAGCATCAAAGATAAGCATTAAGCATAAGTAGAAAGCATAAGCATTAAGCATTAAGCATAAGCATAAAGCCTCATGTCTCAAGAATCAAGAATTGAGTATCGAGCATCGAACATCAAGCATAGCATCCAACATCGAGCATAGTAACAAACATCGAGCTTATCATCGAGGATCATGCATTTGTACTCGCTTTTAATTTGTCAGTGGTTACTCGGAATTCTTGTTTTATAATACACATAAAATTTCAAATTTAATGTATCATTTTAAGTAATCCATCGCTGAATCTAGCTGGAATAGTTTTAGGCATTACCTAATTTTATTTTACTTTATTCATAATAAACGTCAATGTTGTTTATATTAAATCAATAAATTATTTTTACCACAAAAGCTTAACTTCCTTTTTTTTAAATAAGCATTAAACATGAAGCATTTAATTTGTCAGTGGCGCCTCGGATTTCTTGTTTTATAATTCATATAAAATTTCAAATTTAATGTATCATTTTAAATAATCCATCGCTGAATCTAGCTGGAATAATTTTAGGCATTACCTATTTTTATTTTACTTTATTCATAATAAAGGTCAATGTTGTTTATATTAAATCAAAAAATTATTTTTACCACAAAAGCTAAATTTCCTTTTTTTTTAAATAAGCATTAAACATAAAGCATTTAGCATTAAGCATAAGCATCAAAGATAAGCATTAAGCATAAGCATAAGTAGAAAGCATTAGCATTAAAAATAAGCATTAGGAAAAAGAATTAAGCAAAAGCATTTAAATAAGCTTTTAAAATAAGCATTAAGCATAAGCATTAAAAATAAGCTTTTAAAATAAGCATTAAGCATAAGCATTAAAAATAAGCTTTTAAAATAAGCATTAAGAAAAAGCATTAAGCAGTGCATTTAAAATAAGCTTTTCAAATAAGCATTAAGCATAAGCATTTAAAATAAGCATAAAGCATAAGCATTAAAAATAAGCTTTTAAAATAAGCATAAGAAAAAGCATTAGGCATAAGCATTTAAATAAGCTTTTAAAATAAGCACTAAGCATAAGCATTAAAAATAAGCTTTAAAAAAAGCATTAAGAAAAAGCTTTAAGCATAAGCATTAAGCATAAGCATTAAGCATAAGCATTAAGCATTAAGCATAAGCATTAAGCATAAGCATTAAGCATAAGCTTTAAGCTTAAGCATTAAGTTTTAATCATAAGCATTAAAAATAAGCTTTTAAAATAAGCATAAAGAAAAAGCATTAATAATAAGCATTTAAAATAAGCTTTTAAAAATAAGCGTTAAGCATAAGCATCAAGCATTAAGCAGCAAGCCTCATGTCTAAAGCATCAAAAATTCATAATTAAGCATTGAGCATGGAACATCAAGCATAGCATCCAACATAGAGCATAGCATCTTACATCGAGCATATCATAGAGGATCATGCATATGTATTCGCTTTTAATTTGTCAGTGGCTACTCGGATTTCTTGTTTTATAATACATATAAAATTTCAAATTTAATGTATCATTTTAAATAATCCATCGCTGAATCTAGCTGGAATAATTTTAGGCATTACCTAATTTTATTTTACTTTATTCATAATAAAGGTCAATGTTGTTTGTATTAAATCAATAAATTATTTTTACCACAAAAGCTTAATTTCCTTTTTTTTAAATAAGCATTAAACATGAAGCATTTAGCATTAAGCATAAGCATCAAAGATAAGCATTAAGCATAAGTAGAAAGCATAAGCATTAAGCATTAAGCATAAGCATAAAGCCTCATGTCTCAAGAATCAAGAATTGAGTATCGAGCATCGAACATCAAGCATAGCATCCAACATCGAGCATAGTAACAAACATCGAGCTTATCATCGAGGATCATGCATTTGTACTCGCTTTTAATTTGTCAGTGGTTACTCGGAATTCTTGTTTTATAAAACACATAAAATTTCAAATTTAATGTATCATTTTAAGTAATCCATCGCTGAATCTAGCTGGAATAGTTTTAGGCATTACCTAATTTTATTTTACTTTATTCATAATAAACGTCAATGTTGTTTATATTAAATCAATAAATTATTTTTACCACAAAAGCTTAACTTCCTTTTTTTTAAATAAGCATTAAACATGAAGCATTTAATTTGTCAGTGGCGCCTCGGATTTCTTGTTTTATAATTCATATAAAATTTCAAATTTAATGTATCATTTTAAATAATCCATCGCTGAATCTAGCTGGAATAATTTTAGGCATTACCTATTTTTATTTTACTTTATTCATAATAAAGGTCAATGTTGTTTATATTAAATCAAAAAATTATTTTTACCACAAAAGCTAAATTTCCTTTTTTTTTAAATAAGCATTAAACATAAAGCATTTAGCATTAAGCATAAGCATCAAAGATAAGCATTAAGCATAAGCATAAGTAGAAAGCATTAGCATTAAAAATAAGCATTAGGAAAAAGAATTAAGCAAAAGCATTTAAATAAGCTTTTAAAATAAGCATTAAGCATAAGCATTAAAAATAAGCTTTTAAAATAAGCATTAAGCATAAGCATTAAAAATAAGCTTTTAAAATAAGCATTAAGAAAAAGCATTAAGCAGTGCATTTAAAATAAGCTTTTCAAATAAGCATTAAGCATAAGCATTTAAAATAAGCATAAAGCATAAGCATTAAAAATAAGCTTTTAAAATAAGCATAAGAAAAAGCATTAGGCATAAGCATTTAAATAAGCTTTTAAAATAAGCACTAAGCATAAGCATTAAAAATAAGCTTTAAAAAAAGCATTAAGAAAAAGCTTTAAGCATAAGCATTAAGCATAAGCATTAAGCATAAGCATTAAGCATTAAGCATAAGCATTAAGCATAAGCATTAAGCATAAGCTTTAAGCTTAAGCATTAAGTTTTAATCATAAGCATTAAAAATAAGCTTTTAAAATAAGCATAAAGAAAAAGCATTAATAATAAGCATTTAAAATAAGCTTTTAAAAATAAGCGTTAAGCATAAGCATCAAGCATTAAGCAGCAAGCCTCATGTCTAAAGCATCAAAAATTCATAATTAAGCATTGAGCATGGAACATCAAGCATAGCATCCAACATAGAGCATAGCATCTTACATCGAGCATATCATAGAGGATCATGCATATGTATTCGCTTTTAATTTGTCAGTGGCTACTCGGATTTCTTGTTTTATAATACATATAAAATTTCAAATTTAATGTATCATTTTAAATAATCCATCGCTGAATCTAGCTGGAATAATTTTAGGCATTACCTAATTTTATTTTACTTTATTCATAATAAAGGTCAATGTTGTTTATATTAAATCAATAAATTATTTTTACCACAAAAGCTAAATTTCCTTTTTTTTTAAATAAGCATTAAACATGAAGCATTTAGCATTAAGCATAAGCATCAAAGATAAGCATTAAGCATAAGCATAAGTAGAAAGCATAAGCATTAAGCATTAAGCATAAGCATAAAGCCTCATGTCTCAAGAATCAAGAATTGAGTATCGAGCATCGAACACCAAGCATAGCATCCAACATCGAGCATAGTAACAAACATCGAGCTTATCATCGAGGATCATGCATGTGTACTCGCTTTTAATTTGTCAGTGGCTACTCGGAATTCTTGTTTTATAATACACATAAAATTTCAAATTTAATGTATCATTTTAAGTAATCCATCGCTGAATCTAGCTGGAATAGTTTTAGGCATTACCTAATTTTATTTTACTTTATTCATAATAAACGTCAATGTTGTTTATATTAAATCAATAAATTATTTTTACCACAAAAGCTTAACTTCCTTTTTTTTAAATAAGCATTAAACATGAAGGATTTAATTTGTCAGTGGCGCCTCGGATTTCTTGTTTTATAATTCATATAAAATTTCAAATTTAATGTATCATTTTAAATAATCCATCGCTGAATCTAGCTGGAATAATTTTAGGCATTACCTATTTTTATTTTACTTTATTCATAATAAAGGTCAATGTTGTTTATATTAAATCAAAAAATTATTTTTACCACAAAAGCTAAATTTCCTTTTTTTTAAATAAGCATTAAACATAAAACATTTAGCATTAAGCATAAGCATCAAAGATAAGCATTAAGCATAAGCATAAGTAGAAAGCATAAGCATTAAAAATAAGCATTAGGAAAAAGAATTGGGCAAAAGCATTTAAATAAGCTTTTAAAATAAGCATTAAGCATAAGCATTAAAAATAAGCTTTTAAAATAAGCATTAAGCATAAGCATTAAAAATAAGCTTTTAAAATAAGCATTAAGAAAAAGCATAAAGCAGTGCATTTAAAATAAGCTTTTCAAATAAGCATTAAGCATAAGCTTTTAAAATAAGCTTTAAGCATAAGCATTAAAAATAAGCTTTAAAAATAAGCATTTAGCATAACCCTTAAAAATAAGCTTTTAAAATAAGCATTTAGCATAAGCATTAAGAAAAAGCATAAGGCATAAGCTTTTAAAATAAGCTTTTAAAAAAAGCATTAAAAAAAGCATTAAGCAAAAGCATTTAAATAAGCTTTTAAAAAAAGTATTAAGCAAAAGCATTTAAAATAAGCGTTTCAAATAAGCATAAGCAGTAAGCATAAGCAGTAAGCATAAGCACTAAGCATAAGCAGTAAGCATAAGCAGTAAGCATAAGCAGTAAGCATAAGCATAAGCATTAAACATAAGCATTAAGCATAAGCATTAAGCATAAGCATTAGGCATAAGCATTGAGCATAAGCATTGAGCATAAGCATTGAGCATAAGCATTGAGCATAAGCATTGAGCATAAGCATTGAGCATAAGCATTGAGCATAAGCATTGAGCATAAGCATTGAGCATAAGCATTGAGCATAAGCATTGAGCATAAGCATTGAGCATAAGCATTGAGCATAAGCATTGAGCATAAGCATTGAGCATAAGCATTGAGCATAAGCATTGAGCATAAGCATAAGCATAAGCATAAGCATTAAGCATAAGCATTAAGCATAAGCATTAAGCATAAGCATTAAGCATAAGCATTAAGCATAAGCATTAAGCATAAGCATTAAGCATAAGCATTAAGCATAAGCATTAAGCAAAGGCATTAAGCATAAGCATTAAAAATAACCTTTTAAAATAAGCATTTAGCATAAGCTTTAAAAAAAAGCATTAAGCATAAGCATTTAAAATAAGCTTCTAAAAAAAGCATTAAGAAAAAGCATTAAGCAAAAGCATTTAAAATAAGCTTTTCAAATAAGCATTAGCAGTAAGCATAAGCATTAAGCATTAAAAATAAGCTTTTAAAATAAGCATTAAGAAAAAGCATTAATAATAAGCATTTAAAATAAGCTTTTAAAATAAGCATTAAGCATAAAGCATAAGCATTAAGCCTCATGTCTCAAGAATCAAGAATTAAGTATCGAGCATAGAACATCAAGCATAGCATCCAACATCGAGCATAGTAACAAACATCGAGCATATCATCGAGGATCATGCATGTGTACTCGCTTTTAATTTGTCAGTGGCGCCTCGGATTTCTTGTTTTATAATTTATATGAAATTTCTAATTTAATGTACTACCTTAAATAATCCACCGCTGAATCTAGTTGGCATAATTTTAGGAATTCACCTAATTTTATTTTACTTTATTCATAATAAATGTCAATGTTGTTTATATTAAATCAATAAATAATTTTTACCACAAAAGCGAAATTTCCTTTTTTTTAAATAAGCACTAAGCATAAGCATTTAAAATAAGCATTAAGCATAAGCATTAAGAAAAAGCATTAGGCATAAGCATTTAAATAAGCTTTTAAAATAAGCATTAAAAATAAGCTTTTAAAAAAAGCATTTAGAAAAAGCAATAAAAATAAGCTTTTCAAATAAGCATAAGCAGTAAGCATAAGCATTAAGCATAAGCATTAAAAATAAGCTTTTAAAATAAGCATTAAGAAAAAGCATTAATAATAAGCATTTAAAATAAGATTTTAGAAATAAGCGTTAAGCATAAGCATTAAGCATTAAGCAGCAAGCCTCATGTCTAAAGCATCAATAATTAATAATTGAGCATTGAACATCAAGCATAGCATCCAACATAGAGCACAGCATCGAACATCGAGAATATCATAGAGGATCATGCATATGTATTCGCTTTTAATTTGTCAGTGGCGCCTCGGATTTCTTGTTTTATAATTCATATTAAATTTCAAATTTAATGTATCATTTTAAATAATCCACCGCTGAATCTAGCTGGCATAATTTTAAGCATTTACTTAATTTTATTTTACTTTATTCATAATAAAGATCAATGTTGTTTATATTAAATCAATAAATTAATTTTACCACAAAAGCTAAATTTCCTTTTTTTTAAATAAGCATTAAGCATAAGCATTAAAAATAAGCTTTTAAAAAAGGCATTAAGCATAAGCATTAAAAATAAGCTTTTAAAATAAGCATTAAGAAAAAGCATTAAGCAAAAGCATTTAAAATAAGCATTCAAAATAAGCTTTAAAAAAAGCATTAAGCAAAAGCATTTAAAATAAGCTTTTCAAATAAGCATAAGCAGTAAGCATAAGCATTAAGCATTAAGCATAAGCATTATGCATAAGCATTAAAAATAAGCTTTTCAAATAAGCATAAGCAGTAAGCATAAGCATTAAGCATTAAGCATTAAGCATAAGCATTAAAAATAAGCTTTTAAAATAAGCATTAAGAAAAAGCATTAATAATAAGCATTTAAAATAAGATTTTAGAAATAAGCGTTAAGCATAAGCATTAAGCATTAAGCAGCAAGCCTCATGTCTAAAGCATCAATAATTAATAATTGAGCATTGAACATCAAGCATAGCATCCAACATAGAGCATAGCATCGAACATCGAGCATATCATAAAGGATCATGCATATGTATTCGCTTTTAATTTGTCAGTGGCGCCTCGGATTTCTTGTTTTATAATTCATATTAAAATTCAAATTTAATGTATCATTTTAAATAATCCACCGCTGAATCTAGCTGGCATAATTTTAGGCATTTACCTAATTTTATTTTACTTTATTCATAATAATATATAGTTGTTTATATTAAATTAATAAATAATTTTTACCACAAAAGCTAAATTTCCTTTTTTTTTTAAATAAGCATTAAGCATAAGCAATCAAAATAAGCATTAAGCATTAGCATTAAAAATAAGCTTTTAAAATAAGCATTAGGAAAAAGCATTAGGCATAAGCATTTAAATAAGCTTTTAAAATAAGCATTAAGCATAAGCATTAAAAATAAGCTTTTAAAATAAGCATTAAGCATAAGCATTAAAAATAAGCTTTTAAAATAAGCATTAAGAAAAAGCATTAAGCAGTGCATTTAAAATAAGCTTTTCAAATAAGCATAAGCATTAAGCATTTAAAATAAGCATCAAGCATAAGCATTAAAGATAAGCTTTTAAAATAAGCATTTAGCATAAGCATGAAGAAAAAGCATTAAGCATACGCTTTTAAAATAAGTTTTTAAAAAAAGCATTAAGAAAAAGCATTAATAATAAGCATTTAAAATAAGATTTTAGAAATAAGCGTTAAGCATAAACATTAAGCATTAAGCAGCAAGCCTCATGTCTAAAGCATCAATAATTAATAATTGAGCATTGAACATCAAGCATAGCATCCAACATAGAGCATAGCATCGAACATCGAGCATATCATAAAGGATCATGCATATATATTCGCTTTTAATTTGTCAGTGGCTACTCGGATTTCTTGTTTTACAATACATATAAAATTTCAAATTTAATGTATCATTTTAAATAATCCATCGCTGAATCTAGCTGGAGTAGTTTTAGGCATTACCTATTTTTATTTTACTTTATTCATAATAAAGGTCAATGTTGTTTATATTAAATCAAAAAATTATTTTTACCACAAAAGCTAAATTTCCTTTTTTTTTAAATAAGCATTAAACATAAAGCATTTAGCATTAAGCATAAGCATCAAAGATAAGCATTAAGCATAAGCATAAGTAGAAAGCATAAGCATTAAAAATAAGCATTAGGAAAAAGAATTAAGCAAAAGCATTTAAATAAGCTTTTAAAATAAGCATTAAGCATAAGCATTAAAAATAAGCTTTTAAAATAAGCATTAAGCATAAGCATTAAAAATAAGCTTTTAAAATAAGCATTAAGAAAAAGCATTAAGCAGTGCATTTAAAATAAGCTTTTCAAATAAGCATTAAGCATAAGCATTTAAAATAAGCATAAAGCATAAGCATTAAAAATAAGCTTTTAAAATAAGCATAAGAAAAAGCATTAGGCATAAGCATTTAAATAAGCTTTTAAAATAAGCACTAAGCATAAGCATTAAAAATAAGCTTTAAAAAAAGCATTAAGAAAAAGCTTTAAGCATAAGCATTAAGCATAAGCATTAAGCATAAGCATTAAGCATTAAGCATAAGCATTAAGCATAAGCATTAAGCATAAGCATTAAGCATAAGCATTAAGCATAAGCTTTAAGCTTAAGCATTAAGTTTTAATCATAAGCATTAAAAATAAGCTTTTAAAATAAGCATAAAGAAAAAGCATTAATAATAAGCATTTAAAATAAGCTTTTAAAAATAAGCGTTAAGCATAAGCATCAAGCATTAAGCAGCAAGCCTCATGTCTAAAGCATCAAAAATTCATAATTAAGCATTGAGCATGGAACATCAAGCATAGCATCCAACATAGAGCATAGCATCTTACATCGAGCATATCATAGAGGATCATGCATATGTATTCGCTTTTAATTTGTCAGTGGCTACTCGGATTTCTTGTTTTATAATACATATAAAATTTCAAATTTAATGTATCATTTTAAATAATCCATCGCTGAATCTAGCTGGAATAATTTTAGGCATTACCTAATTTTATTTTACTTTATTCATAATAAAGGTCAATGTTGTTTATATTAAATCAATAAATTATTTTTACCACAAAAGCTAAATTTCCTTTTTTTTTAAATAAGCATTAAACATGAAGCATTTAGCATTAAGCATAAGCATCAAAGATAAGCATTAAGCATAAGCATAAGTAGAAAGCATAAGCATTAAGCATTAAGCATAAGCATAAAGCCTCATGTCTCAAGAATCAAGAATTGAGTATCGAGCATCGAACACCAAGCATAGCATCCAACATCGAGCATAGTAACAAACATCGAGCTTATCATCGAGGATCATGCATGTGTACTCGCTTTTAATTTGTCAGTGGCTACTCGGAATTCTTGTTTTATAATACACATAAAATTTCAAATTTAATGTATCATTTTAAGTAATCCATCGCTGAATCTAGCTGGAATAGTTTTAGGCATTACCTAATTTTATTTTACTTTATTCATAATAAACGTCAATGTTGTTTATATTAAATCAATAAATTATTTTTACCACAAAAGCTTAACTTCCTTTTTTTTAAATAAGCATTAAACATGAAGGATTTAATTTGTCAGTGGCGCCTCGGATTTCTTGTTTTATAATTCATATAAAATTTCAAATTTAATGTATCATTTTAAATAATCCATCGCTGAATCTAGCTGGAATAATTTTAGGCATTACCTATTTTTATTTTACTTTATTCATAATAAAGGTCAATGTTGTTTATATTAAATCAAAAAATTATTTTTACCACAAAAGCTAAATTTCCTTTTTTTTAAATAAGCATTAAACATAAAACATTTAGCATTAAGCATAAGCATCAAAGATAAGCATTAAGCATAAGCATAAGTAGAAAGCATAAGCATTAAAAATAAGCATTAGGAAAAAGAATTGGGCAAAAGCATTTAAATAAGCTTTTAAAAAAAGTATTAAGCAAAAGCATTTAAAATAAGCGTTTCAAATAAGCATATGCAGTAAGCATAAGCAGTAAGCATAAGCAGTAAGCATAAGCACTAAGCATAAGCAGTAAGCATAAGCAGTAAGCATAAGCAGTAAGCATAAGCATAAGCATTAAACATAAGCATTAAGCATAAGCATTAAGCATAAGCATTAAGCATAAGCATTGAGCATAAGCATTGAGCATAAGCATTGAGCATAAGCATTGAGCATAAGCATTGAGCATAAGCATTGAGCATAAGCATTGAGCATAAGCATTGAGCATAAGCATTGAGCATAAGCATTGAGCATAAGCATTGAGCATAAGCATTGAGCATAAGCATTGAGCATAAGCATTGAGCATAAGCATTGAGCATAAGCATTGAGCATAAGCATTAAGCATAAGCATTAAGCATAAGCATTAAGCATAAGCATTAAGCATAAGCATAAGCATTAAGCATAAGCATTAAGCATAAGCATTAAGCATAAGCATTAAGCATAAGCATTAAGCATAAGCATTAAGCATAAGCATTAAGCATAAGCATTAAGCATAAGCATTAAGCATAAGCATTAAGCAAAGGCATTAAGCATAAGCATTAAAAATAACCTTTTAAAATAAGCATTTAGCATAAGCTTTAAAAAAAAGCATTAAGCATAAGCATTTAAAATAAGCTTCTAAAAAAAGCATTAAGAAAAAGCATTAAGCAAAAGCATTTAAAATAAGCTTTTCAAATAAGCATTAGCAGTAAGCATAAGCATTAAGCATTAAAAATAAGCTTTTAAAATAAGCATTAAGAAAAAGCATTAATAATAAGCATTTAAAATAAGCTTTTAAAATAAGCATTAAGCATAAAGCATAAGCATTAAGCCTCATGTCTCAAGAATCAAGAATTAAGTATCGAGCATAGAACATCAAGCATAGCATCCAACATCGAGCATAGTAACAAACATCGAGCATATCATCGAGGATCATGCATGTGTACTCGCTTTTAATTTGTCAGTGGCGCCTCGGATTTCTTGTTTTATAATTTATATGAAATTTCTAATTTAATGTACTACCTTAAATAATCCACCGCTGAATCTAGTTGGCATAATTTTAGGAATTCACCTAATTTTATTTTACTTTATTCATAATAAATGTCAATGTTGTTTATATTAAATCAATAAATAATTTTTACCACAAAAGCGAAATTTCCTTTTTTTTAAATAAGCACTAAGCATAAGCATTTAAAATAAGCATTAAGCATAAGCATTAAGAAAAAGCATTAGGCATAAGCATTTAAATAAGCTTTTAAAATAAGCATTAAAAATAAGCTTTTAAAAAAAGCATTTAGAAAAAGCAATAAAAATAAGCTTTTCAAATAAGCATAAGCAGTAAGCATAAGCATTAAGCATAAGCATTAAAAATAAGCTTTTAAAATAAGCATTAAGAAAAAGCATTAATAATAAGCATTTAAAATAAGATTTTAGAAATAAGCGTTAAGCATAAGCATTAAGCATTAAGCAGCAAGCCTCATGTCTAAAGCATCAATAATTAATAATTGAGCATTGAACATCAAGCATAGCATCCAACATAGAGCACAGCATCGAACATCGAGAATATCATAGAGGATCATGCATATGTATTCGCTTTTAATTTGTCAGTGGCGCCTCGGATTTCTTGTTTTATAATTCATATTAAATTTCAAATTTAATGTATCATTTTAAATAATCCACCGCTGAATCTAGCTGGCATAATTTTAAGCATTTACTTAATTTTATTTTACTTTATTCATAATAAAGATCAATGTTGTTTATATTAAATCAATAAATTAATTTTACCACAAAAGCTAAATTTCCTTTTTTTTAAATAAGCATTAAGCATAAGCATTAAAAATAAGCTTTTAAAAAAGGCATTAAGCATAAGCATTAAAAATAAGCTTTTAAAATAAGCATTAAGAAAAAGCATTAAGCAAAAGCATTTAAAATAAGCATTCAAAATAAGCTTTAAAAAAAGCATTAAGCAAAAGCATTTAAAATAAGCTTTTCAAATAAGCATAAGCAGTAAGCATAAGCATTAAGCATTAAGCATAAGCATTATGCATAAGCATTAAAAATAAGCTTTTCAAATAAGCATAAGCAGTAAGCATAAGCATTAAGCATTAAGCATTAAGCATTAAGCATAAGCATTAAAAATAAGCTTTTAAAATAAGCATTAAGAAAAAGCATTAATAATAAGCATTTAAAATAAGATTTTAGAAATAAGCGTTAAGCATAAGCATTAAGCATTAAGCAGCAAGCCTCATGTCTAAAGCATCAATAATTAATAATTGAGCATTGAACATCAAGCATAGCATCCAACATAGAGCATAGCATCGAACATCGAGCATATCATAAAGGATCATGCATATGTATTCGCTTTTAATTTGTCAGTGGCGCCTCGGATTTCTTGTTTTATAATTCATATTAAAATTCAAATTTAATGTATCATTTTAAATAATCCACCGCTGAATCTAGCTGGCATAATTTTAGGCATTTACCTAATTTTATTTTACTTTATTCATAATAATATATAGTTGTTTATATTAAATTAATAAATAATTTTTACCACAAAAGCTAAATTTCCTTTTTTTTTTAAATAAGCATTAAGCATAAGCAATCAAAATAAGCATTAAGCATTAGCATTAAAAATAAGCTTTTAAAAAAAGCATTAGGAAAAAGCATTAGGCATAAGCATTTAAATAAGCTTTTAAAATAAGCATTAAGCATAAGCATTAAAAATAAGCTTTTAAAATAAGCATTAAGCATAAGCATTAAAAATAAGCTTTTAAAATAAGCATTAAGAAAAAGCATTAAGCAGTGCATTTAAAATAAGCTTTTCAAATAAGCATAAGCATTAAGCATTTAAAATAAGCATCAAGCATAAGCATTAAAGATAAGCTTTTAAAATAAGCATTTAGCATAAGCATGAAGAAAAAGCATTAAGCATACGCTTTTAAAATAAGTTTTTAAAAAAAGCATTAAGAAAAAGCATTAATAATAAGCATTTAAAATAAGATTTTAGAAATAAGCGTTAAGCATAAGCATTAAGCATTAAGCAGCAAGCCTCATGTCTAAAGCATCAATAATTAATAATTGAGCATTGAACATCAAGCATAGCATCCAACATAGAGCATAGCATCGAACATCGAGCATATCATAAAGGATCATGCATATATATTCGCTTTTAATTTGTCAGTGGCTACTCGGATTTCTTGTTTTATAATACATATAAAATTTCAAATTTAATGTATCATTTTAAATAATCCATCGCTGAATCTAGCTGGAATAATTTTAGGCATTACCTAATTTTATTTTACTTTATTCATAATAAAGGTCAATGTTGTTTATATTAAATCAATAAATTATTTTTACCACAAAAGCTAAATTTCCTTTTTTTTTAAATAAGCATTAAACATGAAGCATTTAGCATTAAGCATAAGCATCAAAGATAAGCATTAAGCATAAGCATAAGTAGAAAGCATAAGCATTAAGCATTAAGCATAAGCATAAAGCCTCATGTCTCAAGAATCAAGAATTGAGTATCGAGCATCGAACACCAAGCATAGCATCCAACATCGAGCATAGTAACAAACATCGAGCTTATCATCGAGGATCATGCATGTGTACTCGCTTTTAATTTGTCAGTGGCTACTCGGAATTCTTGTTTTATAATACACATAAAATTTCAAATTTAATGTATCATTTTAAGTAATCCATCGCTGAATCTAGCTGGAATAGTTTTAGGCATTACCTAATTTTATTTTACTTTATTCATAATAAACGTCAATGTTGTTTATATTAAATCAATAAATTATTTTTACCACAAAAGCTTAACTTCCTTTTTTTTAAATAAGCATTAAACATGAAGCATTTAATTTGTCAGTGGCGCCTCGGATTTCTTGTTTTATAATTCATATAAAATTTCAAATTTAATGTATCATTTTAAATAATCCATCGCTGAATCTAGCTGGAATAATTTTAGGCATTACCTATTTTTATTTTACTTTATTCATAATAAAGGTCAATGTTGTTTATATTAAATCAAAAAATTATTTTTACCACAAAAGCTAAATTTCCTTTTTTTTAAATAAGCATTAAACATAAAACATTTAGCATTAAGCATAAGCATCAAAGATAAGCATTAAGCATAAGCATAAGTAGAAAGCATAAGCATTAAAAATAAGCTTTAAAAATAAGCATTAGGAAAAAGAATTAGGCAAAATCATTTAAATAAGCTTTTAAAATAAGCATTAAGCATAAGCATTAAAAATAAGCTTTTAAAATAAGCATTAAGCATAAGCATTAAAAATAAGCTTTTAAAATAAGCATTAAGAAAAAGCATAAAGCAGTGCATTTAAAATAAGCTTTTCAAATAAGCATTAAGCATAAGCATTTAAAATAAGCATTAAGCATAAGCATTAAAAATAAGCTTTTAAAATAAGCATTAGGAAAAAGCATTAGGCATAAGCATTTAAATAAGCTTTTAAAATAAGCATTAAGCATAAGCATTAAAAATAAGCTTTAAAAATAAGCATTTAGTATAACCCTTAAAAATAAGCTTTTAAAATAAGCATTTAGCATAAGCATTAAGAAAAAGCATAAGGCATAAGCTTTTAAAATAAGCTTTTAAAAAAAGCATTAAAAAAAGCATTAAGCAAAAGCATTTAAATAAGCTTTTAAAAAAAGTATTAAGCAAAAGCATTAAAAATAAGCGTTTCAAATAAGCATATGCAGTAAGCATAAGCAGTAAGCATAAGCAGTAAGCATAAGCACTAAGCATAAGCAGTAAGCATAAGCAGTAAGCATAAGCATAAGCATTAAACATAAGCATTAAGCATAAGCATTAAGCATAAGCATTGAGCATAAGCATTGAGCATAAGCATTGAGCATAAGCATTGAGCATAAGCATTGAGCATAAGCATTGAGCATAAGCATTGAGCATAAGCATTGAGCATAAGCATTGAGAATAAGCATTAAGCATAAGCATTAAGCATAAGCATTAAGCATAAGCATTAAGCATAAGCATTAAGCATAAGCATTAATCATAAGCATTAAGCATAAGCATTAAGCATAAGCATTAAGCATAAGCATTAAGCAAAGGCATTAAGCATAAGCATTAAAAATAACCTTTTAAAATAAGCATTTAGCATAAGCTTTAAAAAAAAGCATTAAGCATAAGCATTTAAAATAAGCTTCTAAAAAAAGCATTAAGAAAAAGCATTAAGCAAAAGCATTTAAAATAAGCTTTTCAAATAAGCATTAGCAGTAAGCATAAGCATTAAGCATTAAAAATAAGCTTTTAAAATAAGCATTAAGAAAAAGCATTAATAATAAGCATTTAAAATAAGCTTTTAAAATAAGCATTAAGCATAAAGCATAAGCATTAAGCCTCATGTCTCAAGAATCAAGAATTAAGTATCGAGCATAGAACATCAAGCATAGCATCCAACATCGAGCATAGTAACAAACATCGAGCATATCATCGAGGATCATGCATGTGTACTCGCTTTTAATTTGTCAGTGGCGCCTCGGATTTCTTGTTTTATAATTTATATGAAATTTCTAATTTAATGTACTACCTTAAATAATCCACCGCTGAATCTAGTTGGCATAATTTTAGGAATTCACCTAATTTTATTTTACTTTATTCATAATAAATGTCAATGTTGTTTATATTAAATCAATAAATAATTTTTACCACAAAAGCGAAATTTCCTTTTTTTTAAATAAGCACTAAGCATAAGCATTTAAAATAAGCATTAAGCATAAGCATTAAGAAAAAGCATTAGGCATAAGCATTTAAATAAGCTTTTAAAATAAGCATTAAAAATAAGCTTTTAAAAAAAGCATTTAGAAAAAGCAATAAAAATAAGCTTTTCAAATAAGCATAAGCAGTAAGCATAAGCATTAAGCATAAGCATTAAAAATAAGCTTTTAAAATAAGCATTAAGAAAAAGCATTAATAATAAGCATTTAAAATAAGATTTTAGAAATAAGCGTTAAGCATAAGCATTAAGCATTAAGCAGCAAGCCTCATGTCTAAAGCATCAATAATTAATAATTGAGCATTGAACATTAAGCATAGCATCCAACATAGAGCACAGCATCGAACATCGAGAATATCATAGAGGATCATGCATATGTATTCGCTTTTAATTTGTCAGTGGCGCCTCGGATTTCTTGTTTTATAATTCATATTAAATTTCAAATTTAATGTATCATTTTAAATAATCCACCGCTGAATCTAGCTGGCATAATTTTAAGCATTTACTTAATTTTATTTTACTTTATTCATAATAAAGATCAATGTTGTTTATATTAAATCAATAAATTAATTTTACCACAAAAGCTAAATTTCCTTTTTTTTAAATAAGCATTAAGCATAAGCATTAAAAATAAGCTTTTAAAAAAGGCATTAAGCATAAGCATTAAAAATAAGCTTTTAAAATAAGCATTAAGAAAAAGCATTAAGCAAAAGCATTTAAAATAAGCATTCAAAATAAGCTTTAAAAAAAGCATTAAGCAAAAGCATTTAAAATAAGCTTTTCAAATAAGCATAAGCAGTAAGCATAAGCATTAAGCATTAAGCATAAGCATTATGCATAAGCATTAAAAATAAGCTTTTCAAATAAGCATAAGCAGTAAGCATAAGCATTAAGCATTAAGCATTAAGCATAAGCATTAAAAATAAGCTTTTAAAATAAGCATTAAGAAAAAGCATTAATAATAAGCATTTAAAATAAGATTTTAGAAATAAGCGTTAAGCATAAGCATTAAGCATTAAGCAGCAAGCCTCATGTCTAAAGCATCAATAATTAATAATTGAGCATTGAACATCAAGCATAGCATCCAACATAGAGCATAGCATCGAACATCGAGCATATCATAAAGGATCATGCATATGTATTCGCTTTTAATTTGTCAGTGGCGCCTCGGATTTCTTGTTTTATAATTCATATTAAAATTCAAATTTAATGTATCATTTTAAATAATCCACCGCTGAATCTAGCTGGCATAATTTTAGGCATTTACCTAATTTTATTTTACTTTATTCATAATAATATATAGTTGTTTATATTAAATTAATAAATAATTTTTACCACAAAAGCTAAATTTCCTTTTTTTTTAAATAAGCATTAAGCATAAGCAATCAAAATAAGCATTAAGCATAAGCATTAAAAATAAGCTTTTAAAATAAGCATTAGGAAAAAGCATTAGGCATAAGCATTTAAATAAGCTTTTAAAATAAGCATTAAGCATAAGCATTAAAAATAAGCTTTTAAAATAAGCATTAAGCATAAGCATTAAAAATAAGCTTTTAAAATAAGCATTAAGAAAAAGCATTAAGCAGTGCATTTAAAATAAGCTTTTCAAATAAGCATAAGCATTAAGCATTTAAAATAAGCATCAAGCATAAGCATTAAAGATAAGCTTTTAAAATAAGCATTTAGCATAAGCATGAAGAAAAAGCATTAAGCATACGCTTTTAAAATAAGTTTTTAAAAAAAGCATTAAGAAAAAGCATTAATAATAAGCATTTAAAATAAGATTTTAGAAATAAGCGTTAAGCATAAGCATTAAGCATTAAGCAGCAAGCCTCATGTCTAAAGCATCAATAATTAATAATTGAGCATTGAACATCAAGCATAGCATCCAACATAGAGCATAGCATCGAACATCGAGCATATCATAAAGGATCATGCATATATATTCGCTTTTAATTTGTCAGTGGCTACTCGGATTTCTTGTTTTATAATACATATAAAATTTCAAATTTAATGTATCATTTTAAATAATCCATCGCTGAATCTAGCTGGAGTAGTTTTAGGCATTACCTAATTTTATTTTACTTTATTCATAATAAAGGTCAATGTTGTTTGTATTAAATCAATAAATTATTTTTACCACAAAAGCTTAATTTCCTTTTTTTTAAATAAGCATTAAACATGAAGCATTTAGCATTAAGCATAAGCATCAAAGATAAGCATTAAGCATAAGTAGAAAGCATAAGCATTAAGCATTAAGCATAAGCATAAAGCCTCATGTCTCAAGAATCAAGAATTGAGTATCGAGCATCGAACATCAAGCATAGCATCCAACATCGAGCATAGTAACAAACATCGAGCTTATCATCGAGGATCATGCATTTGTACTCGCTTTTAATTTGTCAGTGGTTACTCGGAATTCTTGTTTTATAATACACATAAAATTTCAAATTTAATGTATCATTTTAAGTAATCCATCGCTGAATCTAGCTGGAATAGTTTTAGGCATTACCTAATTTTATTTTACTTTATTCATAATAAACGTCAATGTTGTTTATATTAAATCAATAAATTATTTTTACCACAAAAGCTTAACTTCCTTTTTTTTAAATAAGCATTAAACATGAAGCATTTAATTTGTCAGTGGCGCCTCGGATTTCTTGTTTTATAATTCATATAAAATTTCAAATTTAATGTATCATTTTAAATAATCCATCGCTGAATCTAGCTGGAATAATTTTAGGCATTACCTATTTTTATTTTACTTTATTCATAATAAAGGTCAATGTTGTTTATATTAAATCAAAAAATTATTTTTACCACAAAAGCTAAATTTCCTTTTTTTTTAAATAAGCATTAAACATAAAGCATTTAGCATTAAGCATAAGCATCAAAGATAAGCATTAAGCATAAGCATAAGTAGAAAGCATAAGCATTAAAAATAAGCATTAGGAAAAAGAATTAAGCAAAAGCATTTAAATAAGCTTTTAAAATAAGCATTAAGCATAAGCATTAAAAATAAGCTTTTAAAATAAGCATTAAGCATAAGCATTAAAAATAAGCTTTTAAAATAAGCATTAAGAAAAAGCATTAAGCAGTGCATTTAAAATAAGCTTTTCAAATAAGCATTAAGCATAAGCATTTAAAATAAGCATAAAGCATAAGCATTAAAAATAAGCTTTTAAAATAAGCATAAGAAAAAGCATTAGGCATAAGCATTTAAATAAGCTTTTAAAATAAGCACTAAGCATAAGCATTAAAAATAAGCTTTAAAAAAAGCATTAAGAAAAAGCTTTAAGCATAAGCATTAAGCATAAGCATTAAGCATTAAGCATTAAGCATAAGCATTAAGCATAAGCATTAAGCATAAGCTTTAAGCTTAAGCATTAAGTTTTAATCATAAGCATTAAAAATAAGCTTTTAAAATAAGCATAAAGAAAAAGCATTAATAATAAGCATTTAAAATAAGCTTTTAAAAATAAGCGTTAAGCATAAGCATCAAGCATTAAGCAGCAAGCCTCATGTCTAAAGCATCAAAAATTCATAATTAAGCATTGAGCATGGAACATCAAGCATAGCATCCAACATAGAGCATAGCATCTTACATCGAGCATATCATAGAGGATCATGCATATGTATTCGCTTTTAATTTGTCAGTGGCTACTCGGATTTCTTGTTTTATAATACATATAAAATTTCAAATTTAATGTATCATTTTAAATAATCCATCGCTGAATCTAGCTGGAATAATTTTAGGCATTACCTAATTTTATTTTACTTTATTCATAATAAAGGTCAATGTTGTTTATATTAAATCAATAAATTATTTTTACCACAAAAGCTAAATTTCCTTTTTTTTTAAATAAGCATTAAACATGAAGCATTTAGCATTAAGCATAAGCATCAAAGATAAGCATTAAGCATAAGCATAAGTAGAAAGCATAAGCATTAAGCATTAAGCATAAGCATAAAGCCTCATGTCTCAAGAATCAAGAATTGAGTATCGAGCATCGAACACCAAGCATAGCATCCAACATCGAGCATAGTAACAAACATCGAGCTTATCATCGAGGATCATGCATGTGTACTCGCTTTTAATTTGTCAGTGGCTACTCGGAATTCTTGTTTTATAATACACATAAAATTTCAAATTTAATGTATCATTTTAAGTAATCCATCGCTGAATCTAGCTGGAATAGTTTTAGGCATTACCTAATTTTATTTTACTTTATTCATAATAAACGTCAATGTTGTTTATATTAAATCAATAAATTATTTTTACCACAAAAGCTTAACTTCCTTTTTTTTAAATAAGCATTAAACATGAAGCATTTAATTTGTCAGTGGCGCCTCGGATTTCTTGTTTTATAATTCATATAAAATTTCAAATTTAATGTATCATTTTAAATAATCCATCGCTGAATCTAGCTGGAATAATTTTAGGCATTACCTATTTTTATTTTACTTTATTCATAATAAAGGTCAATGTTGTTTATATTAAATCAAAAAATTATTTTTACCACAAAAGCTAAATTTCCTTTTTTTTAAATAAGCATTAAACATAAAACATTTAGCATTAAGCATAAGCATCAAAGATAAGCATTAAGCATAAGCATAAGTAGAAAGCATAAGCATTAAAAATAAGCTTTAAAAATAAGCATTAGGAAAAAGAATTAGGCAAAAGCATTTAAATAAGCTTTTAAAATAAGCATTAAGCATAAGCATTAAAAATAAGCTTTTAAAATAAGCATTAAGCATAAGCATTAAAAATAAGCTTTTAAAATAAGCATTAAGAAAAAGCATAAAGCAGTGCATTTAAAATAAGCTTTTCAAATAAGCATTAAGCATAAGCATTTAAAATAAGCATTAAGCATAAGCATTAAAAATAAGCTTTTAAAATAAGCATTAGGAAAAAGCATTAGGCATAAGCATTTAAATAAGCTTTTAAAATAAGCTTTAAGCATAAGCATTAAAAATAAGCTTTAAAAATAAGCATTTAGTATAACCCTTAAAAATAAGCTTTTAAAATAAGCATTTAGCATAAGCATTAAGAAAAAGCATAAGGCATAAGCTTTTAAAATAAGCTTTTAAAAAAAGCATTAAAAAAAGCATTAAGCAAAAGCATTTAAATAAGCTTTTAAAAAAAGTATTAAGCAAAAGCATTTAAAATAAGCGTTTCAAATAAGCATATGCAGTAAGCATAAGCAGTAAGCATAAGCAGTAAGCATAAGCACTAAGCATAAGCAGTAAGCATAAGCAGTAAGCATAAGCAGTAAGCATAAGCATAAGCATTAAACATAAGCATTAAGCATAAGCATTAAGCATAAGCATTAAGCATAAGCATTGAGCATAAGCATTGAGCATAAGCATTGAGCATAAGCATTGAGCATAAGCATTGAGCATAAGCATTGAGCATAAGCATTGAGCATAAGCATTGAGCATAAGCATTGAGCATAAGCATTGAGCATAAGCATTGAGCATAAGCATTGAGCATAAGCATTGAGCATAAGCATTGAGCATAAGCATTAAGCATAAGCATTAAGCATAAGCATTAAGCATAAGCATTAAGCATAAGCATTAAGCATAAGCATAAGCATTAAGCATAAGCATTAAGCATAAGCATTAAGCATAAGCATTAAGCATAAGCATTAAGCATAAGCATTAAGCATAAGCATTAAGCATAAGCATTAAGCAAAGGCATTAAGCATAAGCATTAAAAATAACCTTTTAAAATAAGCATTTAGCATAAGCTTTAAAAAAAAGCATTAAGCATAAGCATTTAAAATAAGCTTCTAAAAAAAGCATTAAGAAAAAGCATTAAGCAAAAGCATTTAAAATAAGCTTTTCAAATAAGCATTAGCAGTAAGCATAAGCATTAAGCATTAAAAATAAGCTTTTAAAATAAGCATTAAGAAAAAGCATTAATAATAAGCATTTAAAATAAGCTTTTAAAATAAGCATTAAGCATAAAGCATAAGCATTAAGCCTCATGTCTCAAGAATCAAGAATTAAGTATCGAGCATAGAACATCAAGCATAGCATCCAACATCGAGCATAGTAACAAACATCGAGCATATCATCGAGGATCATGCATGTGTACTCGCTTTTAATTTGTCAGTGGCGCCTCGGATTTCTTGTTTTATAATTTATATGAAATTTCTAATTTAATGTACTACCTTAAATAATCCACCGCTGAATCTAGTTGGCATAATTTTAGGAATTCACCTAATTTTATTTTACTTTATTCATAATAAATGTCAATGTTGTTTATATTAAATCAATAAATAATTTTTACCACAAAAGCGAAATTTCCTTTTTTTTAAATAAGCACTAAGCATAAGCATTTAAAATAAGCATTAAGCATAAGCATTAAGAAAAAGCATTAGGCATAAGCATTTAAATAAGCTTTTAAAATAAGCATTAAAAATAAGCTTTTAAAAAAAGCATTTAGAAAAAGCAATAAAAATAAGCTTTTCAAATAAGCATAAGCAGTAAGCATGAAGAAAAAGCATTAAGCATACGCTTTTAAAATAAGTTTTTAAAAAAAGCATTAAGAAAAAGCATTAAGCAAAAGCATTAAAAATAAGCGTTTTAAATAAGCATAAGCAGTAAGCATAAGCAGAAAGCATAAGCAGTAAGCATAAGCAGTAAGCAAAAGCAGTAAGCATAAGCAGTAAGCATAAGCAGTAAGCATAAGCATTAAGCATTAAGCATAAGTATTAAAAATAAGCTTTTAAAATAAGCATTACGAAAAAGCATCAATAATAAGCATTTAAAATAAGCTTTTAAAAATAAGCGTTAAGCATAAGCATTAAGCATTAAGCAGCAAGCCTCATGTCTAAAGCATCAAGAATTAATAGTTGAGCATTGATCATTGAACATCAAGCATAGCATCCAACATAGAGCACAGCATCTTACATCGAGCATATCATAGAGGATCATGCATATGTATTCGCTTTTAATTTGTCAGTGGCGCCTCGGATTTCTTGTTTTATAATTCATATAAAATTTCAAATTTAATGTATCATTTTAAATAATCCACCGCTGAATCTAGTTGGCATAATTTTAGGAATTTACTTAATTTTATTTCATTTTATTCATAATAAAGGTCAATGTTGTTTGTATTAAATCAATAAATTATTTTTACCACAAAAGCTAAATTTCCTTTTTTTTTAAATAAGCATTAAGCATAAGCATTTAAAATAAGCATTAAGCATAAGCAGTAAGCATAAGCAGTAAGCATAAGCAGTAAGCATAAGCATTAAGCATAAGCATTAAGCATAAGCATTAAGCATAAGCATTAAGCATAAGCATAAGCATAAGCATTAAGCATAAGCATTAAGCATAAGCATTAAGCATAAGCATTAAGCATAAGCATTAAGCATAAGCATTAAGCATAAGCATTAAGCATAAGCATTAAGCATGAGCATTAAGCATAAGCATTAAGCATAAGCATTAAGCAAAGGCATTAAGCATAAGCATTAAAAATAACCTTTTAAAATAAGCATTTAGCATAAGCTTTAAAAAAAAGCATTAAGCATAAGCATTTAAAATAAGCTTCTAAAAAAAGCATTAAGAAAAAGCATTAAGCAAAAGCATTTAAAATAAGCTTTTCAAATAAGCATTAGCAGTAAGCATAAGCATTAAGCATTAAAAATAAGCTTTTAAAAAAAGCATTAAGAAAAAGCATTAATAATAAGCATTTAAAATAAGCTTTTAAAATAAGCATTAAGCATAAAGCATAAGCATTAAGCCTCATGTCTCAAGAATCAAGAATTAAGTATCGAGCATAGAACATCAAGCATAGCATCCAACATCGAGCATAGTAACAAACATCGAGCATATCATCGAGGATCATGCATGTGTACTCGCTTTTAATTTGTCAGTGGCGCCTCGGATTTCTTGTTTTATAATTTATATGAAATTTCTAATTTAATGTACTACCTTAAATAATCCACCGCTGAATCTAGTTGGCATAATTTTAGGAATTCACCTAATTTTATTTTACTTTATTCATAATAAATGTCAATGTTGTTTATATTAAATCAATAAATAATTTTTACCACAAAAGCGAAATTTCCTTTTTTTTAAATAAGCACTAAGCATAAGCATTTAAAATAAGCATTAAGCATAAGCATTAAGAAAAAGCATTAGGCATAAGCATTTAAATAAGCTTTTAAAATAAGCATTAAAAATAAGCTTTTAAAAAAAGCATTTAGAAAAAGCAATAAAAATAAGCTTTTCAAATAAGCATAAGCAGTAAGCATAAGCATTAAGCATAAGCATTAAAAATAAGCTTTTAAAATAAGCATTAAGAAAAAGCATTAATAATAAGCATTTAAAATAAGATTTTAGAAATAAGCGTTAAGCATAAGCATTAAGCATTAAGCAGCAAGCCTCATGTCTAAAGCATCAATAATTCATAATTGAGCATTGAACATCAAGCATAGCATCCAACATAGAGCACAGCATCGAACATCGAGAATATCATAGAGGATCATGCATATGTATTCGCTTTTAATTTGTCAGTGGCGCCTCGGATTTCTTGTTTTATAATTCATATTAAATTTCAAATTTAATGTATCATTTTAAATAATCCACTGCTGAATCTAGCTGGCATAATTTTAAGCATTTACTTAATTTTATTTTACTTTATTCATAATAAAGATCAATGTTGTTTATATTAAATCAATAAATTAATTTTACCACAAAAGCTAAATTTCCTTTTTTTTAAATAAGCATTAAGCATAAGCATTAAAAATAAGCTTTTAAAAAAGGCATTAAGCATAAGCATTAAAAATAAGCTTTTAAAATAAGCATTAAGAAAAAGCATTAAGCAAAAGCATTTAAAATAAGCATTCAAAATAAGCTTTAAAAAAAGCATTAAGCAAAAGCATTTAAAATAAGCTTTTCAAATAAGCATAAGCAGTAAGCATAAGCATTAAGCATTAAGCATAAGCATTATGCATAAGCATTAAAAATAAGCTTTTCAAATAAGCATAAGCAGTAAGCATAAGCATTAAGCATTAAGCATTAAGCATAAGCATTAAAAATAAGCTTTTAAAATAAGCATTAAGAAAAAGCATTAATAATAAGCATTTAAAATAAGATTTTAGAAATAAGCGTTAAGCATAAGCATTAAGCATTAAGCAGCAAGCCTCATGTCTAAAGCATCAATAATTAATAATTGAGCATTGAACATCAAGCATAGCATCCAACATAGAGCATAGCATCGAACATCGAGCATATCATAAAGGATCATGCATATGTATTCGCTTTTAATTTGTCAGTGGCGCCTCGGATTTCTTGTTTTATAATTCATATTAAAATTCAAATTTAATGTATCATTTTAAATAATCCACCGCTGAATCTAGCTGGCATAATTTTAGGCATTTACCTAATTTTATTTTACTTTATTCATAATAATATATAGTTGTTTATATTAAATTAATAAATAATTTTTACCACAAAAGCTAAATTTCCTTTTTTTTTAAATAAGCATTAAGCATAAGCAATCAGAATAAGCATTAAGCATAAGCATTAAAAATAAGCTTTTAAAATAAGCATTAGGAAAAAGCATTAGGCATAAGCATTTAAATAAGCTTTTAAAATAAGCATTAAGCATAAGCATTAAAAATAAGCTTTTAAAATAAGCATTAAGCATAAGCATTAAAAATAAGCTTTTAAAATAAGCATTAAGAAAAAGCATTAAGCAGTGCATTTAAAATAAGCTTTTCAAATAAGCATAAGCATTAAGCATTTAAAATAAGCATCAAGCATAAGCATTAAAGAAAAGCTTTTAAAATAAGCATTTAGCATAAGCATGAAGAAAAAGCATTAAGCATACGCTTTTAAAATAAGTTTTTAAAAAAAGCATTAAGAAAAAGCATTAATAATAAGCATTTAAAATAAGATTTTAGAAATAAGCGTTAAGCATAAGCATTAAGCATTAAGCAGCAAGCCTCATGTCTAAAGCATCAATAATTAATAATTGAGCATTGAACATCAAGCATAGCATCCAACATAGAGCATAGCATCGAACATCGAGCATATCATAAAGGATCATGCATATGTATTCGCTTTTAATTTGTCAGTGGCGCCTCGGATTTCTTGTTTTATAATTCATATTAAAATTCAAATTTAATGTATCATTTTAAATAATCCACCGCTGAATCTAGCTGGCATAATTTTAGGCATTTACCTAATTTTATTTTACTTTATTCATAATAATATATAGTTGTTTATATTAAATTAATAAATAATTTTTACCACAAAAGCTAAATTTCCTTTTTTTTTTAAATAAGCATTAAGCATAAGCAATCAAAATAAGCATTAAGCATAAGCATTAAAAATAAGCTTTTAAAATAAGCATTAGGAAAAAGCATTAGGCATAAGCATTTAAATAAGCTTTTAAAATAAGCATTAAGCATAAGCATTAAAAATAAGCTTTTAAAATAAGCATTAAGCATAAGCATTAAAAATAAGCTTTTAAAATAAGCATTAAGAAAAAGCATTAAGCAGTGCATTTAAAATAAGCTTTTCAAATAAGCATAAGCATTAAGCATTTAAAATAAGCATCAAGCATAAGCATTAAAAATAAGCTTTTAAAATAAGCATTTAGCATAAGCATGAAGAAAAAGCATTAAGCATACGCTTTTAAAATAAGTTTTTAAAAAAAGCATTAAGAAAAAGCATTAAGCAAAAGCATTAAAAATAAGCGTTTTAAATAAGCATAAGCAGTAAGCATAAGCAGAAAGCATAAGCAGTAAGCATAAGCAGTAAGCAAAAGCAGTAAGCATAAGCAGTAAGCATAAGCAGTAAGCATAAGCATTAAGCATTAAGCATAAGTATTAAAAATAAGCTTTTAAAATAAGCATTACGAAAAAGCATCAATAATAAGCATTTAAAATAAGCTTTTAAAAATAAGCGTTAAGCATAAGCATTAAGCATTAAGCAGCAAGCCTCATGTCTAAAGCATCAAGAATTAATAGTTGAGCATTGATCATTGAACATCAAGCATAGCATCCAACATAGAGCACAGCATCTTACATCGAGCATATCATAGAGGATCATGCATATGTATTCGCTTTTAATTTGTCAGTGGCGCCTCGGATTTCTTGTTTTATAATTCATATAAAATTTCAAATTTAATGTATCATTTTAAATAATCCACCGCTGAATCTAGTTGGCATAATTTTAGGAATTTACTTAATTTTATTTCATTTTATTCATAATAAAGGTCAATGTTGTTTGTATTAAATCAATAAATTATTTTTACCACAAAAGCTAAATTTCCTTTTTTTTTAAATAAGCATTAAGCATAAGCATTTAAAATAAGCATTAAGCATAAGCATTAAAAATAAGCTTTTAAATTAAGCATTAGGAAAAAGCATAAGCATAAGCATTTAAATAAACTTTTAAAATAAGCATTAAGCATAAGCATTTAAAAAAAGCATTAAGCATAAGCAATTAAAAATAAGCTTTTAAAATAAGCATTACGAAAAAGCATTAGGCATAAGCATTTAAATAAGCTTTTGAAATAAGCATTAAGCATAAGCATTAAAAATAAGCTTTTAAAATAAGCATTAAGCATAAGCATAAAAAATAAGCTTTTAAAAAAAGCATTAAGAAAAAGCATTAAGCAGTGCATTTAAAATAAGTTTTTAAAATAAGCATAAGCATTAAGCATTTAAAATAAGCATCAAGCATAAGCATTAAAAATAAGCTTTTAAAATAAGCATTTAGCATAAGCATTAAGAAAAAGCATTAAGCATAAGTTTTGAAAATAAGCTTTTAAATAAAGCATTAAGAAAAAGCATTAAGCAAAAGCATTAAAAATAAAAGTTTCAAATAAGCATAAGCAGTAAGCATCAAGCATAAGCATGAAGCATAAGCATTAAAAAAAAGCTTTTAAAATAAGCATAAAGAAAAAGCATTAATAATAAGCATTTAAAATAAGCTTTTAAAAATAAGCGTTAAGCATAAGCATTAAGCATTAAGCAGCAAGCCTCATGTCTAAAGCATCAAAAATTCATAATTGAGCATTGAGCATGGAACATCAAGCATAGCATCCAACATAGAGCATAGCATCTTACATCGAGCATATCATAGAGGATCATGCATATATATTCGCTTTTAATTTGTCAGTGGCTACTCGGATTTCTTGTTTTATAATACATATAAAATTTCAAATTTAATGTATCATTTTAAATAATCCATCGCTGAATCTAGCTGGAGTAGTTTTAGGCATTACCTAATTTTATTTTACTTTATTCATAATAAAGGTCAATGTTGTTTGTATTAAATCAATAAATTATTTTTACCACAAAAGCTTAATTTCCTTTTTTTTAAATAAGCATTAAACATGAAGCATTTAGCATTAAGCATAAGCATCAAAGATAAGCATTAAGCATAAGTAGAAAGCATAAGCATTAAGCATTAAGCATAAGCATAAAGCCTCATGTCTCAAGAATCAAGAATTGAGTATCGAGCATCGAACACCAAGCATAGCATCCAACATCGAGCATAGTAACAAACATCGAGCTTATCATCGAGGATCATGCATGTGTACTCGCTTTTAATTTGTCAGTGGCTACTCGGAATTCTTGTTTTATAATACACATAAAATTTCAAATTTAATGTATTATTTTAAGTAATCCATCGCTGAATCTAGCTGGAATAGTTTTAGGCATTACCTAATTTTATTTTACTTTATTCATAATAAACGTCAATGTTGTTTATATTAAATCAATAAATTATTTTTACCACAAAAGCTTAACTTCCTTTTTTTTAAATAAGCATTAAACATGAAGCATTTAATTTGTCAGTGGCGCCTCGGATTTCTTGTTTTATAATTCATATAAAATTTCAAATTTAATGTATCATTTTAAATAATCCATCGCTGAATCTAGCTGGAATAATTTTAGGCATTACCTATTTTTATTTTACTTTATTCATAATAAAGGTCAATGTTGTTTATATTAAATCAAAAAATTATTTTTACCACAAAAGCTAAATTTCCTTTTTTTTTAAATAAGCATTAAACATAAAGCATTTAGCATTAAGCATAAGCATCAAAGATAAGCATTAAGCATAAGCATAAGTAGAAAGCATAAGCATTAAAAATAAGCATTAGGAAAAAGAATTAAGCAAAAGCATTTAAATAAGCTTTTAAAATAAGCATTAAGCATAAGCATTAAAAATAAGCTTTTAAAATAAGCATTAAGCATAAGCATTAAAAATAAGCTTTTAAAATAAGCATTAAGAAAAAGCATTAAGCAGTGCATTTAAAATAAGCTTTTCAAATAAGCATTAAGCATAAGCATTTAAAATAAGCATAAAGCATAAGCATTAAAAATAAGCTTTTAAAATAAGCATTAAGAAAAAGCATTAAGCAGTGCATTTAAAATAAGCTTTTCAAATAAGCATAAGCATTAAGCATTTAAAATAAGCATCAAGCATAAGCATTAAAAATAAGCTTTTAAAATAAGCATTTAGCATAAGCATGAAGAAAAAGCATTAAGCATACGCTTTTAAAATAAGTTTTTAAAAAAAGCATTAAGAAAAAGCATTAAGCAAAAGCATTAAAAATAAGCGTTTTAAATAAGCATAAGCAGTAAGCATAAGCAGAAAGCATAAGCAGTAAGCATAAGCAGTAAGCAAAAGCAGTAAGCATAAGCAGTAAGCATAAGCAGTAAGCATAAGCATTAAGCATTAAGCATTAAGCATTAAGCATAAGTATTAAAAATAAGCTTTTAAAATAAGCATTACGAAAAAGCATCAATAATAAGCATTTAAAATAAGCTTTTAAAAATAAGCGTTAAGCATAAGCATTAAGCATTAAGCAGCAAGCCTCATGTCTAAAGCATCAAGAATTAATAGTTGAGCATTGATCATTGAACATCAAGCATAGCATCCAACATAGAGCACAGCATCTTACATCGAGCATATCATAGAGGATCATGCATATGTATTCGCTTTTAATTTGTCAGTGGCGCCTCGGATTTCTTGTTTTATAATTCATATAAAATTTCAAATTTAATGTATCATTTTAAATAATCCACCGCTGAATCTAGTTGGCATAATTTTAGGAATTTACTTAATTTTATTTCATTTTATTCATAATAAAGGTCAATGTTGTTTGTATTAAATCAATAAATTATTTTTACCACAAAAGCTAAATTTCCTTTTTTTTTTAAATAAGCATTAAGCATAAGCATTTAAAATAAGCATTAAGCATAAGCATTAAAAATAAGCTTTTAAAATAAGCATTAGGAAAAAGCATAAGCATTTAAATAAACTTTTAAAATAAGCATTAAGCATAAGCATTTAAAAAAAGCATTAAGCATAAGCAATTAAAATAAGCTTTTAAAATAAGCATTAGGAAAAAGCATTAGGCATAAGCATTTAAATAAGCTTTTGAAATAAGCATTAAGCATAAGCATTAAAAATAAGCTTTTAAAATAAGCATTAAGCATAAGCATAAAAAATAAGCTTTTAAAAAAAGCATTAAGAAAAAGCATTAAGCAGTGCATTTAAAATAAGTTTTTAAAATAAGCATAAGCATTAAGCATTTAAAATAAGCATCAAGCATAAGCATTAAAAATAAGCTTTTAAAATAAGCATTTAGCATAAGCATTAAGAAAAAGCATTAAGCATAAGTTTTGAAAATAAGCTTTTAAATAAAGCATTAAGAAAAAGCATTAAGCAAAAGCATTAAAAATAAAAGTTTCAAATAAGCATAAGCAGTAAGCATCAAGCATAAGCATGAAGCATAAGCATTAAAAAAAAGCTATTAAAATAAGCATAAAGAAAAAGCATTAATAATAAGCATTTAAAATAAGCTTTTAAAAATAAGCGTTAAGCATAAGCATTAAGCATTAAGCAGCAAGCCTCATGTCTAAAGCATCAAAAATTCATAATTGAGCATTGAGCATGGAACATCAAGCATAGCATCCAACATAGAGCATAGCATCTTACATCGAGCATATCATAGAGGATCATGCATATATATTCGCTTTTAATTTGTCAGTGGCTACTCGGATTTCTTGTTTTATAATACATATAAAATTTCAAATTTAATGTATCATTTTAAATAATCCATCGCTGAATCTAGCTGGAGTAGTTTTAGGCATTACCTAATTTTATTTTACTTTATTCATAATAAAGGTCAATGTTGTTTGTATTAAATCAATAAATTATTTTTACCACAAAAGCTTAATTTCCTTTTTTTAAATAAGCATTAAACATGAAGCATTTAGCATTAAGCATAAGCATCAAAGATAAGCATTAAGCATAAGTAGAAAGCATAAGCATTAAGCATTAAGCATAAGCATAAAGCCTCATGTCTCAAGAATCAAGAATTGAGTATCGAGCATCGAACACCAAGCATAGCATCCAACATCGAGCATAGTAACAAACATCGAGCTTATCATCGAGGATCATGCATGTGTACTCGCTTTTAATTTGTCAGTGGCTACTCGGAATTCTTGTTTTATAATACACATAAAATTTCAAATTTAATGTATCATTTTAAGTAATCCATCGCTGAATCTAGCTGGAATAGTTTTAGGCATTACCTAATTTTATTTTACTTTATTCATAATAAACGTCAATGTTGTTTATATTAAATCAATAAATTATTTTTACCACAAAAGCTTAACTTCCTTTTTTTTAAATAAGCATTAAACATGAAGCATTTAATTTGTCAGTGGCGCCTCGGATTTCTTGTTTTATAATTCATATAAAATTTCAAATTTAATGTATCATTTTAAATAATCCATCGCTGAATCTAGCTGGAATAATTTTAGGCATTACCTATTTTTATTTTACTTTATTCATAATAAAGGTCAATGTTGTTTATATTAAATCAAAAAATTATTTTTACCACAAAAGCTAAATTTCCTTTTTTTTTTAAATAAGCATTAAACATGAAGCATTTAGCATTAAGCATAAGCATCAAAGATAAGCATTAAGCATAAGCATAAGTAGAAAGCATAAGCATTAAGCATTTAGCATAAGCATAAAGCCTCATGTCTCAAGAATCAAGAATTGAGTATCGAGCATCGAACACCAAGCATAGCATCCAACATCGAGCATAGTAACAAACATCGAGCTTATCATCGAGGATCATGCATGTGTACTCGCTTTTAATTTGTCAGTGGCTACTCGGAATTCTTGTTTTATAATACACATAAAATTTCAAATTTAATGTATCATTTTAAGTAATCCATCGCTGAATCTAGCTGGAATAGTTTTAGGCATTACCTAATTTTATTTTACTTTATTCATAATAAACGTCAATGTTGTTTATATTAAATCAATAAATTATTTTTACCACAAAAGCTTAACTTCCTTTTTTTTAAATAAGCATTAAACATGAAGCATTTAATTTGTCAGTGGCGCCTCGGATTTCTTGTTTTATAATTCATATAAAATTTCAAATTTAATGTATCATTTTAAATAATCCATCGCTGAATCTAGCTGGAATAATTTTAGGCATTACCTATTTTTATTTTACTTTATTCATAATAAAGGTCAATGTTGTTTATATTAAATCAAAAAATTATTTTTACCACAAAAGCTAAATTTCCTTTTTTTTTAAATAAGCATTAAACATAAAGCATTTAGCATTAAGCATAAGCATCAAAGATAAGCATTAAGCATAAGCATAAGTAGAAAGCATAAGCATTAAAAATAAGCATTAGGAAAAAGAATTAAGCAAAAGCATTTAAATAAGATTTTAAAATAAGCATTAAGCATAAGCATTAAAAATAAGCTTTTAAAATAAGCATTAAGCATAAGCATTAAAAATAAGCTTTTAAAATAAGCATTAAGAAAAAGCATTAAGCAGTGCATTTAAAATAAGCTTTTCAAATAAGCATTAAGCATAAGCATTTAAAATAAGCATAAAGCATAAGCATTAAAAATAAGCTTTTAAAATAAGCATTAAGAAAAAGCATTAAGCAGTGCATTTAAAATAAGCTTTTCAAATAAGCATAAGCATTAAGCATTTAAAATAAGCATCAAGCATAAGCATTAAAAATAAGCTTTTAAAATAAGCATTTAGCATAAGCATGAAGAAAAAGCATTAAACATACGCTTTTAAAATAAGTTTTTAAAAAAAGCATTAAGAAAAAGCATTAAGCAAAAGCATTAAAAATAAGCGTTTTAAATAAGCATAAGCAGTAAGCATAAGCAGAAAGCATAAGCAGTAAGCATAAGCAGTAAGCAAAAGCAGTAAGCATAAGCAGTAAGCATAAGCAGTAAGCATAAGCATTAAGCATTAAGCATTAAGCATAAGTATTAAAAATAAGCTTTTAAAATAAGCATTACGAAAAAGCATCAATAATAAGCATTTAAAATAAGCTTTTAAAAATAAGCGTTAAGCATAAGCATTAAGCATTAAGCAGCAAGCCTCATGTCTAAAGCATCAAGAATTAATAGTTGAGCATTGATCATTGAACATCAAGCATAGCATCCAATATAGAGCACAGCATCTTACATCGAGCATATCATAGAGGATCATGCATATGTATTCGCTTTTAATTTGTCAGTGGCGCCTCGGATTTCTTGTTTTATAATTCATATAAAATTTCAAATTTAATGTATCATTTTAAATAATCCACCGCTGAATCTAGTTGGCATAATTTTAGGAATTTACTTAATTTTATTTCATTTTATTCATAATAAAGGTCAATGTTGTTTGTATTAAATCAATAAATTATTTTTACCACAAAAGCTAAATTTCCTTTTTTTTTTAAATAAGCATTAAGCATAAGCATTTAAAATAAGCATTAAGCATAAGCATTAAAAATAAGCTTTTAAAATAAGCATTAGGAAAAAGCATAAGCATAAGCATTTAAATAAATTTTTAAAACAAGCATTAAGCATAAGCATTTAAAAAAAGCATTAAGCATAAGCAATTAAAATAAGCTTTTAAAATAAGCATTACGAAAAAGCATTAGGCATAAGCATTTAAATAAGCTTTTGAAATAAGCATTAAGCATAAGCATTAAAAATAAGCTTTTAAAATAAGCATTAAGCATAAGCATAAAAAATAAGCTTTTAAAAAAAGCATTAAGAAAAAGCATTAAGCAGTGCATTTAAAATAAGTTTTTAAAATAAGCATAAGCATTAAGCATTTAAAATAAGCATCAAGCATAAGCATTAAAAATAAGCTTTTAAAATAAGCATTTAGCATAAGCATTAAGAAAAAGCATTAAGCATAAGTTTTGAAAATAAGCTTTTAAATAAAGCATTAAGAAAAAGCATTAAGCAAAAGCATTAAAAATAAAAGTTTCAAATAAGCATAAGCAGTAAGCATCAAGCATAAGCATGAAGCATAAGCATTAAAAAAAAGCTTTTAAAATAAGCATAAAGAAAAAGCATTAATAATAAGCATTTAAAATAAGCTTTTAAAAATAAGCGTTAAGCATAAGCATTAAGCATTAAGCAGCAAGCCTCATGTCTAAAGCATCAAAAATTCATAATTGAGCATTGAGCATGGAACATCAAGCATAGCATCCAACATAGAGCATAGCATCTTACATCGAGCATATCATAGAGGATCATGCATATATATTCGCTTTTAATTTGTCAGTGGCTACTCGGATTTCTTGTTTTATAATACATATAAAATTTCAAATTTAATGTATCATTTTAAATAATCCATCGCTGAATCTAGCTGGAGTAGTTTTAGGCATTACCTAATTTTATTTTACTTTATTCATAATAAAGGTCAATGTTGTTTGTATTAAATCAATAAATTATTTTTACCACAAAAGCTTAATTTCCTTTTTTTTAAATAAGCATTAAACATGAAGCATTTAGCATTAAGCATAAGCATCAAAGATAAGCATTAAGCATAAGTAGAAAGCATAAGCATTAAGCATTAAGCATAAGCATAAAGCCTCATGTCTCAAGAATCAAGAATTGAGTATCGAGCATCGAACACCAAGCATAGCATCCAACATCGAGCATAGTAACAAACATCGAGCTTATCATCGAGGATCATGCATGTGTACTCGCTTTTAATTTGTCAGTGGCTACTCGGAATTCTTGTTTTATAATACACATAAAATTTCAAATTTAATGTATCATTTTAAGTAATCCATCGCTGAATCTAGCTGGAATAGTTTTAGGCATTACCTAATTTTATTTTACTTTATTCATAATAAACGTCAATGTTGTTTATATTAAATCAATAAATTATTTTTACCACAAAAGCTTAACTTCCTTTTTTTTAAATAAGCATTAAACATGAAGCATTTAATTTGTCAGTGGCGCCTCGGATTTCTTGTTTTATAATTCATATAAAATTTCAAATTTAATGTATCATTTTAAATAATCCATCGCTGAATCTAGCTGGAATAATTTTAGGCATTACCTATTTTTATTTTACTTTATTCATAATAAAGGTCAATGTTGTTTATATTAAATCAAAAAATTATTTTTACCACAAAAGCTAAATTTCCTTTTTTTTTAAATAAGCATTAAACATAAAGCATTTAGCATTAAGCATAAGCATCAAAGATAAGCATTAAGCATAAGCATAAGTAGAAAGCATAAGCATTAAAAATAAGCATTAGGAAAAAGAATTAAGCAAAAGCATTTAAATAAGCTTTTAAAATAAGCATTAAGCATAAGCATTAAAAATAAGCTTTTAAAATAAGCATTAAGCATAAGCATTAAAAATAAGCTTTTAAAATAAGCATTAAGAAAAAGCATTAAGCAGTGCATTTAAAATAAGCTTTTCAAATAAGCATTAAGCATAAGCATTTAAAATAAGCATAAAGCATAAGCATTAAAAATAAGCTTTTAAAATAAGCATTAAGAAAAAGCATTAAGCAGTGCATTTAAAATAAGCTTTTCAAATAAGCATAAGCATTAAGCATTTAAAATAAGCATCAAGCATAAGCATTAAAAATAAGCTTTTAAAATAAGCATTTAGCATAAGCATGAAGAAAAAGCATTAAGCATACGCTTTTAAAATAAGTTTTTAAAAAAAGCATTAAGAAAAAGCATTAAGCAAAAGCATTAAAAATAAGCGTTTTAAATAAGCATAAGCAGTAAGCATAAGCAGAAAGCATAAGCAGTAAGCATAAGCATTAAGCATTAAGCATAAGCATTAAGCATAAGCATTAAGCATAAGCTTTAAGCTTAAGCATTAAGTTTTAATCATAAGCATTAAAAATAAGCTTTTAAAATAAGCATAAAGAAAAAGCATTAATAATAAGCATTTAAAATAAGCTTTTAAAAATAAGCGTTAAGCATAAGCATCAAGCATTAAGCAGCAAGCCTCATGTCTAAAGCATCAAAAATTCATAATTAAGCATTGAGCATGGAACATCAAGCATAGCATCCAACATAGAGCATAGCATCTTACATCGAGCATATCATAGAGGATCATGCATATGTATTCGCTTTTAATTTGTCAGTGGCTACTCGGATTTCTTGTTTTATAATACATATAAAATTTCAAATTTAATGTATCATTTTAAATAATCCATCGCTGAATCTAGCTGGAATAATTTTAGGCATTACCTAATTTTATTTTACTTTATTCATAATAAAGGTCAATGTTGTTTATATTAAATCAATAAATTATTTTTACCACAAAAGCTAAATTTCCTTTTTTTTTAAATAAGCATTAAACATGAAGCATTTAGCATTAAGCATAAGCATCAAAGATAAGCATTAAGCATAAGCATAAGAAGAAAGCATAAGCATTAAAAATAAGCTTTAAAAATAAGCATTAGGAAAAAGAATTAGGCAAAAGCATTTAAATAAGCTTTTAAAATAAGCATTAAGCATAAGCATTAAAAATAAGCTTTTAAAATAAGCATTAAACATAAGCATTAAAAATAAGCTTTTAAAATAAGCATTAAGAAAAAGCATAAAGCAGTGCATTTAAAATAAGCTTTTCAAATAAGCATTAAGCATAAGCATTTAAAATAAGCATTAAGCATAAGCATTAAAAATAAGCTTTTAAAATAAGCATTAGGAAAAAGCATTAGGCATAAGCATTTAAATAAGCTTTTAAAATAAGCATTAAGCATAAGCATTAAAAATAAGCTTTAAAATTAAGCATTTAGCATAAGCCTTAAAAACAAGCTTTTAAAAAAAGCATTTAGCATAAGCATTAAGAAAAAGCATAAGGCATAAGCTTTTAAAATAAGCTTTTAAAAAAAGCATTAAAAAAAGCATTAAGCAAAAGCATTTAAATAAGCTTTTAAAAAAAGTATTAAGCAAAAGCATTTAAAATAAGCGTTTCAAATAAGCATATGCAGTAAGCATAAGCAGTAAGCATAAGCAGTAAGCATAAGCAGTAAGCATAAGCACTAAGCATAAGCAGTAAGCATAAGCAGTAAGCATAAGCATAAGCATTAAGCATAAGCATTAAAAATAAGCTTTGAAAATAAACAAAAAGAAAAAGCATTAAGCAGTGCATTTAAAATAAGCTTTTAAAATAAGCATAAGCATTAAGCATTTAATGAGCATTTAAAATAAGCATTTAACATAAGCATTAAGAAAAAGCATTAAGCATAAGCATTTAAAATAAGCTTTTAAAAGAAGCATTAAGAAAAAGCATTAATAATAAGCATTTAAAATAATCTTTTAGAAATAAGCGTTAAGCATAAGCATTAAGCGTTGAGCAGCAAGCCTCATGTCTTAAGCATCAATAATTAATAATTGAGCATTGAACATCAAGCATAGCATCAAACATAGAGCATAGCATCGAACATCGAGCATATCATAAAGGATCATGCATATGTATTCGCTTTTAATTTGTCAGTGGCGCCTCGGATTTTTTGTTTTATAATTCATATTAAATTTCAAATTTAATGTATCATTTTAAATAATCCATCGCTGAATCTAGCTGGAATAATTTTAGGCATTACCTATTTTTATTTTACTTTATTCATAATAAAGGTCAATGTTGTTTATATTAAATCAAAAAATTATTTTTACCACAAAAGCAAAATTTCCTTTTTTTTAAATAAGCATTAAACATAAAACATTTAGCATTAAGCATAAGCATCAAAGATAAGCATTAAGCATAAGCATAAGTAGAAAGCATAAGCATTAAAAATAAGCTTTAAAAATAAGCATTAGGAAAAAGAATTAGGCAAAAGCATTTAAATAAGCTTTTAAAATAAGCATTAAGCATAAGCATTAAAAAAAAGCTTTTAAAATAAGCATTAAGCATAAGCATTAAAAATAAGCTTTTAAAATAAGCATTAAGAAAAAGCATAAAGCAGTGCATTTAAAATAAGCTTTTCAAATAAGCATTAAGCATAAGCATTTAAAATAAGCATTAAGCATAAGCATTAAAAATAAGCTTTTAAAATAAGCATTAGGAAAAAGCATTAGGCATAAGCATTTAAATAAGCTTTTAAAATAAGCATTAAGCATAAGCATTAAAAATAAGCTTTAAAATTAAGCATTTAGCATAAGCCTTAAAAACAAGCTTTTAAAAAAAGCATTTAGCATAAGCATTAAGAAAAAGCATAAGGCATAAGCTTTTAAAATAAGCTTTTAAAAAAAGCATTAAAAAAAGCATTAAGCAAAAGCATTTAAATAAGCTTTTAAAAAAAGTATTAAGCAAAAGCATTTAAAATAAGCGTTTCAAATAAGCATATGCAGTAAGCATAAGCAGTAAGCATAAGCAGTAAGCATAAGCAGTAAGCATAAGCACTAGGCATAAGCAGTAAGCATAAGCAGTAAGCATAAGCATAAGCATTAAGCATAAGCATTAAAAATAAGCTTTGAAAATAAACAAAAAGAAAAAGCATTAAGCAGTGCATTTAAAATAAGCTTTTAAAATAAGCATAAGCATTAAGCATTTAATGAGCATTTAAAATAAGCATTTAACATAAGCATTAAGAAAAAGCATTAAGTATAAGCATTTAAAATAAGCTTTTAAAAGAAGCATTAAGAAAAAGCATTAATAATAAGCATTTAAAATAATCTTTTAGAAATAAGCGTTAAGCATAAGCATTAAGCGTTGAGCAGCAAGCCTCATGTCTTAAGCATCAATAATTAATAATTGAGCATTGAACATCAAGCATAGCATCAAACATAGAGCATAGCATCGAACATCGAGCATATCATAGAGGATCATGCATATGTATTCGCTTTTAATTTGTCAGTGGCGCCTCGGATTTTTTGTTTTATAATTCATATTAAATTTCAAATTTAATGTATCATTTTAAATAATCCACCGCTGAATCTAGCTGGCATAATTTTAGGCATTTACCTAATTTTATTTTACTTTATTCATAATAATATATAGTTGTTTATATTAAATTAATAAATAATTTTTACCACAAAAGCTAAATTTCCTTTTTTTTTAAATAAGCATTAAGCATAAGCAATCAAAATAAGCATTAAGCATAAGCATTAAAAATAAGCTTTTAAAATAAGCATTAGGAAAAAGCATTAGGCATAAGCATTTAAATAAGCTTTTAAAATAAGCATTAAGCATAAGCATTAAAAATAAGCTTTTAAAATAAGCATTAAGCATAAGCATTAAAAATAAGCTTTTAAAATAAGCATTAAGAAAAAGCATTAAGCAGTGCATTTAAAATAAGCTTTTCAAATAAGCATTAAGCATAAGCATTTAAAATAAGCATAAAGCATAAGCATTAAAAATAAGCTTTTAAAATAAGCATTAAGAAAAAGCATTAAGCAGTGCATTTAAAATAAGCTTTTCAAATAAGCATAAGCATTAAGCATTTAAAATAAGCATCAAGCATAAGCATTAAAAATAAGCTTTTAAAATAAGCATTTAGCATAAGCATGAAGAAAAAGCATTAAGCATACGCTTTTAAAATAAGTTTTTAAAAAAAGCATTAAGAAAAAGCATTAAGCAAAAGCATTAAAAATAAGCGTTTTAAATAAGCATAAGCAGTAAGCATAAGCAGAAAGCATAAGCAGTAAGCATAAGCATTAAGCATTAAGCATAAGCATTAAGCATAAGCATTAAGCATAAGCTTTAAGCTTAAGCATTAAGTTTTAATCATAAGCATTAAAAATAAGCTTTTAAAATAAGCATAAAGAAAAAGCATTAATAATAAGCATTTAAAATAAGCTTTTAAAAATAAGCGTTAAGCATAAGCATCAAGCATTAAGCAGCAAGCCTCATGTCTAAAGCATCAAAAATTCATAATTAAGCATTGAGCATGGAACATCAAGCATAGCATCCAACATAGAGCATAGCATCTTACATCGAGCATATCATAGAGGATCATGCATATGTATTGGCTTTTAATTTGTCAGTGGCTACTCGGATTTCTTGTTTTATAATACATATAAAATTTCAAATTTAATGTATCATTTTAAATAATCCATCGCTGAATCTAGCTGGAATAATTTTAGGCATTACCTAATTTTATTTTACTTTATTCATAATAAAGGTCAATGTTGTTTATATTAAATCAATAAATTATTTTTACCACAAAAGCTAAATTTCCTTTTTTTTTAAATAAGCATTAAACATGAAGCATTTAGCATTAAGCATAAGCATCAAAGATAAGCATTAAGCATAAGCATAAGTAGAAAGCATAAGCATTAAGCATTAAGCATAAGCATAAAGCCTCATGTCTCAAGAATCAAGAATTGAGTATCGAGCATCGAACACCAAGCATAGCATCCAACATCGAGCATAGTAACAAACATCGAGCTTATCATCGAGGATCATGCATGTGTACTCGCTTTTAATTTGTCAGTGGCTACTCGGAATTCTTGTTTTATAATACACATAAAATTTCAAATTTAATGTATCATTTTAAGTAATCCATCGCTGAATCTAGCTGGAATAGTTTTAGGCATTACCTAATTTTATTTTACTTTATTCATAATAAACGTCAATGTTGTTTATATTAAATCAATAAATTATTTTTACCACAAAAGCTTAACTTCCTTTTTTTTAAATAAGGATTAAACATGAAGCATTTAATTTGTCAGTGGCGCCTCGGATTTCTTGTTTTATAATTCATATAAAATTTCAAATTTAATGTATCATTTTAAATAATCCATCGCTGAATCTAGCTGGAATAATTTTAGGCATTACCTATTTTTATTTTACTTTATTCATAATAAAGGTCAATGTTGTTTATATTAAATCAAAAAATTATTTTTACCACAAAAGCTAAATTTCCTTTTTTTTTAAATAAGCATTAAACATAAAGCATTTAGCATTAAGCATAAGCATCAAAGATAAGCATTAAGCATAAGCATAAGTAGAAAGCATAAGCATTAAAAATAAGCTTTAAAAATAAGCATTAGGAAAAAGAATTAGGCAAAAGCATTTAAATAAGCTTTTAAAATAAGCATTAAGCATAAGCATTAAAAATAAGCTTTTAAAATAAACATTAAACATAAGCATTAAAAATAAGCTTTTAAAATAAGCATTAAGAAAAAGCATAAAGCAGTGCATTTAAAATAAGCTTTTCAAATAAGCATTAAGCATAAGCATTTAAAATAAGCATTAAGCATAAGCATTAAAAATAAGCTTTTAAAATAAGCATTAGGAAAAAGCATTAGGCATAAGCATTTAAATAAGCTTTTAAAATAAGCATTAAGCATAAGCATTAAAAATAAGCTTTAAAATTAAGCATTTAGCATAAGCCTTAAAAACAAGCTTTTAAAAAAAGCATTTAGCATAAGCATTAAGAAAAAGCATAAGGCATAAGCTTTTAAAATAAGCTTTTAAAAAAAGCATTAAAAAAAGCATTAAGCAAAAGCATTTAAATAAGCTTTTAAAAAAAGTATTAAGCAAAAGCATTTAAAATAAGCGTTTCAAATAAGCATATGCAGTAAGCATAAGCAGTAAGCATAAGCAGTAAGCATAAGCAGTAAGCATAAGCACTAAGCATAAGCAGTAAGCATAAGCAGTAAGCATAAGCATAAGCATTAAGCATAAGCATTAAAAATAAGCTTTGAAAATAAACAAAAAGAAAAAGCATTAAGCAGTGCATTTAAAATAAGCTTTTAAAATAAGCATAAGCATTAAGCATTTAATGAGCATTTAAAATAAGCATTTAACATAAGCATTAAGAAAAAGCATTAAGCATAAGCATTTAAAATAAGCTTTTAAAAGAAGCATTAAGAAAAAGCATTAATAATAAGCATTTAAAATAATCTTTTAGAAATAAGCGTTAAGCATAAGCATTAAGCGTTGAGCAGCAAGCCTCATGTCTTAAGCATCAATAATTAATAATTGAGCATTGAACATCAAGCATAGCATCAAACATAGAGCATAGCATCGAACATCGAGCATATCATAAAGGATCATGCATATGTATTCGCTTTTAATTTGTCAGTGGCGCCTCGGATTTTTTGTTTTATAATTCATATTAAATTTCAAATTTAATGTATCATTTTAAATAATCCATCGCTGAATCTAGCTGGAATAATTTTAGGCATTACCTATTTTTATTTTACTTTATTCATAATAAAGGTCAATGTTGTTTATATTAAATCAAAAAATTATTTTTACCACAAAAGCAAAATTTCCTTTTTTTTAAATAAGCATTAAACATAAAACATTTAGCATTAAGCATAAGCATCAAAGATAAGCATTAAGCATAAGCATAAGTAGAAAGCATAAGCATTAAAAATAAGCTTTAAAAATAAGCATTAGGAAAAAGAATTAGGCAAAAGCATTTAAATAAGCTTTTAAAATAAGCATTAAGCATAAGCATTAAAAAAAAGCTTTTAAAATAAGCATTAAGCATAAGCATTAAAAATAAGCTTTTAAAATAAGCATTAAGAAAAAGCATAAAGCAGTGCATTTAAAATAAGCTTTTCAAATAAGCATTAAGCATAAGCATTTAAAATAAGCATTAAGCATAAGCATTAAAAATAAGCTTTTAAAATAAGCATTAGGAAAAAGCATTAGGCATAAGCATTTAAATAAGCTTTTAAAATAAGCATTAAGCATAAGCATTAAAAATAAGCTTTAAAATTAAGCATTTAGCATAAGCCTTAAAAACAAGCTTTTAAAAAAAGCATTTAGCATAAGCATTAAGAAAAAGCATAAGGCATAAGCTTTTAAAATAAGCTTTTAAAAAAAGCATTAAAAAAAGCATTAAGCAAAAGCATTTAAATAAGCTTTTAAAAAAAGTATTAAGCAAAAGCATTTAAAATAAGCGTTTCAAATAAGCATATGCAGTAAGCATAAGCAGTAAGCATAAGCAGTAAGCATAAGCAGTAAGCATAAGCACTAGGCATAAGCAGTAAGCATAAGCAGTAAGCATAAGCATAAGCATTAAGCATAAGCATTAAAAATAAGCTTTGAAAATAAACAAAAAGAAAAAGCATTAAGCAGTGCATTTAAAATAAGCTTTTAAAATAAGCATAAGCATTAAGCATTTAATGAGCATTTAAAATAAGCATTTAACATAAGCATTAAGAAAAAGCATTAAGTATAAGCATTTAAAATAAGCTTTTAAAAGAAGCATTAAGAAAAAGCATTAATAATAAGCATTTAAAATAATCTTTTAGAAATAAGCGTTAAGCATAAGCATTAAGCGTTGAGCAGCAAGCCTCATGTCTTAAGCATCAATAATTAATAATTGAGCATTGAACATCAAGCATAGCATCAAACATAGAGCATAGCATCGAACATCGAGCATATCATAGAGGATCATGCATATGTATTCGCTTTTAATTTGTCAGTGGCGCCTCGGATTTTTTGTTTTATAATTCATATTAAATTTCAAATTTAATGTATCATTTTAAATAATCCACCGCTGAATCTAGCTGGCATAATTTTAGGCATTTACCTAATTTTATTTTACTTTATTCATAATAATATATAGTTGTTTATATTAAATTAATAAATAATTTTTACCACAAAAGCTAAATTTCCTTTTTTTTTAAATAAGCATTAAGCATAAGCAATCAAAATAAGCATTAAGCATAAGCATTAAAAATAAGCTTTTAAAATAAGCATTAGGAAAAAGCATTAGGCATAAGCATTTAAATAAGCTTTTAAAATAAGCATTAAGCATAAGCATTAAAAATAAGCTTTTAAAATAAGCATTAAGCATAAGCATTAAAAATAAGCTTTTAAAATAAGCATTAAGAAAAAGCATTAAGCAGTGCATTTAAAATAAGCTTTTCAAATAAGCATAAGCATTAAGCATTTAAAATAAGCATCAAGCATAAGCATTAAAGATAAGCTTTTAAAATAAGCATTTAGCATAAGCATGAAGAAAAAGCATTAAGCATACGCTTTTTAAATAAGTTTTTAAAAAAAGCATTAAGCATAAGCATTAAAAATAAGCTTTAAAAATAAGCATTTAGCATAAGCCTTAAAAACAAGCTTTTAAAAAAAGCATTTAGCATAAGCATTAAGAAAAAGCATAAGGCATAAGCTTTTAAAATAAGCTTTTAAAAAAAGCATTAAAAAAAGCATTAAGCAAAAGCATTTAAATAAGCTTTTAAAAAAAGTATTAAGCAAAAGCATTTAAAATAAGCGTTTCAAATAAGCATATGCAGTAAGCATAAGCAGTAAGCATAAGCAGTAAGCATAAGCAGTAAGCATAAGCACTAAGCATAAGCAGTAAGCATAAGCAGTAAGCATAAGCATAAGCATTAAGCAAAAGCATTAAAAATAAGCTTTGAAAATAAACAAAAAGAAAAAGCATCAAGCAGTGCATTTAAAATAAGCTTTTAAAATAAGCATAAGCATTAAGCATTTAATGAGCATTTAAAATAAGCATTTAACATAAGCATTAAGAAAAAGCATTAAGCATAAGCATTTAAAATAAGCTTTTAAAAGAAGCATTAAGAAAAAGCATTAATAATAAGCATTTAAAATAATCTTTTAGAAATAAGCGTTAAGCATAAGCATTAAGCGTTGAGCAGCAAGCCTCATGTCTTAAGCATCAATAATTAATAATTGAGCATTGAACATCAAGCATAGCATCAAACATAGAGCATAGCATCGAACATCGAGCATATCATAGAGGATCATGCATATGTATTCGCTTTTAATTTGTCAGTGGCGCCTCGGATTTTTTGTTTTATAATTCATATTAAATTTCAAATTTAATGTATCATTTTAAATAATCCATCGCTGAATCTAGCTGGAATAATTTTAGGCATTACCTATTTTTATTTTACTTTATTCATAATAAAGGTCAATGTTGTTTATATTAAATCAAAAAATTATTTTTACCACAAAAGCTAAATTTCCTTTTTTTTAAATAAGCATTAAACATAAAACATTTAGCATTAAGCATAAGCATCAAAGATAAGCATTAAGCATAAGCATAAGTAGAAAGCATAAGCATTAAAAATAAGCTTTAAAAATAAGCATTAGGAAAAAGAATTAGGCAAAAGCATTTAAATAAGCTTTTAATATAAGCATTAAGCATAAGCATTAAAAATAAGCTTTTAAAATAAGCATTAAGCATAAGCATTAAAAATAAGCTTTTAAAATAAGCATTAAGAAAAAGCATAAAGCAGTGCATTTAAAATAAGCTTTTCAAATAAGCATTAAGCATAAGCATTTAAAATAAGCATTAAGCATAAGCATTAAAAATAAGCTTTTAAAATAAGCATTAGGAAAAAGCATTAGGCATAAGCATTTAAATAAGCTTTTAAAATAAGCATTAAGCATAAGCATTAAAAATAAGCTTTAAAAATAAGCATTTAGCATAAGCCTTAAAAACAAGCTTTTAAAAAAAGCATTTAGCATAAGCATTAAGAAAAAGCATAAGGCATAAGCTTTTAAAATAAGCTTTTAAAAAAAGCATTAAAAAAAGCATTAAGCAAAAGCATTTAAATAAGCTTTTAAAAAAAGTATTAAGCAAAAGCATTTAAAATAAGCGTTTCAAATAAGCATATGCAGTAAGCATAAGCAGTAAGCATAAGCAGTAAGCATAAGCAGTAAGCATAAGCACTAAGCATAAGCAGTAAGCATAAGCAGTAAGCATAAGCATAAGCATTAAGCATAAGCATTAAAAATAAGCTTTGAAAATAAACAAAAAGAAAAAGCATTAAGCAGTGCATTTAAAATAAGCTTTTAAAATAAGCATAAGCATTAAGCATTTAATGAGCATTTAAAATAAGCATTTAACATAAGCATTAAGAAAAAGCATTAAGCATAAGCATTTAAAATAAGCTTTTAAAAGAAGCATTAAGAAAAAGCATTAATAATAAGCATTTAAAATAATCTTTTAGAAATAAGCGTTAAGCATAAGCATTAAGCGTTGAGCAGCAAGCCTCATGTCTTAAGCATCAATAATTAATAATTGAGCATTGAACATCAAGCATAGCATCAAACATAGAGCATAGCATCGAACATCGAGCATATCATAGAGGATCATGCATATGTATTCGCTTTTAATTTGTCAGTGGCGCCTCGGATTTTTTGTTTTATAATTCATATTAAATTTCAAATTTAATGTATCATTTTAAATAATCCACCGCTGAATCTAGCTGGCATAATTTTAGGCATTTACCTAATTTTATTTTACTTTATTCATAATAATATATAGTTGTTTATATTAAATTAATAAATAATTTTTACCACAAAAGCTAAATTTCCTTTTTTTTTAAATAAGCATTAAGCATAAGCAATCAAAATAAGCATTAAGCATAAGCATTAAAAATAAGCTTTTAAAATAAGCATTAGGAAAAAGCATTAGGCATAAGCATTTAAATAAGCTTTTAAAATAAGCATTAAGCATAAGCATTAAAAATAAGCTTTTAAAATAAGCATTAAGCATAAGCATTAAAAATAAGCTTTTAAAATAAGCATTAAGAAAAAGCATTAAGCAGTGCATTTAAAATAAGCTTTTCAAATAAGCATAAGCATTAAGCATTTAAAATAAGCATCAAGCATAAGCATTAAAGATAAGCTTTTAAAATAAGCATTTAGCATAAGCATGAAGAAAAAGCATTAAGCATACGCTTTTTAAATAAGTTTTTAAAAAAAGCATTAAGCATAAGCATTAAAAATAAGCTTTAAAAATAAGCATTTAGCATAAGCCTTAAAAACAAGCTTTTAAAAAAAGCATTTAGCATAAGCATTAAGAAAAAGCATAAGGCATAAGCTTTTAAAATAAGCTTTTAAAAAAAGCATTAAAAAAAGCATTAAGCAAAAGCATTTAAATAAGCTTTTAAAAAAAGTATTAAGCAAAAGCATTTAAAATAAGCGTTTCAAATAAGCATATGCAGTAAGCATAAGCAGTAAGCATAAGCAGTAAGCATAAGCAGTAAGCATAAGCACTAAGCATAAGCAGTAAGCATAAGCAGTAAGCATAAGCATAAGCATTAAGCATAAGCATTAAAAATAAGCTTTGAAAATAAACAAAAAGAAAAAGCATCAAGCAGTGCATTTAAAATAAGCTTTTAAAATAAGCATAAGCATTAAGCATTTAATGAGCATTTAAAATAAGCATTTAACATAAGCATTAAGAAAAAGCATTAAGCATAAGCATTTAAAATAAGCTTTTAAAAGAAGCATTAAGAAAAAGCATTAATAATAAGCATTTAAAATAATCTTTTAGAAATAAGCGTTAAGCATAAGCATTAAGCGTTGAGCAGCAAGCCTCATGTCTTAAGCATCAATAATTAATAATTGAGCATTGAACATCAAGCATAGCATCAAACATAGAGCATAGCATCGAACATCGAGCATATCATAGAGGATCATGCATATGTATTCGCTTTTAATTTGTCAGTGGCGCCTCGGATTTTTTGTTTTATAATTCATATTAAATTTCAAATTTAATGTATCATTTTAAATAATCCATCGCTGAATCTAGCTGGAATAATTTTAGGCATTACCTATTTTTATTTTACTTTATTCATAATAAAGGTCAATGTTGTTTATATTAAATCAAAAAATTATTTTTACCACAAAAGCTAAATTTCCTTTTTTTTAAATAAGCATTAAACATAAAACATTTAGCATTAAGCATAAGCATCAAAGATAAGCATTAAGCATAAGCATAAGTAGAAAGCATAAGCATTAAAAATAAGCTTTAAAAATAAGCATTAGGAAAAAGAATTAGGCAAAAGCATTTAAATAAGCTTTTAAAATAAGCATTAAGCATAAGCATTAAAAATAAGCTTTTAAAATAAGCATTAAGCATAAGCATTAAAAATAAGCTTTTAAAATAAGCATTAAGAAAAAGCATAAAGCAGTGCATTTAAAATAAGCTTTTCAAATAAGCATTAAGCATAAGCATTTAAAATAAGCATTAAGCATAAGCATTAAAAATAAGCTTTTAAAATAAGCATTAAGCATAAGCATTAAAAATAAGCTTTAAAAATAAGCATTTAGCATAAGCCTTAAAAACAAGCTTTTAAAAAAAGCATTTAGCATAAGCATTAAGAAAAAGCATAAGGCATAAGCTTTTAAAATAAGCTTTTAAAAAAAGCATTAAAAAAAGCATTAAGCAAAAGCATTTAAATAAGCTTTTAAAAAAAGTATTAAGCAAAAGCATTTAAAATAAGCGTTTCAAATAAGCATATGCAGTAAGCATAAGCAGTAAGCATAAGCAGTAAGCATAAGCAGTAAGCATAAGCACTAAGCATAAGCAGTAAGCATAAGCAGTAAGCATAAGCACAAGCATTAAGCATAAGCATTAAAAATAAGCTTTGAAAATAAACAAAAAGAAAAAGCATTAAGCAGTGCATTTAAAATAAGCTTTTAAAATAAGCATAAGCATTAAGCATTTAATGAGCATTTAAAATAAGCATTTAACATAAGCATTAAGAAAAAGCATTAAGCATAAGCATTTAAAATAAGCTTTTAAAAGAAGCATTAAGAAAAAGCATTAATAATAAGCATTTAAAATAATCTTTTAGAAATAAGCGTTAAGCATAAGCATTAAGCGTTGAGCAGCAAGCCTCATGTCTTAAGCATCAATAATTAATAATTGAGCATTGAACATCAAGCATAGCATCAAACATAGAGCATAGCATCGAACATCGAGCATATCATAGAGGATCATGCATATGTATTCGCTTTTAATTTGTCAGTGGCGCCTCGGATTTTTTGTTTTATAATTCATATTAAATTTCAAATTTAATGTATCATTTTAAATAATCCACCGCTGAATCTAGCTGGCATAATTTTAGGCATTTACCTAATTTTATTTTACTTTATTCATAATAATATATAGTTGTTTATATTAAATTAATAAATAATTTTTACCACAAAAGCTAAATTTCCTTTTTTTTTAAATAAGCATTAAGCATAAGCAATCAAAATAAGCATTAAGCATAAGCATTAAAAATAAGCTTTTAAAATAAGCATTAGGAAAAAGCATTAGGCATAAGCATTTAAATAAGCTTTTAAAATAAGCATTAAGCATAAGCATTAAAAATAAGCTTTTAAAATAAGCATTAAGCATAAGCATTAAAAATAAGCTTTTAAAATAAGCATTAAGAAAAAGCATTAAGCAGTGCATTTAAAATAAGCTTTTCAAATAAGCATAAGCATTAAGCATTTAAAATAAGCATCAAGCATAAGCATTAAAGATAAGCTTTTAAAATAAGCATTTAGCATAAGCATGAAGAAAAAGCATTAAGCATACGCTTTTTAAATAAGTTTTTAAAAAAAGCATTAAGCATAAGCATTAAAAATAAGCTTTAAAAATAAGCATTTAGCATAAGCCTTAAAAACAAGCTTTTAAAAAAAGCATTTAGCATAAGCATTAAGAAAAAGCATAAGGCATAAGCTTTTAAAATAAGCTTTTAAAAAAAGCATTAAAAAAAGCATTAAGCAAAAGCATTTAAATAAGCTTTTAAAAAAAGTATTAAGCAAAAGCATTTAAAATAAGCGTTTCAAATAAGCATATGCAGTAAGCATAAGCAGTAAGCATAAGCAGTAAGCATAAGCAGTAAGCATAAGCACTAAGCATAAGCAGTAAGCATAAGCAGTAAGCATAAGCATAAGCATTAAGCATAAGCATTAAAAATAAGCTTTGAAAATAAACAAAAAGAAAAAGCATCAAGCAGTGCATTTAAAATAAGCTTTTAAAATAAGCATAAGCATTAAGCATTTAATGAGCATTTAAAATAAGCATTTAACATAAGCATTAAGAAAAAGCATTAAGCATAAGCATTTAAAATAAGCTTTTAAAAGAAGCATTAAGAAAAAGCATTAATAATAAGCATTTAAAATAATCTTTTAGAAATAAGCGTTAAGCATAAGCATTAAGCGTTGAGCAGCAAGCCTCATGTCTTAAGCATCAATAATTAATAATTGAGCATTGAACATCAAGCATAGCATCAAACATAGAGCATAGCATCGAACATCGAGCATATCATAGAGGATCATGCATATGTATTCGCTTTTAATTTGTCAGTGGCGCCTCGGATTTTTTGTTTTATAATTCATATTAAATTTCAAATTTAATGTATCATTTTAAATAATCCATCGCTGAATCTAGCTGGAATAATTTTAGGCATTACCTATTTTTATTTTACTTTATTCATAATAAAGGTCAATGTTGTTTATATTAAATCAAAAAATTATTTTTGCCACAAAAGCTAAATTTCCTTTTTTTTAAATAAGCATTAAACATAAAACATTTAGCATTAAGCATAAGCATCAAAGATAAGCATTAAGCATAAGCATAAGTAGAAAGCATAAGCATTAAAAATAAGCTTTAAAAATAAGCATTAAGCATAAGCATTAAAAATAAGCTTTTAAAATAAGCATTAAGAAAAAGCATAAAGCAGTGCATTTAAAATAAGCTTTTCAAATAAGCATTAAGCATAAGCATTTAAAATAAGCATTAAGCATAAGCATTAAAAATAAGCTTTTAAAATAAGCATTAGGAAAAAGCATTAGGCATAAGCATTTAAATAAGCTTTTAAAATAAGCATTAAGCATAAGCATTAAAAATAAGCTTTAAAAATAAGCATTTAGCATAAGCCTTAAAAACAAGCTTTTAAAAAAAGCATTTAGCATAAGCATTAAGAAAAAGCATAAGGCATAAGCTTTTAAAATAAGCTTTTAAAAAAAGCATTAAAAACAGCATTAAGCAAAAGCATTTAAATAAGCTTTTAAAAAAAGTATTAAGCAAAAGCATTTAAAATAAGCGTTTCAAATAAGCATATGCAGTAAGCATAAGCAGTAAGCATAAGCAGTAAGCATAAGCAGTAAGCATAAGCAGTAAGCATAAGCACTAAGCATAAGCAGTAAGCATAAGCAGTAAGCATAAGCATAAGCATTAAGCATAAGCATTAAAAATAAGCTTTGAAAATAAACAAAAAGAAAAAGCATTAAGCAGTGCATTTAAAATAAGCTTTTAAAATAAGCATAAGCATTAAGCATTTAATAAGCATTTAAAATAAGCATTTAACATAAGCATTAAGAAAAAGCATTAAGCATAAGCATTTAAAATAAGCTTTTAAAAGAAGCATTAAGAAAAAGCATTAATAATAAGCATTTAAAATAATCTTTTAGAAATAAGCGTTAAGCATAAGCATTAAGCGTTGAGCAGCAAGCCTCATGTCTTAAGCATCAATAATTAATAATTGAGCATTGAACATCAAGCATAGCATCAAACATAGAGCATAGCATCGAACATCGAGCATATCATAGAGGATCATGCATATGTATTCGCTTTTAATTTGTCAGTGGCGCCTCGGATTTTTTGTTTTATAATTCATATTAAATTTCAAATTTAATGTATCATTTTAAATAATCCACCGCTGAATCTAGCTGGCATAATTTTAGGCATTTACCTAATTTTATTTTACTTTATTCATAATAATATATAGTTGTTTATATTAAATTAATAAATATTTTTTACCACAAAAGCTAAATTTCCTTTTTTTTTAAATAAGCATTAAGCATAAGCAATCAAAATAAGCATTAAGTATAAGCATTAAAAATAAGCATTTAGCATAAGCATGAAGAAAAAGCATTAAGCATACGCTTTTTAAATAAGTTTTTAAAAAAAGCATTAAGCATAAGCATTAAAAATAAGCTTTAAAAATAAGCATTTAGCATAAGCCTTAAAAACAAGCTTTTAAAAAAAGCATTTAGCATAAGCATTAAGAAAAAGCATAAGGCATAAGCTTTTAAAATAAGCTTTTAAAAAAAGCATTAAAAAAAGCATTAAGCAAAAGCATTTAAATAAGCTTTTAAAAAAAGTATTAAGCAAAAGCATTTAAAATAAGCGTTTCAAATAAGCATATGCAGTAAGCATAAGCAGTAAGCATAAGCAGTAAGCATAAGCAGTAAGCATAAGCACTAAGCATAAGCAGTAAGCATAAGCAGTAAGCATAAGCATAAGCATTAAGCATAAGCATTAAAAATAAGCTTTGAAAATAAACAAAAAGAAAAAGCATCAAGCAGTGCATTTAAAATAAGCTTTTAAAATAAGCATAAGCATTAAGCATTTAATGAGCATTTAAAATAAGCATTTAACATAAGCATTAAGAAAAAGCATTAAGCATAAGCATTTAAAATAAGCTTTTAAAAGAAGCATTAAGAAAAAGCATTAATAATAAGCATTTAAAATAATCTTTTAGAAATAAGCGTTAAGCATAAGCATTAAGCGTTGAGCAGCAAGCCTCATGTCTTAAGCATCAATAATTAATAATTGAGCATTGAACATCAAGCATAGCATCAAACATAGAGCATAGCATCGAACATCGAGCATATCATAGAGGATCATGCATATGTATTCGCTTTTAATTTGTCAGTGGCGCCTCGGATTTTTTGTTTTATAATTCATATTAAATTTCAAATTTAATGTATCATTTTAAATAATCCATCGCTGAATCTAGCTGGAATAATTTTAGGCATTACCTATTTTTATTTTACTTTATTCATAATAAAGGTCAATGTTGTTTATATTAAATCAAAAAATTATTTTTACCACAAAAGCTAAATTTCCTTTTTTTTAAATAAGCATTAAACATAAAACATTTAGCATTAAGCATAAGCATCAAAGATAAGCATTAAGCATAAGCATAAGTAGAAAGCATAAGCATTAAAAATAAGCTTTAAAAATAAGCATTAAGCATAAGCATTAAAAATAAGCTTTTAAAATAAGCATTAAGAAAAAGCATAAAGCAGTGCATTTAAAATAAGCTTTTCAAATAAGCATTAAGCATAAGCATTAAAAATAAGCTTTTAAAATAAGCATTAGGAAAAAGCATTAGGCATAAGCATTTAAATAAGCTTTTAAAATAAGCATTAAGCATAAGCATTAAAAATAAGCTTTAAAAATAAGCATTTAGCATAAGCCTTAAAAACAAGCTTTTAAAAAAAGCATTTAGCATAAGCATTAAGAAAAAGCATAAGGCATAAGCTTTTAAAATAAGCTTTTAAAAAAAGCATTAAAAACAGCATTAAGCAAAAGCATTTAAATAAGCTTTTAAAAAAAGTATTAAGCAAAAGCATTTAAAATAAGCGTTTCAAATAAGCATATGCAGTAAGCATAAGCAGTAAGCATAAGCAGTAAGCATAAGCAGTAAGCATAAGCACTAAGCATAAGCAGTAAGCATAAGCAGTAAGCATAAGCATAAGCATTAAGCATAAGCATTAAAAATAAGCTTTGAAAATAAACAAAAAGAAAAAGCATTAAGCAGTGCATTTAAAATAAGCTTTTAAAATAAGCATAAGCATTAAGCATTTAATGAGCATTTAAAATAAGCATTTAACATAAGCATTAAGAAAAAGCATTAAGCATAAGCATTTAAAATAAGCTTTTAAAAGAAGCATTAAGAAAAAGCATTAATAATAAGCATTTAAAATAATCTTTTAGAAATAAGCGTTAAGCATAAGCATTAAGCATTAAGCAGCAAGCCTCATGTCTAAAGCATCAATAATTAATAATTGAGCATTGAACATCAAGCATAGCATCCAACATAGAGCATAGCATCGAACATCGAGCATATCATAAAGGATCATGCATATGTATTCGCTTTTAATTTGTCAGTGGCGCCTCGGATTTCTGGTTTTATAATTCATATTAAAATTCAAATTTAATGTATCATTTTAAATAATCCACCGCTGAATCTAGCTGGCATAATTTTAGGCATTTACCTAATTTTATTTTACTTTATTCATAATAATATATAGTTGTTTATATTAAATTAATAAATAATTTTTACCACAAAAGCTAAATTTCCTTTTTTTTTAAATAAGCATTAAGCATAAGCAATCAAAATAAGCATTAAGCATAAGCATTAAAAATAAGCTTTTAAAATAAGCATTAGGAAAAAGCATTAGGCATAAGCATTTAAATAAGCTTTTAAAATAAGCATTAAGCATAAGCATTAAAAATAAGCTTTTAAAATAAGCATTAAGCATAAGCATTAAAAATAAGCTTTTAAAATAAGCATTAAGAAAAAGCATTAAGCAGTGCATTTAAAATAAGCTTTTCAAATAAGCATAAGCATTAAGCATTTAAAATAAGCATCAAGCATAAGCATTAAAGATAAACTTTTAAAATAAGCATTTAGCATAAGCATGAAGAAAAAGCATTAAGCATACGCTTTTAAAATAAGTTTTTAAAAAAAGCATTAAGAAAAAGCATTAAGCAAAAGCATTAAAAATAAGCGTTTTAAATAAGCATAAGCAGTAAGCATAAGCAGAAAGCATAAGCAGTAAGCATAAGCAGTAAGCAAAAGCAGTAAGCATAAGCAGTAAGCATAAGCAGTAAGCATAAGCATTAAGCATTAAGCATTAAGCATAAGTAATAATAATAAGCTTTTAAAATAAGCATTACGAAAAAGCATCAATAATAAGCATTTAAAATAAGCTTTTAAAAATAAGCGTTAAGCATAAGCATTAAGCATTAAGCAGCAAGCCTCATGTCTAAAGCATCAAGAATTAATAGTTGAGCATTGATCATTGAACATCAAGCATAGCATCCAACATAGAGCACAGCATCTTACATCGAGCATATCATAGAGGATCATGCATATGTATTCGCTTTTAATTTGTCAGTGGCGCCTCGGATTTCTTGTTTTATAATTCATATAAAATTTCAAATTTAATGTATCATTTTAAATAATCCACCGCTGAATCTATTTGGCATAATTTTAGGAATTTACTTAATTTTATTTCATTTTATTTATAATAAAGGTCAATGTTGTTTGTATTAAATCAATAAATTATTTTTACCACAAAAGCTAAATTTCCTTTTTTTTTTAAATAAGCATTAAGCATAAGCATTTAAAATAAGCATTAAGCATAAGCATTAAAAATAAGCTTTTAAAATAAGCATTAGGAAAAAGCATAAGCATAAGCATTTAAATAAACTTTTAAAATAAGCATTAAGCATAAGCATTTAAAAAAAGCATTAAGCATAAGCAATTAAAATAAGCTTTTAAAATAAGCATTAGGAAAAAGCTTTAGGCATAAGCATTTAAATAAGCTTTTGAAATAAGCATTAAGCATAAGCATTAAAAATAAGCTTTTAAAATAAGCATTAAGCATAAGCATAAAAAATAAGCTTTTAAAAAAAGCATTAAGAAAAAGCATTAAGCAGTGCATTTAAAATAAGTTTTTAAAATAAGCATAAGCATTAAGCATTTAAAATAAGCATCAAGCATAAGCATTAAAAATAAGCTTTTAAAATAAGCATTTAGCATAAGCATTAAGAAAAAGCATTAAGCATAAGTTTTGAAAATAAGCTTTTAAATAAAGCATTAAGAAAAAGCATTAAGCAAAAGCATTAAAAATAAAAGTTTCAAATAAGCATAAGCAGTAAGCATAAGCAGTAAGCATAAGCATTAAGCATTAAGCATTAAGCATAAGTAATAATAATAAGCTTTTAAAATAAGCATTACGAAAAAGCATCAATAATAAGCATTTAAAATAAGCTTTTAAAAATAAGCGTTAAGCATAAGCATTAAGCATTAAGCAGCAAGCCTCATGTCTAAAGCATCAAGAATTAATAGTTGAGCATTGATCATTGAACATCAAGCATAGCATCCAACATAGAGCACAGCATCTTACATCGAGCATATCATAGAGGATCATGCATATGTATTCGCTTTTAATTTGTCAGTGGCGCCTCGGATTTCTTGTTTTATAATTCATATAAAATTTCAAATTTAATGTATCATTTTAAATAATCCACCGCTGAATCTATTTGGCATAATTTTAGGAATTTACTTAATTTTATTTCATTTTATTTATAATAAAGGTCAATGTTGTTTGTATTAAATCAATAAATTATTTTTACCACAAAAGCTAAATTTCCTTTTTTTTTTAAATAAGCATTAAGCATAAGCATTTAAAATAAGCATTAAGCATAAGCATTAAAAATAAGCTTTTAAAATAAGCATTAGGAAAAAGCATAAGCATAAGCATTTAAATAAACTTTTAAAATAAGCATTAAGCATAAGCATTTAAAAAAAGCATTAAGCATAAGCAATTAAAATAAGCTTTTAAAATAAGCATTAGGAAAAAGCTTTAGGCATAAGCATTTAAATAAGCTTTTGAAATAAGCATTAAGCATAAGCATTAAAAATAAGCTTTTAAAATAAGCATTAAGCATAAGCATAAAAAATAAGCTTTTAAAAAAAGCATTAAGAAAAAGCATTAAGCAGTGCATTTAAAATAAGTTTTTAAAATAAGCATAAGCATTAAGCATTTAAAATAAGCATCAAGCATAAGCATTAAAAATAAGCTTTTAAAATAAGCATTTAGCATAAGCATTAAGAAAAAGCATTAAGCATAAGTTTTGAAAATAAGCTTTTAAATAAAGCATTAAGAAAAAGCATTAAGCAAAAGCATTAAAAATAAAAGTTTCAAATAAGCATAAGCAGTAAGCATAAGCAGTAAGCATAAGCATTAAGCATTAAGCATTAAGCATAAGTAATAATAATAAGCTTTTAAAATAAGCATTACGAAAAAGCATCAATAATAAGCATTTAAAATAAGCTTTTAAAAATAAGCGTTAAGCATAAGCATTAAGCATTAAGCAGCAAGCCTCATGTCTAAAGCATCAAGAATTAATAGTTGAGCATTGATCATTGAACATCAAGCATAGCATCCAACATAGAGCACAGCATCTTACATCGAGCATATCATAGAGGATCATGCATATGTATTCGCTTTTAATTTGTCAGTGGCGCCTCGGATTTCTTGTTTTATAATTCATATAAAATTTCAAATTTAATGTATCATTTTAAATAATCCACCGCTGAATCTATTTGGCATAATTTTAGGAATTTACTTAATTTTATTTCATTTTATTTATAATAAAGGTCAATGTTGTTTGTATTAAATCAATAAATTATTTTTACCACAAAAGCTAAATTTCCTTTTTTTTTTAAATAAGCATTAAGCATAAGCATTTAAAATAAGCATTAAGCATAAGCATTAAAAATAAGCTTTTAAAATAAGCATTAGGAAAAAGCATAAGCATAAGCATTTAAATAAACTTTTAAAATAAGCATTAAGCATAAGCATTTAAAAAAAGCATTAAGCATAAGCAATTAAAATAAGCTTTTAAAATAAGCATTAGGAAAAAGCTTTAGGCATAAGCATTTAAATAAGCTTTTGAAATAAGCATTAAGCATAAGCATTAAAAATAAGCTTTTAAAATAAGCATTAAGCATAAGCATAAAAAATAAGCTTTTAAAAAAAGCATTAAGAAAAAGCATTAAGCAGTGCATTTAAAATAAGTTTTTAAAATAAGCATAAGCATTAAGCATTTAAAATAAGCATCAAGCATAAGCATTAAAAATAAGCTTTTAAAATAAGCATTTAGCATAAGCATTAAGAAAAAGCATTAAGCATAAGTTTTGAAAATAAGCTTTTAAATAAAGCATTAAGAAAAAGCATTAAGCAAAAGCATTAAAAATAAAAGTTTCAAATAAGCATAAGCAGTAAGCATCAAGCATAAGCATGAAGCATAAGCATTAAAAAAAAGCTTTTAAAATAAGCATAAAGAAAAAGCATTAATAATAAGCATTTAAAATAAGCTTTTAAAAATAAGCGTTAAGCATAAGCATTAAGCATTAAGCAGCAAGCCTCATGTCTAAAGCATCAAAAATTCATAATTGAGCATTGAGCATGGAACATCAAGCATAGCATCCAACATAGAGCATAGCATCTTACATCGAGCATATCATAGAGGATCATGCATATATATTCGCTTTTAATTTGTCAGTGGCTACTCGGATTTCTTGTTTTATAATACATATAAAATTTCAAATTTAATGTATCATTTTAAATAATCCATCGCTGAATCTAGCTGGAGTAGTTTTAGGCATTACCTAATTTTATTTTACTTTATTCATAATAAAGGTCAATGTTGTTTGTATTAAATCAATAAATTATTTTTACCACAAAAGCTTAATTTCCTTTTTTTTAAATAAGCATTAAACATGAAGCATTTAGCATTAAGCATAAGCATCAAAGATAAGCATTAAGCATAAGTAGAAAGCATAAGCATTAAGCATTAAGCATAAGCATAAAGCCTCATGTCTCAAGAATCAAGAATTGAGTATCGAGCATCGAACATCAAGCATAGCATCCAACATCGAGCTTATCATCGAGGATCATGCATTTGTACTCGCTTTTAATTTGTCAGTGGTTACTCGGAATTCTTGTTTTATAATACACATAAAATTTCAAATTTAATGTATCATTTTAAGTAATCCATCGCTGAATCTAGCTGGAATAGTTTTAGGCATTACCTAATTTTATTTTACTTTATTCATAATAAACGTCAATGTTGTTTATATTAAATCAATAAATTATTTTTACCACAAAAGCTTAACTTCCTTTTTTTTAAATAAGCATTAAACATGAAGCATTTAATTTGTCAGTGGCGCCTCGGATTTCTTGTTTTATAATTCATATAAAATTTCAAATTTAATGTATCATTTTAAATAATCCATCGCTGAATCTAGCTGGAATAATTTTAGGCATTACCTATTTTTATTTTACTTTATTCATAATAAAGGTCAATGTTGTTTATATTAAATCAAAAAATTATTTTTACCACAAAAGCTAAATTTCCTTTTTTTTTAAATAAGCATTAAACATAAAGCATTTAGCATTAAGCATAAGCATCAAAGATAAGCATTAAGCATAAGCATAAGTAGAAAGCATAAGCATTAAAAATAAGCATTAGGAAAAAGAATTAAGCATAAGCATTTAAATAAGCTTTTAAAATAAGCATTAAGCATAAGCATTAAAAATAAGCTTTTAAAATAAGCATTAAGCATAAGCATTAAAAATAAGCTTTTAAAATAAGCATTAAGAAAAAGCATTAAGCAGTGCATTTAAAATAAGCTTTTCAAATAAGCATTAAGCATAAGCATTTAAAATAAGCATAAAGCATAAGCATTAAAAATAAGCTTTTAAAATAAGCATAAGAAAAAGCATTAGGCATAAGCATTTAAATAAGCTTTTAAAATAAGCACTAAGCATAAGCATTAAAAATAAGCTTTAAAAAAAGCATTAAGAAAAAGCTTTAAGCATAAGCATTAAGCATAAGCATTAAGCATAAGCATTAAGCATTAAGCATAAGCATTAAGCATAAGCATTAAGCATAAGCTTTAAGCTTAAGCATTAAGTTTTAATCATAAGCATTAAAAATAAGCTTTTAAAATAAGCATAAAGAAAAAGCATTAATAATAAGCATTTAAAATAAGCTTTTAAAAATAAGCGTTAAGCATAAGCATCAAGCATTAAGCAGCAAGCCTCATGTCTAAAGCATCAAAAATTCATAATTAAGCATTGAGCATGGAACATCAAGCATAGCATCCAACATAGAGCATAGCATCTTACATCGAGCATATCATAGAGGATCATGCATATGTATTCGCTTTTAATTTGTCAGTGGCTACTCGGATTTCTTGTTTTATAATACATATAAAATTTCAAATTTAATGTATCATTTTAAATAATCCATCGCTGAATCTAGCTGGAATAATTTTAGGCATTACCTAATTTTATTTTACTTTATTCATAATGAAGGTCAATGTTGTTTATATTAAATCAATAAATTATTTTTACCACAAAAGCTAAATTTCCTTTTTTTTTAAATAAGCATTAAACATGAAGCATTTAGCATTAAGCATAAGCATCAAAGATAAGCATTAAGCATAAGCATAAGTATAAAGCATAAGCATTAAGCATTAAGCATAAGCATAAAGCCTCATGTCTCAAGAATCAAGAATTGAGTATCGAGCATCGAACACCAAGCATAGCATCCAACATCGAGCATAGTAACAAACATCGAGCTTATCATCTCATCGAGGATCATGCATGTGTACTCGCTTTTAATTTGTCAGTGGCTACTCGGAATTCTTGTTTTATAATACACATAAAATTTCAAATTTAATGTATCATTTTAAGTAATCCATCGCTGAATCTAGCTGGAATAGTTTTAGGCATTACCTAATTTTATTTTACTTTATTCATAATAAACGTCAATGTTGTTTATATTAAATCAATAAATTATTTTTACCACAAAAGCTTAACTTCCTTTTTTTTAAATAAGCATTAAACATGAAGCATTTAATTTGTCAGTGGCGCCTCGGATTTCTTGTTTTATAATTCATATAAAATTTCAAATTTAATGTATCATTTTAAATAATCCATCGCTGAATCTAGCTGGAATAATTTTAGGCATTACCTATTTTTATTTTACTTTATTCATAATAAAGGTCAATGTTGTTTATATTAAATCAAAAAATTATTTTTACCACAAAAGCTAAATTTCCTTTTTTTTAAATAAGCATTAAACATAAAACATTTAGCATTAAGCATAAGCATCAAAGATAAGCATTAAGCATAAGCATAAGTAGAAAGCATAAGCATTAAAAATAAGCTTTAAAAATAAGCATTAGGAAAAAGAATTAGGCAAAAGCATTTAAATAAGCTTTTAAAATAAGCATTAAGCATAAGCATTAAAAATAAGCTTTTAAAATAAGCATTAAGCATAAGCATTAAAAATAAGCTTTTAAAATAAGCATTAAGAAAAAGCAAAAAGCAGTGCATTTAAAATAAGCTTTTCAAATAAGCATTAAGCATAAGCATTTAAAATAAGCATTAAGCATAAGCATTAAAAATAAGCTTTTAAAATAAGCATTAGGAAAAAGCATTAAAAATAAGCTTTAAAAATAAGCATTTAGCATAAGCCTTAAAAATAAGCTTTTAAAATAAGCATTTAGCATAAGCATTAAGCATAAGCATTAAGCATAAGCATTAAGCAAAGGCATTAAGCATAAGCATTAAAAATAACCTTTTAAAATAAGCATTTAGCATAAGCTTTAAAAAAAGCATTAAGCATAAGCATTTAAAATAAGCTTCTAAAAAAAGCATTAAGAAAAAGCATTAAGCAAAAGCATTTAAAATAAGCTTTTCAAATAAGCATTAGCAGTAAGCATAAGCATTAAGCATTAAAAATAAGCTTTTAAAATAAGCATTAAGAAAAAGCATTAATAATAAGCATTTAAAATAAGCTTTTAAAATAAGCATTAAGCATAAGCATTAAGCCTCATGTCTCAAGAATCAAGAATTAAGTATCGAGCATAGAACATCAAGCATAGCATCCAACATCGAGCATAGTAACAAACATCGAGCATATCATCGAGGATCATGCATGTGTACTCGCTTTTAATTTGTCAGTGGCGCCTCGGATTTCTTGTTTTATAATTTATATGAAATTTCTAATTTAATGTACTACCTTAAATAATCCACCGCTGAATCTAGTTGGCATAATTTTAGGAATTCACCTAATTTTATTTTACTTTATTCATAATAAATGTCAATGTTGTGTATATTAAATCAATAAATAATTTTTACCACAAAAGCGAAATTTCCTTTTTTTTAAATAAGCACTAAGCATAAGCATTTAAAATAAGCATTAAGCATAAGCATTAAGAAAAAGCATTAGGCATAAGCATTTAAATAAGCTTTTAAAATAAGCATTAAAAATAAGCTTTTAAAAAAAGCATTTAGAAAAAGCAATAAAAATAAGCTTTTCAAATAAGCATAAGCAGTAAGCATAAGCATTAAGCATTAAGCATTAAGCATTAAGCATAAGCATTAAAAATAAGCTTTTAAAATAAGCATTAAGAAAAAGCATTAATAATAAGCATTTAAAATAAGATTTTAGAAATAAGCGTTAAGCATAAGCATTAAGCATTAAGCAGCAAGCCTCATGTCTAAAGCATCAATAATTAATAATTGAGCATTGAACATCAAGCATAGCATCCAACATAGAGCACAGCATCGAACATCGAGAATATCATAGAGGATCATGCATATGTATTCGCTTTTAATTTGTCAGTGGCGCCTCGGATTTCTTGTTTTATAATTCATATTAAATTTCAAATTTAATGTATCATTTTAAATAATCCACCGCTGAATCTAGCTGGCATAATTTTAAGCATTTACTTAATTTTATTTTACTTTATTCATAATAAAGATCAATGTTGTTTATATTAAATCAATAAATTAATTTTACCACAAAAGCTAAATTTCCTTTTTTTTAAATAAGCATTAAGCATAAGCATTAAAAATAAGCTTTTAAAAAAGGCATTAAGCATAAGCATTAAAAATAAGCTTTTAAAATAAGCATTAAGAAAAAGCATTAAGCAAAAGCATTTAAAATAAGCATTCAAAATAAGCTTTAAAAAAAGCATTAAGCAAAAGCATTTAAAATAAGCTTTTCAAATAAGCATAAGCAGTAAGCATAAGCATTAAGCATTAAGCATAAGCATTATGCATAAGCATTAAAAATAAGCTTTTCAAATAAGCATAAGCAGTAAGCATAAGCATTAAGCATTAAGCATTAAGCATAAGCATTAAAAATAAGCTTTTAAAATAAGCATTAAGAAAAAGCATTAATAATGAGCATTTAAAATAAGATTTTAGAAATAAGCGTTAAGCATAAGCATTAAGCATTAAGCAGCAAGCCTCATGTCTAAAGCATCAATAATTAATAATTGAGCATTGAACATCAAGCATAGCATCCAACATAGAGCACAGCATCGAACATCGAGAATATCATAGAGGATCATGCATATGTATTCGCTTTTAATTTGTCAGTGGCGCCTCGGATTTCTTGTTTTATAATTCATATTAAATTTCAAATTTAATGTATCATATTAAATAATCCACCGCTGAATCTAGCTGGCATAATTTTAAGCATTTACTTAATTTTATTTTACTTTATTCATAATAAAGATCAATGTTGTTTATATTAAATCAATAAATTAATTTTACCACAAAAGCTAAATTTCCTTTTTTTTAAATAAGCATTAAGCATAAGCATTAAAAATAAGCTTTTAAAAAAGGCATTAAGCATAAGCATTAAAAATAAGCTTTAAAAATAAGCATTAAGAAAAAGCATTAAGCAAAAGCATTTAAAATAAGCATTCAAAATAAGCTTTAAAAAAAGCATTAAGCAAAAGCATTTAAAATAAGCTTTTCAAATAAGCATAAGCAGTAAGCATAAGCATTAAGCATTAAGCATAAGCATTATGCATAAGCATTAAAAATAAGCTTTTCAAATAAGCATAAGCAGTAAGCATAAGCATTAAGCATTAGGCATTAAGCATAAGCATTAAAAATAAGCTTTTAAAATAAGCATTAAGAAAAAGCATTAATAATAAGCATTTAAAATAAGATTTTAGAAATAAACGTTAAGCATAAGCATTAAGCATTAAGCAGCAAACCTCATGTCTAAAGCATCAATAATTAATAATTGAGCATTGAACATCAAGCATAGCATCCAACATAGAGCATAGCATCGAACATCGAGCATATCATAAAGGATCATGCATATGTATTCGCTTTTAATTTGTCAGTGGCGCCTCGGATTTCTTGTTTTATAATTCATATTAAAATTCAAATTTAATGTATCATTTTAAATAATCCACCGCTGAATCTAGCTGGCATAATTTTAGGCATTTACCTAATTTTATTTTACTTTATTCATAATAATATATAGTTGTTTATATTAAATCAATAAATTATTTTTACCACAAAAGCTAAATTTCCTTTTTTTTTTAAATAAGCATTAAGCATAAGCATTTAAAATAAGCATTAAGCATAAGCATTAAAAATAAGCTTTTAAAATAAGCATTAGGAAAAAGCATAAGCATAAGCATTTAAATAAACTTTTAAAATAAGCATTAAGCATAAGCATTTAAAAAAAGCATTAAGCATAAGCATTAAAAATAAGCTTTTAAAATAAGCATTAAGCATAAGCATAAAAAATAAGCTTTTAAAAAAAGCATTAAGCAAAAGCATTAAAAATAAGCGTTTTAAATAAGCATAAGCAGTAAGCATAAGCAGAAAGCATAAGCAGTAAGCATAAGCAGTAAGCAAAAGCAGTAAGCATAAGCAGTAAGCATAAGCAGTAAGCATAAGCATTAATCATTAAGCATTAAGCATAAGTATTAAAAATAAGCTTATAAAATAAGCATTACGAAAAAGCATTAGGCCTAAGCATTTAAATAAGCTTTTGAAATAAGCATTAAGCATAAGCATTAAAAATAAGCTTTTAAAATAAGCATTAAGCATAAGCATAAAAAATAAGCTTTTAAAAAAAGCATTAAGAAAAAGCATTAAGCAGTGCATTTAAAATAAGTTTTTAAAATAAGCATAAGCATTAAGCATTTAAAATAAGCATCAAGCATAAGCATTAAAAATAAGCTTTTAAAATAAGCATTTAGCATAAGCATTAAGAAAAAGCATTAAGCATAAGTTTTGAAAATAAGCTTTTAAATAAAGCATTAAGAAAAAGCATTAAGCAAAAGCATTAAAAATAAAAGTTTCAAATAAGCATAAGCAGTAAGCATCAAGCATAAGCATGAAGCATAAGCATTAAAAAAAAGCTTTTAAAATAAGCATAAAGAAAAAGCATTAATAATAAGCATTTAAAATAAGCTTTTAAAAATAAGCGTTAAGCATAAGCATTAAGCATTAAGCAGCAAGCCTCATGTCTAAAGCATCAAAAATTCATAATTGAGCATTGAGCATGGAACATCAAGCATAGCATCCAACATAGAGCATAGCATCTTACATCGAGCATATCATAGAGGATCATGCATATATATTCGCTTTTAATTTGTCAGTGGCTACTCGGATTTCTTGTTTTATAATACATATAAAATTTCAAATTTAATGTATCATTTTAAATAATCCATCGCTGAATCTAGCTGGAGTAGTTTTAGGCATTACCTAATTTTATTTTACTTTATTCATAATAAAGGTCAATGTTGTTTGTATTAAATCAATAAATTATTTTTACCACAAAAGCTTAATTTCCTTTTTTTTAAATAAGCATTAAACATGAAGCATTTAGCATTAAGCATAAGCATCAAAGATAAGCATTAAGCATAAGTAGAAAGCATAAGCATTAAGCATTAAGCATAAGCATAAAGCCTCATGTCTCAAGAATCAAGAATTGAGTATCGAGCATCGAACATCAAGCATAGCATCCAACATCGAGCATAGTAACAAACATCGAGCTTATCATCGAGGATCATGCATTTGTACTCGCTTTTAATTTGTCAGTGGTTACTCGGAATTTTTGTTTTATAATACACATAAAATTTCAAATTTAATGTATCATTTTAAGTAATCCATCGCTGAATCTAGCTGGAATAGTTTTAGGCATTACCTAATTTTATTTTACTTTATTCATAATAAACGTCAATGTTGTTTATATTAAATCAATAAATTATTTTTACCACAAAAGCTTAACTTCCTTTCTTTTAAATAAGCATTAAACATGAAGCATTTAATTTGTCAGTGGCGCCTCGGATTTCTTGTTTTATAATTCATATAAAATTTCAAATTTAATGTATCATTTTAAATAATCCATCGCTGAATCTAGCTGGAATAATTTTAGGCATTACCTATTTTTATTTTACTTTATTCATAATAAAGGTCAATGTTGTTTATATTAAATCAAAAAATTATTTTTACCACAAAAGCTAAATTTCCTTTTTTTTTAAATAAGCATTAAACATAAAGCATTTAGCATTAAGCATAAGCATCAAAGATAAGCATTAAGCATAAGCATAAGTAGAAAGCATAAGCATTAAAAATAAGCATTAGGAAAAAGAATTAAGCAAAAGCATTTAAATAAGCTTTTAAAATAAGCATTAAGCATAAGCATTAAAAATAAGCTTTTAAAATAAGCATTAAGCATAAGCATTAAAAATAAGCTTTTAAAATAAGCATTAAGAATAAGCATTAAGCAGTGCATTTAAAATAAGCTTTTCAAATAAGCATTAAGCATAAGCATTTAAAATAAGCATTAAGCATAAGCATTAAGCATTAAGCATAAGCATTAAGCATAAGCATTAAGCATTAAGCATTAAGCATAAGCATTAAGCATAAGCATTAAGCATAAGCTTTAAGCTTAAGCATTAAGTTTTAATCATAAGCATTAAAAATAAGCTTTTAAAATAAGCATAAAGAAAAAGCATTAATAATAAGCATTTAAAATAAGCTTTTAAAAATAAGCGTTAAGCATAAGCATCAAGCATTAAGCAGCAAGCCTCATGTCTAAAGCATCAAAAATTCATAATTAAGCATTGAGCATGGAACATCAAGCATAGCATCCAACATAGAGCATAGCATCTTACATCGAGCATATCATAGAGGATCATGCATATGTATTCGCTTTTAATTTGTCAGTGGCTACTCGGATTTCTTGTTTTATAATACATATAAAATTTCAAATTTAATGTATCATTTTAAATAATCCATCGCTGAATCTAGCTGGAATAATTTTAGGCATTACCTAATTTTATTTTACTTTATTCATAATGAAGGTCAATGTTGTTTATATTAAATCAATAAATTATTTTTACCACAAAAGCTAAATTTCCTTTTTTTTTAAATAAGCATTAAACATGAAGCATTTAGCATTAAGCATAAGCATCAAAGATAAGCATTAAGCATAAGCATAAGTATAAAGCATAAGCATTAAGCATTAAGCATAAGCATAAAGCCTCATGTCTCAAGAATCAAGAATTGAGTATCGAGCATCGAACACCAAGCATAGCATCCAACATCGAGCATAGTAACAAACATCGAGCTTATCATCTCATCGAGGATCATGCATGTGTACTCGCTTTTAATTTGTCAGTGGCTACTCGGAATTCTTGTTTTATAATACACATAAAATTTCAAATTTAATGTATCATTTTAAGTAATCCATCGCTGAATCTAGCTGGAATAGTTTTAGGCATTACCTAATTTTATTTTACTTTATTCATAATAAACGTCAATGTTGTTTATATTAAATCAATAAATTATTTTTACCACAAAAGCTTAACTTCCTTTTTTTTAAATAAGCATTAAACATGAAGCATTTAATTTGTCAGTGGCGCCTCGGATTTCTTGTTTTATAATTCATATAAAATTTCAAATTTAATGTATCATTTTAAATAATCCATCGCTGAATCTAGCTGGAATAATTTTAGGCATTACCTATTTTTATTTTACTTTATTCATAATAAAGGTCAATGTTGTTTATATTAAATCAAAAAATTATTTTTACCACAAAAGCTAAATTTCCTTTTTTTTAAATAAGCATTAAACATAAAACATTTAGCATTAAGCATAAGCATCAAAGATAAGCATTAAGCATAAGCATAAGTAGAAAGCATAAGCATTAAAAATAAGCTTTAAAAATAAGCATTAGGAAAAAGAATTAGGCAAAAGCATTTAAATAAGCTTTTAAAATAAGCATTAAGCATAAGCATTAAAAATAAGCTTTTAAAATAAGCATTAAGCATAAGCATTAAAAATAAGCTTTTAAAATAAGCATTAAGAAAAAGCAAAAAGCAGTGCATTTAAAATAAGCTTTTCAAATAAGCATTAAGCATAAGCATTTAAAATAAGCATTAAGCATAAGCATTAAAAATAAGCTTTTAAAATAAGCATTAGGAAAAAGCATTAGGCATACGCTTTTAAAATAAGCTTTTAAAATAAGCATTAAGCATAAGCATTAAAAATAAGCTTTAAAAATAAGCATTTAGCATAAGCCTTAAAAATAAGCTTTTAAAATAAGCATTTAGCATAAGCATTAAGAAAAAGCATAAGGCATAAGCTTTTAAAATAAGCTTTTAAAAAAAGCATTAAAAAAAGCATTAAGCAAAAGCATTTAAATAAGCTTTTAAAAAAAGTATTAAGCAAAAGCATTTAAAATAAGCGTTTCAAATAAGCATATGCAGTAAGCATAAGCAGTAAGCATAAGCAGTAAGCATAAGCAGTAAGCATAAGCACTAAGCATAAGCAGTAAGCATAAGCAGTAAGCATAAGCAGTAAGCATAAGCATAAGCATTAAGCATAAGCATTAAGCATAAGCATTAAGCATAAGCATTAAGCATAAGCATTGAGCATAAGCATTGAGCATAAGCATTGAGCATAAGCATTGAGCATAAGCATTGAGCATAAGCATTGAGCATAAGCATTGAGCATAAGCATTGAGCATAAGCATTGAGCATAAGCATTGAGCATAAGCATTGAGCATAAGCATTGAGCATAAGCATTGAGCATAAGCATTGAGCATAAGCATAAGCATAAGCATAAGCATTAAGCATAAGCATTAAGCATAAGCATTAAGCATAAGCATTAAGCATAAGCATTAAGCATAAGCATTAAGCATAAGCATTAAGCATAAGCATTAAGCATAAGCATTAAGCATAAGCATTAAGCATAAGCATTAAGCAAAGGCATTAAGCATAAGCATTAAAAATAACCTTTTAAAATAAGCATTTAGCATAAGCTTTAAAAAAAGCATTAAGCATAAGCATTTAAGATAAGCCTCTAAAAAAAGCATTAAGAAAAAGCATTAAGCAAAAGCATTTAAAATAAGCTTTTCAAATAAGCATTAGCAGTAAGCATAAGCATTAAGCATTAAAAATAAGCTTTTAAAATAAGCATTAAGAAAAAGCATTAATAATAAGCATTTAAAATAAGCTTTTAAAATAAGCATTAAGCATAAAGCATAAGCATTAAGCCTCATGCCTCAAGAATCAAGAATTAAGTATCGAGCATAGAACATCAAGCATAGCATCCAACATCGAGCATAGTAACAAACATCGAGCATATCATCGAGGGTCATGCATGTGTACTCGCTTTTAATTTGTCAGTGGCGCCTCGGATTTCTTGTTTTATAATTTATATGAAATTTCTAATTTAATGTACTACCTTAAATAATCCACCGCTGAATCTAGTTGGCATAATTTTAGGAATTCACCTAATTTTATTTTACTTTATTCATAATAAATGTCAATGTTGTTTATATTAAATCAATAAATAATTTTTACCACAAAAGCGAAATTTCCTTTTTTTTAAATAAGCACTAAGCATAAGCATTTAAAATAAGCATTAAGCATAAGCATTAAGAAAAAGCATTAGGCATAAGCATTTAAATAAGCTTTTAAAATAAGCATTGAAAATAAGCTTTTAAAAAAAGCATTTAGAAAAAGCAATAAAAATAAGCTTTTCAAATAAGCATAAGCAGTAAGCATAAGCATTAAGCATAAGCATTAAAAATAAGCTTTTAAAATAAGCATTAGGAAAAACATTAATAATAAGCATTTAAAATAAGATTTTAGAAATAAGCGTTAAGCATAAGCATTAAGCATTAAGCAGCAAGCCTCATGTCTAAAGCATCAATAATTAATAATTGAGCATTGAACATCAAGCATAGCATCCAACATAGAGCACAGCATCGAACATCGAGAATATCATAGAGGATCATGCATATGTATTCGCTTTTAATTTGTCAGTGGCGCCTCGGATTTCTTGTTTTATAATTCATATTAAATTTCAAATTTAATGTATCATTTTAAATAATCCACCGCTGAATCTAGCTGGCATAATTTTAAGCATTTACTTAATTTTATTTTACTTTATTCATAATAAAGATCAATGTTGTTTATATTAAATCAATAAATTAATTTTACCACAAAAGCTAAATTTCCTTTTTTTTAAATAAGCATTAAGCATAAGCATTAAAAATAAGCTTTTAAAAAAGGCATTAAGCATAAGCATTAAAAATAAGCTTTTAAAATAAGCATTAAGAAAAAGCATTAATCAAAAGCATTTAAAATAAGCATTCAAAATAAGCTTTAAAAAAAGCATTAAGCAAAAGCATTTAAAATAAGCTTTTCAAATAAGCATAAGCAGTAAGCATAAGCATTAAGCATTAAGCATAAGCATTATGCATAAGCATTAAAAATAAGCTTTTCAAATAAGCATAAGCAGTAAGCATAAGCATTAAGCATTAAGCATTAAGCATAAGCATTAAAAATAAGCTTTTAAAATAAGCATTAAGAAAAAGCATTAATAATAAGCATTTAAAATAAGATTTTAGAAATAAGCGTTAAGCATAAGCATTAAGCATTAAGCAGCAAGCCTCATGTCTAAAGCATCAATAATTAATAATTGAGCATTGAACATCAAGCATAGCATCCAACATAGAGCACAGCATCGAACATCGAGAATATCATAGAGGATCATGCATATGTATTCGCTTTTAATTTGTCAGTGGCGCCTCGGATTTCTTGTTTTATAATTCATATTAAATTTCAAATTTAATGTATCATTTTAAATAATCCACCGCTGAATCTAGCTGGCATAATTTTAAGCATTTACTTAATTTTATTTTACTTTATTCATAATAAAGATCAATGTTGTTTATATTAAATCAATAAATTAATTTTACCACAAAAGCTAAATTTCCTTTTTTTTAAATAAGCATTAAGCATAAGCATTAAAAATAAGCTTTTAAAAAAGGCATTAAGCATAAGCATTAAAAATAAGCTTTTAAAATAAGCATTAAGAAAAAGCATTAAGCAAAAGCATTTAAAATAAGCATTCAAAATAAGCTTTAAAAAAAGCATTAAGCAAAAGCATTTAAAATAAGCTTTTCAAATAAGCATAAGCAGTAAGCATAAGCATTAAGCATTAAGCATAAGCATTATGCATAAGCATTAAAAATAAGCTTTTCAAATAAGCATAAGCAGTAAGCATAAGCATTAAGCATTAAGCATTAAGCATAAGCATTAAAAATAAGCTTTTAAAATAAGCATTAAGAAAAAGCATTAATAATAAGCATTTAAAATAAGATTTTAGAAATAAGCGTTAAGCATAAGCATTAAGCATTAAGCAGCAAACCTCATGTCTAAAGCATCAATAATTAATAATTGAGCATTGAACATCAAGCATAGCATCCAACATAGAGCATAGCATCGAACATCGAGCATATCATAAAGGATCATGCATATGTATTCGCTTTTAATTTGTCAGTGGCGCCTCGGATTTCTTGTTTTATAATTCATATTAAAATTCAAATTTAATGTATCATTTTAAATAATCCACCGCTGAATCTAGCTGGCATAATTTTAGGCATTTACCTAATTTTATTTTACTTTATTCATAATAATATATAGTTGTTTATATTAAATTAATAAATAATTTTTACCACAAAAGCTAAATTTCCTTTTTTTTAAATAAGCATTAAGCATAAGCAATCAAAATAAGCATTAAGCATAAGCATTAAAAATAAGCTTTTAAAATAAGCATTAGGAAAAAGCATTAGGCATAAGCATTTAAATAAGCTTTTAAAATAAGCATTAAGCATAAGCATTAAAAATAAGCTTTTAAAATAAGCATTAAGCATAAGCATTAAAAATAAGCTTTTAAAATAAGCATTAAGAAAAAGCATTAAGCAGTGCATTTAAAATAAGCTTTTCAAATAAGCATAAGCATTAAGCATTTAAAATAAGCATCAAGCATAAGCATTAAAGATAAGCTTTTAAAATAAGCATTTAGCATAAGCATGAAGAAAAAGCATTAAGCATACGCTTTTAAAATAAGTTTTTAAAGAAAGCATTAAGAAAAAGCATTAATAATAAGCATTTAAAATAAGATTTTAGAAATAAGCGTTAAGCATAAGCATTAAGCATTAAGCAGCAAGCCTCATGTCTAAAGCATCAATAATTAATAATTGAGCATTGAACATCAAGCATAGCATCCAACATAGAGCATAGCATCGAACATCGAGCATATCATAAAGGATCATGCATATGTATTCGCTTTTAATTTGTCAGTGGCGCCTCGGATTTCTTGTTTTATAATTCATATTAAAATTCAAATTTAATGTATCATTTTAAATAATCCACCGCTGAATCTAGCTGGCATAATTTTAGGCATTTACCTAATTTTATTTTACTTTATTCATAATAATATATAGTTGTTTATATTAAATTAATAAATAATTTTTACCACAAAAGCTAAATTTCCTTTTTTTTTAAATAAGCATTAAGCATAAGCAATCAAAATAAGCATTAAGCATAAGCATTAAAAATAAGCTTTTAAAATAAGCATTAGGAAAAAGCATTAGGCATAAGCATTTAAATAAGCTTTTAAAATAAGCATTAAGCATAAGCATTAAAAATAAGCTTTTAAAATAAGCATTAAGCATAAGCATTAAAAATAAGCGTTTAAAATAAGCATTAAGAAAAAGCATTAAGCAGTGCATTTAAAATAAGCTTTTCAAATAAGCATAAGCATTAAGCATTTAAAATAAGCATCAAGCATAAGCATTAAAGATAAGCTTTTAAAATAAGCATTTAGCATAAGCATGAAGAAAAAGCATTAAGCATACGCTTTTAAAATAAGTTTTTAAAAAAAGCATTAAGAAAAAGCATTAAGCAAAAGCATTAAAAATAAGCGTTTTAAATAAGCATAAGCAGTAAGCATAAGCAGAAAGCATAAGCAGTGAGCATAAGCAGTAAGCAAAAGCAGTAAGCATAAGCAGTAAGCATAAGCAGTAAGCATAAGCATTAAGCATTAAGCATTAAGCATAAGTATTAAAAATAAGCTTTTAAAATAAGCATTACGAAAAAGCATTAGGCATAAGCATTTAAATAAGCTTTTGAAATAAGCATTAAGCATAAGCATTAAAAATAAGCTTTTAAAATAAGCATTAAGCATAAGCATAAAAAATAAGCTTTTAAAAAAAGCATTAAGAAAAAGCATTAAGCAGTGCATTTAAAATAAGTTTTTAAAATAAGCATAAGCATTAAGCATTTAAAATAAGCATCAAGCATAAGCATTAAGAAAAAGCATTAAGCATAAGTTTTGAAAATAAGCTTTTAAATAAAGCATTAAGAAAAAGCATTAAGCAAAAGCATTAAAAATAAAAGTTTCAAATAAGCATAAGCAGTAAGCATCAAGCATAAGCATGAAGCATAAGCATTAAAAAAAAGCTTTTAAAATAAGCATAAAGAAAAAGCATTAATAATAAGCATTTAAAATAAGCTTTTAAAAATAAGCGTTAAGCATAAGCATTAAGCATTAAGCAGCAAGCCTCATGTCTAAAGCATCAAAAATTCATAATTGAGCATTGAGCATGGAACATCAAGCATAGCATCCAACATAGAGCATAGCATCTTACATCGAGCATATCATAGAGGATCATGCATATATATTCGCTTTTAATTTGTCAGTGGCTACTCGGATTTCTTGTTTTATAATACATATAAAATTTCAAATTTAATGTATCATTTTAAATAATCCATCGCTGAATCTAGCTGGAGTAGTTTTAGGCATTACCTAATTTTATTTTACTTTATTCATAATAAAGGTCAATGTTGTTTGTATTAAATCAATAAATTATTTTTACCACAAAAGCTTAATTTCCTTTTTTTTAAATAAGCATTAAACATGAAGCATTTAGCATTAAGCATAAGCATCAAAGATAAGCATTAAGCATAAGTAGAAAGCATAAGCATTAAGCATTAAGCATAAGCATAAAGCCTCATGTCTCAAGAATCAAGAATTGAGTATCGAGCATCGAACATCAAGCATAGCATCCAACATCGAGCATAGTAACAAACATCGAGCTTATCATCGAGGATCATGCATTTGTACTCGCTTTTAATTTGTCAGTGGTTACTCGGAATTCTTGTTTTATAATACACATAAAATTTCAAATTTAATGTATCATTTTAAGTAATCCATCGCTGAATCTAGCTGGAATAGTTTTAGGCATTACCTAATTTTATTTTACTTTATTCATAATAAACGTCAATGTTGTTTATATTAAATCAATAAATTATTTTTGCCACAAAAGCTTAACTTCCTTTTTTTTAAATAAGCATTAAACATGAAGCATTTAATTTGTCAGTGGCGCCTCGGATTTCTTGTTTTATAATTCATATAAAATTTCAAATTTAATGTATCATTTTAAATAATCCATCGCTGAATCTAGCTGGAATAATTTTAGGCATTACCTATTTTTATTTTACTTTATTCATAATAAAGGTCAATGTTGTTTATATTAAATCAAAAAATTATTTTTACCACAAAAGCTAAATTTCCTTTTTTTTTAAATAAGCATTAAACATAAAGCATTTAGCATTAAGCATAAGCATCAAAGATAAGCATTAAGCATAAGCATAAGTAGAAAGCATAAGCATTAAAAATAAGCATTAGGAAAAAGAATTAAGCAAAAGCATTTAAATAAGCTTTTAAAATAAGCATTAAGCATAAGCATTAAAAATAAGCTTTTAAAATAAGCATTAAGCATAAGCATTAAAAATAAGCTTTTAAAATAAGCATTAAGAAAAAGCATTAAGCAGTGCATTTAAAATAAGCTTTTCAAATAAGCATTAAGCATAAGCATTTAAAATAAGCATAAAGCATAAGCATTAAAAATAAGCTTTTAAAATAAGCATAAGAAAAAGCATTAGGCATAAGCATTTGAATAAGCTTTTAAAATAAGCACTAAGCATAAGCATTAAAAATAAGCTTTAAAAAAAGCATTAAGAAAAAGCTTTAAGCATAAGCATTAAGCATAAGCATTAAGCATTAAGCATAAGCATTAAGCATAAGCATTAAGCATAAGCTTTAAGCTTAAGCATTAAGTTTTAATCATAAGCATTAAAAATAAGCTTTTAAAATAAGCATAAAGAAAAAGCATTAATAATAAGCATTTAAAATAAGCTTTTAAAAATAAGCGTTAAGCATAAGCATCAAGCATTAAGCAGCAAGCCTCATGTCTAAAGCATCAAAAATTCATAATTAAGCATTGAGCATGGAACATCAAGCATAGCATCCAACATAGAGCATAGCATCTTACATCGAGCATATCATAGAGGATCATGCATATGTATTCGCTTTTAATTTGTCAGTGGCTACTCGGATTTCTTGTTTTATAATACATATAAAATTTCAAATTTAATGTATCATTTTAAATAATCCATCGCTGAATCTAGCTGGAGTAGTTTTAGGCATTACCTAATTTTATTTTACTTTATTCATAATAAAGGTCAATGTTGTTTGTATTAAATCAATAAATTATTTTTACCACAAAAGCTTAATTTCCTTTTTTTTAAATAAGCATTAAACATGAAGCATTTAGCATTAAGCATAAGCATCAAAGATAAGCATTAAGCATAAGCATAAGTAGAAAGCATAAGCATTAAGCATTAAGCATAAGCATAAAGCCTCATGTCTCAAGAATCAAGAATTGAGTATCGAGCATCGAACACCAAGCATAGCATCCAACATCGAGCATAGTAACAAACATCGAGCTTATCATCGAGGATCATGCATGTGTACTCGCTTTTAATTTGTCAGTGGCTACTCGGAATTCTTGTTTTATAATACACATAAAATTTCAAATTTAATGTATCATTTTAAGTAATCCATCGCTGAATCTAGCTGGAATAGTTTTAGGCATTACCTAATTTTATTTTACTTTATTCATAATAAACGTCAATGTTGTTTATATTAAATCAATAAATTATTTTTACCACAAAAGCTTAACTTCCTTTTTTTTAAATAAGCATTAAACATGAAGCATTTAATTTGTCAGTGGCGCCTCGGATTTCTTGTTTTATAATTCATATAAAATTTCAAATTTAATGTATCATTTTAAATAATCCATCGCTGAATCTAGCTGGAATAATTTTAGGCATTACCTATTTTTATTTTACTTTATTCATAATAAAGGTCAATGTTGTTTATATTAAATCAAAAAATTATTTTTACCACAAAAGCTAAATTTCCTTTTTTTTTAAATAAGCATTAAACATAAAGCATTTAGCATTAAGCATAAGCATCAAAGATAAGCATTAAGCATAAGCATAAGTAGAAAGCATAAGCATTAAAAATAAGCATTAGGAAAAAGAATTAAGCAAAAGCATTTAAATAAGCTTTTAAAATAAGCATTAAGCATAAGCATTAAAAATAAGCTTTTAAAATAAGCATTAAGCATAAGCATTAAAAATAAGCTTTTAAAATAAGCATTAAGAAAAAGCATTAAGCAGTGCATTTAAAATAAGCTTTTCAAATAAGCATTAAGCATAAGCATTTAAAATAAGCATAAAGCATAAGCATTAAAAATAAGCTTTTAAAATAAGCATAAGAAAAAGCATTAGGCATAAGCATTTGAATAAGCTTTTAAAATAAGCACTAAGCATAAGCATTAAAAATAAGCTTTAAAAAAAGCATTAAGAAAAAGCTTTAAGCATAAGCATTAAGCATAAGCATTAAGCATTAAGCATAAGCATTAAGCATAAGCATTAAGCATAAGCTTTAAGCTTAAGCATTAAGTTTTAATCATAAGCATTAAAAATAAGCTTTTAAAATAAGCATAAAGAAAAAGCATTAATAATAAGCATTTAAAATAAGCTTTTAAAAATAAGCGTTAAGCATAAGCATCAAGCATTAAGCAGCAAGCCTCATGTCTAAAGCATCAAAAATTCATAATTAAGCATTGAGCATGGAACATCAAGCATAGCATCCAACATAGAGCATAGCATCTTACATCGAGCATATCATAGAGGATCATGCATATGTATTCGCTTTTAATTTGTCAGTGGCTACTCGGATTTCTTGTTTTATAATACATATAAAATTTCAAATTTAATGTATCATTTTAAATAATCCATCGCTGAATCTAGCTGGAATAATTTTAGGCATTACCTAATTTTATTTTACTTTATTCATAATAAAGGTCAATGTTGTTTATATTAAATCAATAAATTATTTTTACCACAAAAGCTAAATTTCCTTTTTTTTTAAATAAGCATTAAACATGAAGCATTTAGCATTAAGCATAAGCATCAAAGATAAGCATTAAGCATAAGCATAAGTAGAAAGCATAAGCATTAAGCATTAAGCATAAGCATAAAGCCTCATGTCTCAAGAATCAAGAATTGAGTATCGAGCATCGAACACCAAGCATAGCATCCAACATCGAGCATAGTAACAAACATCGAGCTTATCATCGAGGATCATGCATGTGTACTCGCTTTTAATTTGTCAGTGGCTACTCGGAATTCTTGTTTTATAATACACATAAAATTTCAAATTTAATGTATCATTTTAAGTAATCCATCGCTGAATCTAGCTGGAATAGTTTTAGGCATTACCTAATTTTATTTTACTTTATTCATAATAAACGTCAATGTTGTTTATATTAAATCAATAAATTATTTTTACCACAAAAGCTTAACTTCCTTTTTTTTAAATAAGCATTAAACATGAAGCATTTAATTTGTCAGTGGCGCCTCGGATTTCTTGTTTTATAATTCATATAAAATTTCAAATTTAATGTATCATTTTAAATAATCCATCGCTGAATCTAGCTGGAATAATTTTAGGCATTACCTATTTTTATTTTACTTTATTCATAATAAAGGTCAATGTTGTTTATATTAAATCAAAAAATTATTTTTACCACAAAAGCTAAATTTCCTTTTTTTTAAATAAGCATTAAACATAAAACATTTAGCATTAAGCATAAGCATCAAAGATAAGCATTAAGCATAAGCATAAGTAGAAAGCATAAGCATTAAAAATAAGCTTTAAAAATAAGCATTAGGAAAAAGAATTAGGCAAAAGCATTTAAATAAGCTTTTAAAATAAGCATTAAGCATAAGCATTAAAAATAAGCTTTTAAAATAAGCATTAAGCATAAGCATTAAAAATAAGCTTTTAAAATAAGCATTAAGAAAAAGCATAAAGCAGTGCATTTAAAATAAGCTTTTCAAATAAGCATTAAGCATAAGCATTTAAAATAAGCATTAAGCATAAGCATTAAAAATAAGCTTTTAAAATAAGCATTAGGAAAAAGCATTAGGCATACGCTTTTAAAATAAGTTTTTAAAAAAAGCATTAAGAAAAAGCATTAAGCAAAAGCATTAAAAATAAGCGTTTTAAATAAGCATAAGCAGTAAGCATAAGCAGAAAGCATAAGCAGTATGCATAAGCAGTAAGCAAAAGCAGTAAGCATAAGCAGTAAGCATAAGCAGTAAGCATAAGCATTAAGCATTAAGCATTAAGCATAAGTATTAAAAATAAGCTTTTAAAATAAGCATTACGAAAAAGCATTAGGCATAAGCATTTAAATAAGCTTTTGAAATAAGCATTAAGCATAAGCATTAAAAATAAGCTTTTAAAATAAGCATTAAGCATAAGCATAAAAAATAAGCTTTTAAAAAAAGCATTAAGAAAAAGCATTAAGCAGTGCATTTAAAATAAGTTTTTAAAATAAGCATAAGCATTAAGCATTTAAAATAAGCATCAAGCATAAGCATTAAAAATAAGCTTTTAAAATAAGCATTTAGCATAAGCATTAAGAAAAAGCATTAAGCATAAGTTTTGAAAATAAGCTTTTAAATAAAGCATTAAGAAAAAGCATTAAGCAAAAGCATTAAAAATAAAAGTTTCAAATAAGCATAAGCAGTAAGCATCAAGCATAAGCATGAAGCATAAGCATTAAAAAAAGCTTTTAAAATAAGCATAAAGAAAAAGCATTAATAATAAGCATTTAAAATAAGCTTTTAAAAATAAGCGTTAAGCATAAGCATTAAGCATTAAGCAGCAAGCCTCATGTCTAAAGCATCAAAAATTCATAATTGAGCATTGAGCATGGAACATCAAGCATAGCATCCAACATAGAGCATAGCATCTTACATCGAGCATATCATAGAGGATCATGCATATATATTCGCTTTTAATTTGTCAGTGGCTACTCGGATTTCTTGTTTTATAATACATATAAAATTTCAAATTTAATGTATCATTTTAAATAATCCATCGCTGAATCTAGCTGGAGTAGTTTTAGGCATTACCTAATTTTATTTTACTTTATTCATAATAAAGGTCAATGTTGTTTGTATTAAATCAATAAATTATTTTTACCACAAAAGCTTAATTTCCTTTTTTTTAAATAAGCATTAAACATGAAGCATTTAGCATTAAGCATAAGCATCAAAGATAAGCATTAAGCATAAGTAGAAAGCATAAGCATTAAGCATTAAGCATAAGCATAAAGCCTCATGTCTCAAGAATCAAGAATTGAGTATCGAGCATCGAACATCAAGCATAGCATCCAACATCGAGCTTATCATCGAGGATCATGCATTTGTACTCGCTTTTAATTTGTCAGTGGTTACTCGGAATTCTTGTTTTATAATACACATAAAATTTCAAATTTAATGTATCATTTTAAGTAATCCATCGCTGAATCTAGCTGGAATAGTTTTAGGCATTACCTAATTTTATTTTACTTTATTCATAATAAACGTCAATGTTGTTTATATTAAATCAATAAATTATTTTTACCACAAAAGCTTAACTTCCTTTTTTTTAAATAAGCATTAAACATGAAGCATTTAATTTGTCAGTGGCGCCTCGGATTTCTTGTTTTATAATTCATATAAAATTTCAAATTTAATGTATCATTTTAAATAATCCATCGCTGAATCTAGCTGGAATAATTTTAGGCATTACCTATTTTTATTTTACTTTATTCATAATAAAGGTCAATGTTGTTTATATTAAATCAAAAAATTATTTTTACCACAAAAGCTAAATTTCCTTTTTTTTTAAATAAGCATTAAACATAAAGCATTTAGCATTAAGCATAAGCATCAAAGATAAGCATTAAGCATAAGCATAAGTAGAAAGCATAAGCATTAAAAATAAGCATTAGGAAAAAGAATTAAGCAAAAGCATTTAAATAAGCTTTTAAAATAAGCATTAAGCATAAGCATTAAAAATAAGCTTTTAAAATAAGCATTAAGCATAAGCATTAAAAATAAGCTTTTAAAATAAGCATTAAGAAAAAGCATTAAGCAGTGCATTTAAAATAAGCTTTTCAAATAAGCATTAAGCATAAGCATTTAAAATAAGCATAAAGCATAAGCATTAAAAATAAGCTTTTAAAATAAGCATAAGAAAAAGCATTAGGCATAAGCATTTAAATAAGCTTTTAAAATAAGCACTAAGCATAAGCATTAAAAATAAGCTTTAAAAAAAGCATTAAGAAAAAGCTTTAAGCATAAGCATTAAGCATAAGCATTAAGCATAAGCATTAAGCATAAGCATTAAGCATAAGCATTAAGCATTAAGCATAAGCATTAAGCATAAGCATTAAGCATAAGCTTTAAGCTTAAGCATTAAGTTTTTATCATAAGCATTAAAAATAAGCTTTTAAAATAAGCATAAAGAAAAAGCATTAATAATAAGCATTTAAAATAAGCTTTTAAAAATAAGCGTTAAGCATAAGCATCAAGCATTAAGCAGCAAGCCTCATGTCTAAAGCATCAAAAATTCATAATTAAGCATTGAGCATGGAACATCAAGCATAGCATCCAACATAGAGCATAGCATCTTACATCGAGCATATCATAGAGGATCATGCATATGTATTCGCTTTTAATTTGTCAGTGGCTACTCGGATTTCTTGTTTTATAATACATATAAAATTTCAAATTTAATGTATCATTTTAAATAATCCATCGCTGAATCTAGCTGGAATAATTTTAGGCATTACCTAATTTTATTTTACTTTATTCATAATAAAGGTCAATGTTGTTTATATTAAATCAATAAATTATTTTTACCACAAAAGCTAAATTTCCTTTTTTTTTAAATAAGCATTAAACATGAAGCATTTAGCATTAAGCATAAGCATCAAAGATAAGCATTAAGCATAAGCATAAGTAGAAAGCATAAGTATTAAGCATTAAGCATAAGCATAAAGCCTCATGTCTCAAGAATCAAGAATTGAGTATCGAGCATCGAACACCAAGCATAGCATCCAACATCGAGCATAGTAACAAACATCGAGCTTATCATCGAGGATCATGCATGTGTACTCGCTTTTAATTTGTCAGTGGCTACTCGGAATTCTTGTTTTATAATACACATAAAATTTCAAATTTAATGTATCATTTTAAGTAATCCATCGCTGAATCTAGCTGGAATAGTTTTAGGCATTACCTAATTTTATTTTACTTTATTCATAATAAACGTCAATGTTGTTTATATTAAATCAATAAATTATTTTTACCACAAAAGCTTAACTTCCTTTTTTTTAAATAAGCATTAAACATGAAGCATTTAATTTGTCAGTGGCGCCTCGGATTTCTTGTTTTATAATTCATATAAAATTTCAAATTTAATGTATCATTTTAAATAATCCATCGCTGAATCTAGCTGGAATAATTTTAGGCATTACCTATTTTTATTTTACTTTATTCATAATAAAGGTCAATGTTGTTTATATTAAATCAAAAAATTATTTTTACCACAAAAGCTAAATTTCCTTTTTTTTAAATAAGCATTAAACATAAAACATTTAGCATTAAGCATAAGCATCAAAGATAAGCATTAAGCATAAGCATAAGTAGAAAGCATAAGCATTAAAAATAAGCTTTAAAAATAAGCATTAGGAAAAAGAATTAGGCAAAAGCATTTAAATAAGCTTTTAAAATAAGCATTAAGCATAAGCATTAAAAATAAGCTTTTAAAATAAGCATTAAGCATAAGCATTAAAAATAAGCTTTTAAAATAAGCATTAAGAAAAAGCATTAAGCAGTGCATTTAAAATAAGCTTTTCAAATAAGCATAAGCATTAAGCATTTAAAATAAGCATCAAGCATAAGCATTAAAGATAAGCTTTTAAAATAAGCATTTAGCATAAGCATGAAGAAAAAGCATTAAGCATACGCTTTTAAAATAAGTTTTTAAAAAAAGCATTAAGAAAAAGCATTAAGCAAAAGCATTAAAAATAAGCGTTTTAAATAAGCATAAGCAGTAAGCATAAGCAGAAAGCATAAGCAGTGAGCATAAGCAGTAAGCAAAAGCAGTAAGCATAAGCAGTAAGCATAAGCAGTAAGCATAAGCATTAAGCATTAAGCATTAAGCATAAGTATTAAAAATAAGCTTTTAAAATAAGCATTACGAAAAAGCATTAGGCATAAGCATTTAAATAAGCTTTTGAAATAAGCATTAAGCATAAGCATTAAAAATAAGCTTTTAAAATAAGCATTAAGCATAAGCATAAAAAATAAGCTTTTAAAAAAAGCATTAAGAAAAAGCATTAAGCAGTGCATTTAAAATAAGTTTTTAAAATAAGCATAAGCATTAAGCATTTAAAATAAGCATCAAGCATAAGCATTAAAAATAAGCTTTTAAAATAAGCATTTAGCATAAGCATTAAGAAAAAGCATTAAGCATAAGTTTTGAAAATAAGCTTTTAAATAAAGCATTAAGAAAAAGCATTAAGCAAAAGCATTAAAAATAAAAGTTTCAAATAAGCATAAGCAGTAAGCATCAAGCATAAGCATGAAGCATAAGCATTAAAAAAAAGCTTTTAATATAAGCATAAAGAAAAAGCATTAATAATAAGCATTTAAAATAAGCTTTTAAAAATAAGCGTTAAGCATAAGCATTAAGCATTAAGCAGCAAGCCTCATGTCTAAAGCATCAAAAATTCATAATTGAGCATTGAGCATGGAACATCAAGCATAGCATCCAACATAGAGCATAGCATCTTACATCGAGCATATCATAGAGGATCATGCATATATATTCGCTTTTAATTTGTCAGTGGCTACTCGGATTTCTTGTTTTATAATACATATAAAATTTCAAATTTAATGTATCATTTTAAATAATCCATCGCTGAATCTAGCTGGAGTAGTTTTAGGCATTACCTAATTTTATTTTACTTTATTCATAATAAAGGTCAATGTTGTTTGTATTAAATCAATAAATTATTTTTACCACAAAAGCTTAATTTCCTTTTTTTTAAATAAGCATTAAACATGAAGCATTTAGCATTAAGCATAAGCATCAAAGATAAGCATTAAGCATAAGTAGAAAGCATAAGCATTAAGCATTAAGCATAAGCATAAAGCCTCATGTCTCAAGAATCAAGAATTGAGTATCGAGCATCGAACATCAAGCATAGCATCCAACATCGAGCATAGTAACAAACATCGAGCTTATCATCGAGGATCATGCATTTGTACTCGCTTTTAATTTGTCAGTGGTTACTCGGAATTCTTGTTTTATAATACACATAAAATTTCAAATTTAATGTATCATTTTAAGTAATCCATCGCTGAATCTAGCTGGAATAGTTTTAGGCATTACCTAATTTTATTTTACTTTATTCATAATAAACGTCAATGTTGTTTATATTAAATCAATAAATTATTTTTGCCACAAAAGCTTAACTTCCTTTTTTTTAAATAAGCATTAAACATGAAGCATTTAATTTGTCAGTGGCGCCTCGGATTTCTTGTTTTATAATTCATATAAAATTTCAAATTTAATGTATCATTTTAAATAATCCATCGCTGAATCTAGCTGGAATAATTTTAGGCATTACCTATTTTTATTTTACTTTATTCATAATAAAGGTCAATGTTGTTTATATTAAATCAAAAAATTATTTTTACCACAAAAGCTAAATTTCCTTTTTTTTTAAATAAGCATTAAACATAAAGCATTTAGCATTAAGCATAAGCATCAAAGATAAGCATTAAGCATAAGCATAAGTAGAAAGCATAAGCATTAAAAATAAGCATTAGGAAAAAGAATTAAGCAAAAGCATTTAAATAAGCTTTTAAAATAAGCATTAAGCATAAGCATTAAAAATAAGCTTTTAAAATAAGCATTAAGCATAAGCATTAAAAATAAGCTTTTAAAATAAGCATTAAGAAAAAGCATTAAGCAGTGCATTTAAAATAAGCTTTTCAAATAAGCATTAAGCATAAGCATTTAAAATAAGCATAAAGCATAAGCATTAAAAATAAGCTTTTAAAATAAGCATAAGAAAAAGCATTAGGCATAAGCATTTGAATAAGCTTTTAAAATAAGCACTAAGCATAAGCATTAAAAATAAGCTTTAAAAAAAGCATTAAGAAAAAGCTTTAAGCATAAGCATTAAGCATAAGCATTAAGCATTAAGCATAAGCATTAAGCATAAGCATTAAGCATAAGCTTTAAGCTTAAGCATTAAGTTTTAATCATAAGCATTAAAAATAAGCTTTTAAAATAAGCATAAAGAAAAAGCATTAATAATAAGCATTTAAAATAAGCTTTTAAAAATAAGCGTTAAGCATAAGCATCAAGCATTAAGCAGCAAGCCTCATGTCTAAAGCATCAAAAATTCATAATTAAGCATTGAGCATGGAACATCAAGCATAGCATCCAACATAGAGCATAGCATCTTACATCGAGCATATCATAGAGGATCATGCATATGTATTCGCTTTTAATTTGTCAGTGGCTACTCGGATTTCTTGTTTTATAATACATATAAAATTTCAAATTTAATGTATCATTTTAAATAATCCATCGCTGAATCTAGCTGGAGTAGTTTTAGGCATTACCTAATTTTATTTTACTTTATTCATAATAAAGGTCAATGTTGTTTGTATTAAATCAATAAATTATTTTTACCACAAAAGCTTAATTTCCTTTTTTTTAAATAAGCATTAAACATGAAGCATTTAGCATTAAGCATAAGCATCAAAGATAAGCATTAAGCATAAGCATAAGTAGAAAGCATAAGCATTAAGCATTAAGCATAAGCATAAAGCCTCATGTCTCAAGAATCAAGAATTGAGTATCGAGCATCGAACACCAAGCATAGCATCCAACATCGAGCATAGTAACAAACATCGAGCTTATCATCGAGGATCATGCATGTGTACTCGCTTTTAATTTGTCAGTGGCTACTCGGAATTCTTGTTTTATAATACACATAAAATTTCAAATTTAATGTATCATTTTAAGTAATCCATCGCTGAATCTAGCTGGAATAGTTTTAGGCATTACCTAATTTTATTTTACTTTATTCATAATAAACGTCAATGTTGTTTATATTAAATCAATAAATTATTTTTACCACAAAAGCTTAACTTCCTTTTTTTTAAATAAGCATTAAACATGAAGCATTTAATTTGTCAGTGGCGCCTCGGATTTCTTGTTTTATAATTCATATAAAATTTCAAATTTAATGTATCATTTTAAATAATCCATCGCTGAATCTAGCTGGAATAATTTTAGGCATTACCTATTTTTATTTTACTTTATTCATAATAAAGGTCAATGTTGTTTATATTAAATCAAAAAATTATTTTTACCACAAAAGCTAAATTTCCTTTTTTTTTAAATAAGCATTAAACATAAAGCATTTAGCATTAAGCATAAGCATCAAAGATAAGCATTAAGCATAAGCATAAGTAGAAAGCATAAGCATTAAAAATAAGCATTAGGAAAAAGAATTAAGCAAAAGCATTTAAATAAGCTTTTAAAATAAGCATTAAGCATAAGCATTAAAAATAAGCTTTTAAAATAAGCATTAAGCATAAGCATTAAAAATAAGCTTTTAAAATAAGCATTAAGAAAAAGCATTAAGCAGTGCATTTAAAATAAGCTTTTCAAATAAGCATTAAGCATAAGCATTTAAAATAAGCATAAAGCATAAGCATTAAAAATAAGCTTTTAAAATAAGCATAAGAAAAAGCATTAGGCATAAGCATTTGAATAAGCTTTTAAAATAAGCACTAAGCATAAGCATTAAAAATAAGCTTTAAAAAAAGCATTAAGAAAAAGCTTTAAGCATAAGCATTAAGCATAAGCATTAAGCATTAAGCATAAGCATTAAGCATAAGCATTAAGCATAAGCTTTAAGCTTAAGCATTAAGTTTTAATCATAAGCATTAAAAATAAGCTTTTAAAATAAGCATAAAGAAAAAGCATTAATAATAAGCATTTAAAATAAGCTTTTAAAAATAAGCGTTAAGCATAAGCATCAAGCATTAAGCAGCAAGCCTCATGTCTAAAGCATCAAAAATTCATAATTAAGCATTGAGCATGGAACATCAAGCATAGCATCCAACATAGAGCATAGCATCTTACATCGAGCATATCATAGAGGATCATGCATATGTATTCGCTTTTAATTTGTCAGTGGCTACTCGGATTTCTTGTTTTATAATACATATAAAATTTCAAATTTAATGTATCATTTTAAATAATCCATCGCTGAATCTAGCTGGAATAATTTTAGGCATTACCTAATTTTATTTTACTTTATTCATAATAAAGGTCAATGTTGTTTATATTAAATCAATAAATTATTTTTACCACAAAAGCTAAATTTCCTTTTTTTTTAAATAAGCATTAAACATGAAGCATTTAGCATTAAGCATAAGCATCAAAGATAAGCATTAAGCATAAGCATAAGTAGAAAGCATAAGCATTAAGCATTAAGCATAAGCATAAAGCCTCATGTCTCAAGAATCAAGAATTGAGTATCGAGCATCGAACACCAAGCATAGCATCCAACATCGAGCATAGTAACAAACATCGAGCTTATCATCGAGGATCATGCATGTGTACTCGCTTTTAATTTGTCAGTGGCTACTCGGAATTCTTGTTTTATAATACACATAAAATTTCAAATTTAATGTATCATTTTAAGTAATCCATCGCTGAATCTAGCTGGAATAGTTTTAGGCATTACCTAATTTTATTTTACTTTATTCATAATAAACGTCAATGTTGTTTATATTAAATCAATAAATTATTTTTACCACAAAAGCTTAACTTCCTTTTTTTTAAATAAGCATTAAACATGAAGCATTTAATTTGTCAGTGGCGCCTCGGATTTCTTGTTTTATAATTCATATAAAATTTCAAATTTAATGTATCATTTTAAATAATCCATCGCTGAATCTAGCTGGAATAATTTTAGGCATTACCTATTTTTATTTTACTTTATTCATAATAAAGGTCAATGTTGTTTATATTAAATCAAAAAATTATTTTTACCACAAAAGCTAAATTTCCTTTTTTTTAAATAAGCATTAAACATAAAACATTTAGCATTAAGCATAAGCATCAAAGATAAGCATTAAGCATAAGCATAAGTAGAAAGCATAAGCATTAAAAATAAGCTTTAAAAATAAGCATTAGGAAAAAGAATTAGGCAAAAGCATTTAAATAAGCTTTTAAAATAAGCATTAAGCATAAGCATTAAAAATAAGCTTTTAAAATAAGCATTAAGCATAAGCATTAAAAATAAGCTTTTAAAATAAGCATTAAGAAAAAGCATAAAGCAGTGCATTTAAAATAAGCTTTTCAAATAAGCATTAAGCATAAGCATTTAAAATAAGCATTAAGCATAAGCATTAAAAATAAGCTTTTAAAATAAGCATTAGGAAAAAGCATTAGGCATACGCTTTTAAAATAAGTTTTTAAAAAAAGCATTAAGAAAAAGCATTAAGCAAAAGCATTAAAAATAAGCGTTTTAAATAAGCATAAGCAGTAAGCATAAGCAGAAAGCATAAGCAGTATGCATAAGCAGTAAGCAAAAGCAGTAAGCATAAGCAGTAAGCATAAGCAGTAAGCATAAGCATTAAGCATTAAGCATTAAGCATAAGTATTAAAAATAAGCTTTTAAAATAAGCATTACGAAAAAGCATTAGGCATAAGCATTTAAATAAGCTTTTGAAATAAGCATTAAGCATAAGCATTAAAAATAAGCTTTTAAAATAAGCATTAAGCATAAGCATAAAAAATAAGCTTTTAAAAAAAGCATTAAGAAAAAGCATTAAGCAGTGCATTTAAAATAAGTTTTTAAAATAAGCATAAGCATTAAGCATTTAAAATAAGCATCAAGCATAAGCATTAAAAATAAGCTTTTAAAATAAGCATTTAGCATAAGCATTAAGAAAAAGCATTAAGCATAAGTTTTGAAAATAAGCTTTTAAATAAAGCATTAAGAAAAAGCATTAAGCAAAAGCATTAAAAATAAAAGTTTCAAATAAGCATAAGCAGTAAGCATCAAGCATAAGCATGAAGCATAAGCATTAAAAAAAGCTTTTAAAATAAGCATAAAGAAAAAGCATTAATAATAAGCATTTAAAATAAGCTTTTAAAAATAAGCGTTAAGCATAAGCATTAAGCATTAAGCAGCAAGCCTCATGTCTAAAGCATCAAAAATTCATAATTGAGCATTGAGCATGGAACATCAAGCATAGCATCCAACATAGAGCATAGCATCTTACATCGAGCATATCATAGAGGATCATGCATATATATTCGCTTTTAATTTGTCAGTGGCTACTCGGATTTCTTGTTTTATAATACATATAAAATTTCAAATTTAATGTATCATTTTAAATAATCCATCGCTGAATCTAGCTGGAGTAGTTTTAGGCATTACCTAATTTTATTTTACTTTATTCATAATAAAGGTCAATGTTGTTTGTATTAAATCAATAAATTATTTTTACCACAAAAGCTTAATTTCCTTTTTTTTAAATAAGCATTAAACATGAAGCATTTAGCATTAAGCATAAGCATCAAAGATAAGCATTAAGCATAAGTAGAAAGCATAAGCATTAAGCATTAAGCATAAGCATAAAGCCTCATGTCTCAAGAATCAAGAATTGAGTATCGAGCATCGAACATCAAGCATAGCATCCAACATCGAGCTTATCATCGAGGATCATGCATTTGTACTCGCTTTTAATTTGTCAGTGGTTACTCGGAATTCTTGTTTTATAATACACATAAAATTTCAAATTTAATGTATCATTTTAAGTAATCCATCGCTGAATCTAGCTGGAATAGTTTTAGGCATTACCTAATTTTATTTTACTTTATTCATAATAAACGTCAATGTTGTTTATATTAAATCAATAAATTATTTTTACCACAAAAGCTTAACTTCCTTTTTTTTAAATAAGCATTAAACATGAAGCATTTAATTTGTCAGTGGCGCCTCGGATTTCTTGTTTTATAATTCATATAAAATTTCAAATTTAATGTATCATTTTAAATAATCCATCGCTGAATCTAGCTGGAATAATTTTAGGCATTACCTATTTTTATTTTACTTTATTCATAATAAAGGTCAATGTTGTTTATATTAAATCAAAAAATTATTTTTACCACAAAAGCTAAATTTCCTTTTTTTTTAAATAAGCATTAAACATAAAGCATTTAGCATTAAGCATAAGCATCAAAGATAAGCATTAAGCATAAGCATAAGTAGAAAGCATAAGCATTAAAAATAAGCATTAGGAAAAAGAATTAAGCAAAAGCATTTAAATAAGCTTTTAAAATAAGCATTAAGCATAAGCATTAAAAATAAGCTTTTAAAATAAGCATTAAGCATAAGCATTAAAAATAAGCTTTTAAAATAAGCATTAAGAAAAAGCATTAAGCAGTGCATTTAAAATAAGCTTTTCAAATAAGCATTAAGCATAAGCATTTAAAATAAGCATAAAGCATAAGCATTAAAAATAAGCTTTTAAAATAAGCATAAGAAAAAGCATTAGGCATAAGCATTTAAATAAGCTTTTAAAATAAGCACTAAGCATAAGCATTAAAAATAAGCTTTAAAAAAAGCATTAAGAAAAAGCTTTAAGCATAAGCATTAAGCATAAGCATTAAGCATAAGCATTAAGCATAAGCATTAAGCATAAGCATTAAGCATTAAGCATAAGCATTAAGCATAAGCATTAAGCATAAGCTTTAAGCTTAAGCATTAAGTTTTTATCATAAGCATTAAAAATAAGCTTTTAAAATAAGCATAAAGAAAAAGCATTAATAATAAGCATTTAAAATAAGCTTTTAAAAATAAGCGTTAAGCATAAGCATCAAGCATTAAGCAGCAAGCCTCATGTCTAAAGCATCAAAAATTCATAATTAAGCATTGAGCATGGAACATCAAGCATAGCATCCAACATAGAGCATAGCATCTTACATCGAGCATATCATAGAGGATCATGCATATGTATTCGCTTTTAATTTGTCAGTGGCTACTCGGATTTCTTGTTTTATAATACATATAAAATTTCAAATTTAATGTATCATTTTAAATAATCCATCGCTGAATCTAGCTGGAATAATTTTAGGCATTACCTAATTTTATTTTACTTTATTCATAATAAAGGTCAATGTTGTTTATATTAAATCAATAAATTATTTTTACCACAAAAGCTAAATTTCCTTTTTTTTTAAATAAGCATTAAACATGAAGCATTTAGCATTAAGCATAAGCATCAAAGATAAGCATTAAGCATAAGCATAAGTAGAAAGCATAAGTATTAAGCATTAAGCATAAGCATAAAGCCTCATGTCTCAAGAATCAAGAATTGAGTATCGAGCATCGAACACCAAGCATAGCATCCAACATCGAGCATAGTAACAAACATCGAGCTTATCATCGAGGATCATGCATGTGTACTCGCTTTTAATTTGTCAGTGGCTACTCGGAATTCTTGTTTTATAATACACATAAAATTTCAAATTTAATGTATCATTTTAAGTAATCCATCGCTGAATCTAGCTGGAATAGTTTTAGGCATTACCTAATTTTATTTTACTTTATTCATAATAAACGTCAATGTTGTTTATATTAAATCAATAAATTATTTTTACCACAAAAGCTTAACTTCCTTTTTTTTAAATAAGCATTAAACATGAAGCATTTAATTTGTCAGTGGCGCCTCGGATTTCTTGTTTTATAATTCATATAAAATTTCAAATTTAATGTATCATTTTAAATAATCCATCGCTGAATCTAGCTGGAATAATTTTAGGCATTACCTATTTTTATTTTACTTTATTCATAATAAAGGTCAATGTTGTTTATATTAAATCAAAAAATTATTTTTACCACAAAAGCTAAATTTCCTTTTTTTTAAATAAGCATTAAACATAAAACATTTAGCATTAAGCATAAGCATCAAAGATAAGCATTAAGCATAAGCATAAGTAGAAAGCATAAGCATTAAAAATAAGCTTTAAAAATAAGCATTAGGAAAAAGAATTAGGCAAAAGCATTTAAATAAGCTTTTAAAATAAGCATTAAGCATAAGCATTAAAAATAAGCTTTTAAAATAAGCATTAAGCATAAGCATTAAAAATAAGCTTTTAAAATAAGCATTAAGAAAAAGCATTAAGCAGTGCATTTAAAATAAGCTTTTCAAATAAGCATAAGCATTAAGCATTTAAAATAAGCATCAAGCATAAGCATTAAAGATAAGCTTTTAAAATAAGCATTTAGCATAAGCATGAAGAAAAAGCATTAAGCATACGCTTTTAAAATAAGTTTTTAAAAAAAGCATTAAGAAAAAGCATTAAGCAAAAGCATTAAAAATAAGCGTTTTAAATAAGCATAAGCAGTAAGCATAAGCAGAAAGCATAAGCAGTGAGCATAAGCAGTAAGCAAAAGCAGTAAGCATAAGCAGTAAGCATAAGCAGTAAGCATAAGCATTAAGCATTAAGCATTAAGCATAAGTATTAAAAATAAGCTTTTAAAATAAGCATTACGAAAAAGCATTAGGCATAAGCATTTAAATAAGCTTTTGAAATAAGCATTAAGCATAAGCATTAAAAATAAGCTTTTAAAATAAGCATTAAGCATAAGCATAAAAAATAAGCTTTTAAAAAAAGCATTAAGAAAAAGCATTAAGCAGTGCATTTAAAATAAGTTTTTAAAATAAGCATAAGCATTAAGCATTTAAAATAAGCATCAAGCATAAGCATTAAAAATAAGCTTTTAAAATAAGCATTTAGCATAAGCATTAAGAAAAAGCATTAAGCATAAGTTTTGAAAATAAGCTTTTAAATAAAGCATTAAGAAAAAGCATTAAGCAAAAGCATTAAAAATAAAAGTTTCAAATAAGCATAAGCAGTAAGCATCAAGCATAAGCATGAAGCATAAGCATTAAAAAAAAGCTTTTAATATAAGCATAAAGAAAAAGCATTAATAATAAGCATTTAAAATAAGCTTTTAAAAATAAGCGTTAAGCATAAGCATTAAGCATTAAGCAGCAAGCCTCATGTCTAAAGCATCAAAAATTCATAATTGAGCATTGAGCATGGAACATCAAGCATAGCATCCAACATAGAGCATAGCATCTTACATCGAGCATATCATAGAGGATCATGCATATATATTCGCTTTTAATTTGTCAGTGGCTACTCGGATTTCTTGTTTTATAATACATATAAAATTTCAAATTTAATGTATCATTTTAAATAATCCATCGCTGAATCTAGCTGGAGTAGTTTTAGGCATTACCTAATTTTATTTTACTTTATTCATAATAAAGGTCAATGTTGTTTGTATTAAATCAATAAATTATTTTTACCACAAAAGCTTAATTTCCTTTTTTTTAAATAAGCATTAAACATGAAGCATTTAGCATTAAGCATAAGCATCAAAGATAAGCATTAAGCATAAGTAGAAAGCATAAGCATTAAGCATTAAGCATAAGCATAAAGCCTCATGTCTCAAGAATCAAGAATTGAGTATCGAGCATCGAACATCAAGCATAGCATCCAACATCGAGCATAGTAACAAACATCGAGCTTATCATCGAGGATCATGCATTTGTACTCGCTTTTAATTTGTCAGTGGTTACTCGGAATTCTTGTTTTATAATACACATAAAATTTCAAATTTAATGTATCATTTTAAGTAATCCATCGCTGAATCTAGCTGGAATAGTTTTAGGCATTACCTAATTTTATTTTACTTTATTCATAATAAACGTCAATGTTGTTTATATTAAATCAATAAATTATTTTTGCCACAAAAGCTTAACTTCCTTTTTTTTAAATAAGCATTAAACATGAAGCATTTAATTTGTCAGTGGCGCCTCGGATTTCTTGTTTTATAATTCATATAAAATTTCAAATTTAATGTATCATTTTAAATAATCCATCGCTGAATCTAGCTGGAATAATTTTAGGCATTACCTATTTTTATTTTACTTTATTCATAATAAAGGTCAATGTTGTTTATATTAAATCAAAAAATTATTTTTACCACAAAAGCTAAATTTCCTTTTTTTTTAAATAAGCATTAAACATAAAGCATTTAGCATTAAGCATAAGCATCAAAGATAAGCATTAAGCATAAGCATAAGTAGAAAGCATAAGCATTAAAAATAAGCATTAGGAAAAAGAATTAAGCAAAAGCATTTAAATAAGCTTTTAAAATAAGCATTAAGCATAAGCATTAAAAATAAGCTTTTAAAATAAGCATTAAGCATAAGCATTAAAAATAAGCTTTTAAAATAAGCATTAAGAAAAAGCATTAAGCAGTGCATTTAAAATAAGCTTTTCAAATAAGCATTAAGCATAAGCATTTAAAATAAGCATAAAGCATAAGCATTAAAAATAAGCTTTTAAAATAAGCATAAGAAAAAGCATTAGGCATAAGCATTTGAATAAGCTTTTAAAATAAGCACTAAGCATAAGCATTAAAAATAAGCTTTAAAAAAAGCATTAAGAAAAAGCTTTAAGCATAAGCATTAAGCATAAGCATTAAGCATTAAGCATAAGCATTAAGCATAAGCATTAAGCATAAGCTTTAAGCTTAAGCATTAAGTTTTAATCATAAGCATTAAAAATAAGCTTTTAAAATAAGCATAAAGAAAAAGCATTAATAATAAGCATTTAAAATAAGCTTTTAAAAATAAGCGTTAAGCATAAGCATCAAGCATTAAGCAGCAAGCCTCATGTCTAAAGCATCAAAAATTCATAATTAAGCATTGAGCATGGAACATCAAGCATAGCATCCAACATAGAGCATAGCATCTTACATCGAGCATATCATAGAGGATCATGCATATGTATTCGCTTTTAATTTGTCAGTGGCTACTCGGATTTCTTGTTTTATAATACATATAAAATTTCAAATTTAATGTATCATTTTAAATAATCCATCGCTGAATCTAGCTGGAGTAGTTTTAGGCATTACCTAATTTTATTTTACTTTATTCATAATAAAGGTCAATGTTGTTTGTATTAAATCAATAAATTATTTTTACCACAAAAGCTTAATTTCCTTTTTTTTAAATAAGCATTAAACATGAAGCATTTAGCATTAAGCATAAGCATCAAAGATAAGCATTAAGCATAAGCATAAGTAGAAAGCATAAGCATTAAGCATTAAGCATAAGCATAAAGCCTCATGTCTCAAGAATCAAGAATTGAGTATCGAGCATCGAACACCAAGCATAGCATCCAACATCGAGCATAGTAACAAACATCGAGCTTATCATCGAGGATCATGCATGTGTACTCGCTTTTAATTTGTCAGTGGCTACTCGGAATTCTTGTTTTATAATACACATAAAATTTCAAATTTAATGTATCATTTTAAGTAATCCATCGCTGAATCTAGCTGGAATAGTTTTAGGCATTACCTAATTTTATTTTACTTTATTCATAATAAACGTCAATGTTGTTTATATTAAATCAATAAATTATTTTTACCACAAAAGCTTAACTTCCTTTTTTTTAAATAAGCATTAAACATGAAGCATTTAATTTGTCAGTGGCGCCTCGGATTTCTTGTTTTATAATTCATATAAAATTTCAAATTTAATGTATCATTTTAAATAATCCATCGCTGAATCTAGCTGGAATAATTTTAGGCATTACCTATTTTTATTTTACTTTATTCATAATAAAGGTCAATGTTGTTTATATTAAATCAAAAAATTATTTTTACCACAAAAGCTAAATTTCCTTTTTTTTTAAATAAGCATTAAACATAAAGCATTTAGCATTAAGCATAAGCATCAAAGATAAGCATTAAGCATAAGCATAAGTAGAAAGCATAAGCATTAAAAATAAGCATTAGGAAAAAGAATTAAGCAAAAGCATTTAAATAAGCTTTTAAAATAAGCATTAAGCATAAGCATTAAAAATAAGCTTTTAAAATAAGCATTAAGCATAAGCATTAAAAATAAGCTTTTAAAATAAGCATTAAGAAAAAGCATTAAGCAGTGCATTTAAAATAAGCTTTTCAAATAAGCATTAAGCATAAGCATTTAAAATAAGCATAAAGCATAAGCATTAAAAATAAGCTTTTAAAATAAGCATAAGAAAAAGCATTAGGCATAAGCATTTGAATAAGCTTTTAAAATAAGCACTAAGCATAAGCATTAAAAATAAGCTTTAAAAAAAGCATTAAGAAAAAGCTTTAAGCATAAGCATTAAGCATAAGCATTAAGCATTAAGCATAAGCATTAAGCATAAGCATTAAGCATAAGCTTTAAGCTTAAGCATTAAGTTTTAATCATAAGCATTAAAAATAAGCTTTTAAAATAAGCATAAAGAAAAAGCATTAATAATAAGCATTTAAAATAAGCTTTTAAAAATAAGCGTTAAGCATAAGCATCAAGCATTAAGCAGCAAGCCTCATGTCTAAAGCATCAAAAATTCATAATTAAGCATTGAGCATGGAACATCAAGCATAGCATCCAACATAGAGCATAGCATCTTACATCGAGCATATCATAGAGGATCATGCATATGTATTCGCTTTTAATTTGTCAGTGGCTACTCGGATTTCTTGTTTTATAATACATATAAAATTTCAAATTTAATGTATCATTTTAAATAATCCATCGCTGAATCTAGCTGGAATAATTTTAGGCATTACCTAATTTTATTTTACTTTATTCATAATAAAGGTCAATGTTGTTTATATTAAATCAATAAATTATTTTTACCACAAAAGCTAAATTTCCTTTTTTTTTAAATAAGCATTAAACATGAAGCATTTAGCATTAAGCATAAGCATCAAAGATAAGCATTAAGCATAAGCATAAGTAGAAAGCATAAGCATTAAGCATTAAGCATAAGCATAAAGCCTCATGTCTCAAGAATCAAGAATTGAGTATCGAGCATCGAACACCAAGCATAGCATCCAACATCGAGCATAGTAACAAACATCGAGCTTATCATCGAGGATCATGCATGTGTACTCGCTTTTAATTTGTCAGTGGCTACTCGGAATTCTTGTTTTATAATACACATAAAATTTCAAATTTAATGTATCATTTTAAGTAATCCATCGCTGAATCTAGCTGGAATAGTTTTAGGCATTACCTAATTTTATTTTACTTTATTCATAATAAACGTCAATGTTGTTTATATTAAATCAATAAATTATTTTTACCACAAAAGCTTAACTTCCTTTTTTTTAAATAAGCATTAAACATGAAGCATTTAATTTGTCAGTGGCGCCTCGGATTTCTTGTTTTATAATTCATATAAAATTTCAAATTTAATGTATCATTTTAAATAATCCATCGCTGAATCTAGCTGGAATAATTTTAGGCATTACCTATTTTTATTTTACTTTATTCATAATAAAGGTCAATGTTGTTTATATTAAATCAAAAAATTATTTTTACCACAAAAGCTAAATTTCCTTTTTTTTTAAATAAGCATTAAACATAAAGCATTTAGCATTAAGCATAAGCATCAAAGATAAGCATTAAGCATAAGCATAAGTAGAAAGCATAAGCATTAAAAATAAGCATTAGGAAAAAGAATTAAGCAAAAGCATTTAAATAAGCTTTTAAAATAAGCATTAAGCATAAGCATTAAAAATAAGCTTTTAAAATAAGCATTAAGCATAAGCATTAAAAATAAGCTTTTAAAATAAGCATTAAGAAAAAGCATTAAGCAGTGCATTTAAAATAAGCTTTTCAAATAAGCATTAAGCATAAGCATTTAAAATAAGCATAAAGCATAAGCATTAAAAATAAGCTTTTAAAATAAGCATAAGAAAAAGCATTAGGCATAAGCATTTGAATAAGCTTTTAAAATAAGCACTAAGCATAAGCATTAAAAATAAGCTTTAAAAAAAGCATTAAGAAAAAGCTTTAAGCATAAGCATTAAGCATAAGCATTAAGCATTAAGCATAAGCATTAAGCATAAGCATTAAGCATAAGCTTTAAGCTTAAGCATTAAGTTTTAATCATAAGCATTAAAAATAAGCTTTTAAAATAAGCATAAAGAAAAAGCATTAATAATAAGCATTTAAAATAAGCTTTTAAAAATAAGCGTTAAGCATAAGCATCAAGCATTAAGCAGCAAGCCTCATGTCTAAAGCATCAAAAATTCATAATTAAGCATTGAGCATGGAACATCAAGCATAGCATCCAACATAGAGCATAGCATCTTACATCGAGCATATCATAGAGGATCATGCATATGTATTCGCTTTTAATTTGTCAGTGGCTACTCGGATTTCTTGTTTTATAATACATATAAAATTTCAAATTTAATGTATCATTTTAAATAATCCATCGCTGAATCTAGCTGGAATAATTTTAGGCATTACCTAATTTTATTTTACTTTATTCATAATAAAGGTCAATGTTGTTTATATTAAATCAATAAATTATTTTTACCACAAAAGCTAAATTTCCTTTTTTTTTAAATAAGCATTAAACATGAAGCATTTAGCATTAAGCATAAGCATCAAAGATAAGCATTAAGCATAAGCATAAGTAGAAAGCATAAGCATTAAGCATTAAGCATAAGCATAAAGCCTCATGTCTCAAGAATCAAGAATTGAGTATCGAGCATCGAACACCAAGCATAGCATCCAACATCGAGCATAGTAACAAACATCGAGCTTATCATCGAGGATCATGCATGTGTACTCGCTTTTAATTTGTCAGTGGCTACTCGGAATTCTTGTTTTATAATACACATAAAATTTCAAATTTAATGTATCATTTTAAGTAATCCATCGCTGAATCTAGCTGGAATAGTTTTAGGCATTACCTAATTTTATTTTACTTTATTCATAATAAACGTCAATGTTGTTTATATTAAATCAATAAATTATTTTTACCACAAAAGCTTAACTTCCTTTTTTTTAAATAAGCATTAAACATGAAGCATTTAATTTGTCAGTGGCGCCTCGGATTTCTTGTTTTATAATTCATATAAAATTTCAAATTTAATGTATCATTTTAAATAATCCATCGCTGAATCTAGCTGGAATAATTTTAGGCATTACCTATTTTTATTTTACTTTATTCATAATAAAGGTCAATGTTGTTTATATTAAATCAAAAAATTATTTTTACCACAAAAGCTAAATTTCCTTTTTTTTAAATAAGCATTAAACATAAAACATTTAGCATTAAGCATAAGCATCAAAGATAAGCATTAAGCATAAGCATAAGTAGAAAGCATAAGCATTAAAAATAAGCTTTAAAAATAAGCATTAGGAAAAAGAATTAGGCAAAAGCATTTAAATAAGCTTTTAAAATAAGCATTAAGCATAAGCATTAAAAATAAGCTTTTAAAATAAGCATTAAGCATAAGCATTAAAAATAAGCTTTTAAAATAAGCATTAAGAAAAAGCATAAAGCAGTGCATTTAAAATAAGCTTTTCAAATAAGCATTAAGCATAAGCATTTAAAATAAGCATTAAGCATAAGCATTAAAAATAAGCTTTTAAAATAAGCATTAGGAAAAAGCATTAGGCATACGCTTTTAAAATAAGTTTTTAAAAAAAGCATTAAGAAAAAGCATTAAGCAAAAGCATTAAAAATAAGCGTTTTAAATAAGCATAAGCAGTAAGCATAAGCAGAAAGCATAAGCAGTATGCATAAGCAGTAAGCAAAAGCAGTAAGCATAAGCAGTAAGCATAAGCAGTAAGCATAAGCATTAAGCATTAAGCATTAAGCATAAGTATTAAAAATAAGCTTTTAAAATAAGCATTACGAAAAAGCATTAGGCATAAGCATTTAAATAAGCTTTTGAAATAAGCATTAAGCATAAGCATTAAAAATAAGCTTTTAAAATAAGCATTAAGCATAAGCATAAAAAATAAGCTTTTAAAAAAAGCATTAAGAAAAAGCATTAAGCAGTGCATTTAAAATAAGTTTTTAAAATAAGCATAAGCATTAAGCATTTAAAATAAGCATCAAGCATAAGCATTAAAAATAAGCTTTTAAAATAAGCATTTAGCATAAGCATTAAGAAAAAGCATTAAGCATAAGTTTTGAAAATAAGCTTTTAAATAAAGCATTAAGAAAAAGCATTAAGCAAAAGCATTAAAAATAAAAGTTTCAAATAAGCATAAGCAGTAAGCATCAAGCATAAGCATGAAGCATAAGCATTAAAAAAAAGCTTTTAAAATAAGCATAAAGAAAAAGCATTAATAATAAGCATTTAAAATAAGCTTTTAAAAATAAGCGTTAAGCATAAGCATTAAGCATTAAGCAGCAAGCCTCATGTCTAAAGCATCAAAAATTCATAATTGAGCATTGAGCATGGAACATCAAGCATAGCATCCAACATAGAGCATAGCATCTTACATCGAGCATATCATAGAGGATCATGCATATATATTCGCTTTTAATTTGTCAGTGGCTACTCGGATTTCTTGTTTTATAATACATATAAAATTTCAAATTTAATGTATCATTTTAAATAATCCATCGCTGAATCTAGCTGGAGTAGTTTTAGGCATTACCTAATTTTATTTTACTTTATTCATAATAAAGGTCAATGTTGTTTGTATTAAATCAATAAATTATTTTTACCACAAAAGCTTAATTTCCTTTTTTTTAAATAAGCATTAAACATGAAGCATTTAGCATTAAGCATAAGCATCAAAGATAAGCATTAAGCATAAGTAGAAAGCATAAGCATTAAGCATTAAGCATAAGCATAAAGCCTCATGTCTCAAGAATCAAGAATTGAGTATCGAGCATCGAACATCAAGCATAGCATCCAACATCGAGCTTATCATCGAGGATCATGCATTTGTACTCGCTTTTAATTTGTCAGTGGTTACTCGGAATTCTTGTTTTATAATACACATAAAATTTCAAATTTAATGTATCATTTTAAGTAATCCATCGCTGAATCTAGCTGGAATAGTTTTAGGCATTACCTAATTTTATTTTACTTTATTCATAATAAACGTCAATGTTGTTTATATTAAATCAATAAATTATTTTTACCACAAAAGCTTAACTTCCTTTTTTTTAAATAAGCATTAAACATGAAGCATTTAATTTGTCAGTGGCGCCTCGGATTTCTTGTTTTATAATTCATATAAAATTTCAAATTTAATGTATCATTTTAAATAATCCATCGCTGAATCTAGCTGGAATAATTTTAGGCATTACCTATTTTTATTTTACTTTATTCATAATAAAGGTCAATGTTGTTTATATTAAATCAAAAAATTATTTTTACCACAAAAGCTAAATTTCCTTTTTTTTTAAATAAGCATTAAACATAAAGCATTTAGCATTAAGCATAAGCATCAAAGATAAGCATTAAGCATAAGCATAAGTAGAAAGCATAAGCATTAAAAATAAGCATTAGGAAAAAGAATTAAGCAAAAGCATTTAAATAAGCTTTTAAAATAAGCATTAAGCATAAGCATTAAAAATAAGCTTTTAAAATAAGCATTAAGCATAAGCATTAAAAATAAGCTTTTAAAATAAGCATTAAGAAAAAGCATTAAGCAGTGCATTTAAAATAAGCTTTTCAAATAAGCATTAAGCATAAGCATTTAAAATAAGCATAAAGCATAAGCATTAAAAATAAGCTTTTAAAATAAGCATAAGAAAAAGCATTAGGCATAAGCATTTAAATAAGCTTTTGAAATAAGCACTAAGCATAAGCATTAAAAATAAGCTTTAAAAAAAGCATTAAGAAAAAGCTTTAAGCATAAGCATTAAGCATAAGCATTAAGCATAAGCATTAAGCATAAGCATTAAGCATAAGCATTAAGCATTAAGCATAAGCATTAAGCATAAGCATTAAGCATAAGCTTTAAGCTTAAGCATTAAGTTTTAATCATAAGCATTAAAAATAAGCTTTTAAAATAAGCATAAAGAAAAAGCATTAATAATAAGCATTTAAAATAAGCTTTTAAAAATAAGCGTTAAGCATAAGCATCAAGCATTAAGCAGCAAGCCTCATGTCTAAAGCATCAAAAATTCATAATTAAGCATTGAGCATGGAACATCAAGCATAGCATCCAACATAGAGCATAGCATCTTACATCGAGCATATCATAGAGGATCATGCATATGTATTCGCTTTTAATTTGTCAGTGGCTACTCGGATTTCTTGTTTTATAATACATATAAAATTTCAAATTTAATGTATCATTTTAAATAATCCATCGCTGAATCTAGCTGGAATAATTTTAGGCATTACCTAATTTTATTTTACTTTATTCATAATAAAGGTCAATGTTGTTTATATTAAATCAATAAATTATTTTTACCACAAAAGCTAAATTTCCTTTTTTTTTAAATAAGCATTAAACATGAAGCATTTAGCATTAAGCATAAGCATCAAAGATAAGCATTAAGCATAAGCATAAGTAGAAAGCATAAGCATTAAGCATTAAGCATAAGCATAAAGCCTCATGTCTCAAGAATCAAGAATTGAGTATCGAGCATCGAACACCAAGCATAGCATCCAACATCGAGCATAGTAACAAACATCGAGCTTATCATCGAGGATCATGCATGTGTACTCGCTTTTAATTTGTCAGTGGCTACTCGGAATTCTTGTTTTATAATACACATAAAATTTCAAATTTAATGTATCATTTTAAGTAATCCATCGCTGAATCTAGCTGGAATAGTTTTAGGCATTACCTAATTTTATTTTACTTTATTCATAATAAACGTCAATGTTGTTTATATTAAATCAATAAATTATTTTTACCACAAAAGCTTAACTTCCTTTTTTTTAAATAAGCATTAAACATGAAGCATTTAATTTGTCAGTGGCGCCTCGGATTTCTTGTTTTATAATTCATATAAAATTTCAAATTTAATGTATCATTTTAAATAATCCATCGCTGAATCTAGCTGGAATAATTTTAGGCATTACCTATTTTTATTTTACTTTATTCATAATAAAGGTCAATGTTGTTTATATTAAATCAAAAAATTATTTTTACCACAAAAGCTAAATTTCCTTTTTTTTAAATAAGCATTAAACATAAAACATTTAGCATTAAGCATAAGCATCAAAGATAAGCATTAAGCATAAGCATAAGTAGAAAGCATAAGCATTAAAAATAAGCATTAGGAAAAAGAATTAAGCAAAAGCATTTAAATAAGCTTTTAAAATAAGCATTAAGCATAAGCATTAAAAATAAGCTTTTAAAATAAGCATTAAGCATAAGCATTAAAAATAAGCTTTTAAAATAAGCATTAAGAAAAAGCATTAAGCAGTGCATTTAAAATAAGCTTTTCAAATAAGCATTAAGCATAAGCATTTAAAATAAGCATAAAGCATAAGCATTAAAAATAAGCTTTTAAAATAAGCATAAGAAAAAGCATTAGGCATAAGCATTTAAATAAGCTTTTGAAATAAGCACTAAGCATAAGCATTAAAAATAAGCTTTAAAAAAAGCATTAAGAAAAAGCTTTAAGCATAAGCATTAAGCATAAGCATTAAGCATAAGCATTAAGCATAAGCATTAAGCATAAGCATTAAGCATTAAGCATAAGCATTAAGCATAAGCATTAAGCATAAGCTTTAAGCTTAAGCATTAAGTTTTAATCATAAGCATTAAAAATAAGCTTTTAAAATAAGCATAAAGAAAAAGCATTAATAATAAGCATTTAAAATAAGCTTTTAAAAATAAGCGTTAAGCATAAGCATCAAGCATTAAGCAGCAAGCCTCATGTCTAAAGCATCAAAAATTCATAATTAAGCATTGAGCATGGAACATCAAGCATAGCATCCAACATAGAGCATAGCATCTTACATCGAGCATATCATAGAGGATCATGCATATGTATTCGCTTTTAATTTGTCAGTGGCTACTCGGATTTCTTGTTTTATAATACATATAAAATTTCAAATTTAATGTATCATTTTAAATAATCCATCGCTGAATCTAGCTGGAATAATTTTAGGCATTACCTAATTTTATTTTACTTTATTCATAATAAAGGTCAATGTTGTTTATATTAAATCAATAAATTATTTTTACCACAAAAGCTAAATTTCCTTTTTTTTTAAATAAGCATTAAACATGAAGCATTTAGCATTAAGCATAAGCATCAAAGATAAGCATTAAGCATAAGCATAAGTAGAAAGCATAAGCATTAAGCATTAAGCATAAGCATAAAGCCTCATGTCTCAAGAATCAAGAATTGAGTATCGAGCATCGAACACCAAGCATAGCATCCAACATCGAGCATAGTAACAAACATCGAGCTTATCATCGAGGATCATGCATGTGTACTCGCTTTTAATTTGTCAGTGGCTACTCGGAATTCTTGTTTTATAATACACATAAAATTTCAAATTTAATGTATCATTTTAAGTAATCCATCGCTGAATCTAGCTGGAATAGTTTTAGGCATTACCTAATTTTATTTTACTTTATTCATAATAAACGTCAATGTTGTTTATATTAAATCAATAAATTATTTTTACCACAAAAGCTTAACTTCCTTTTTTTTAAATAAGCATTAAACATGAAGCATTTAATTTGTCAGTGGCGCCTCGGATTTCTTGTTTTATAATTCATATAAAATTTCAAATTTAATGTATCATTTTAAATAATCCATCGCTGAATCTAGCTGGAATAATTTTAGGCATTACCTATTTTTATTTTACTTTATTCATAATAAAGGTCAATGTTGTTTATATTAAATCAAAAAATTATTTTTACCACAAAAGCTAAATTTCCTTTTTTTTAAATAAGCATTAAACATAAAACATTTAGCATTAAGCATAAGCATCAAAGATAAGCATTAAGCATAAGCATAAGTAGAAAGCATAAGCATTAAAAATAAGCTTTAAAAATAAGCATTAGGAAAAAGAATTAGGCAAAAGCATTTAAATAAGCTTTTAAAATAAGCATTAAGCATAAGCATTAAAAATAAGCTTTTAAAATAAGCATTAAGCATAAGCATTAAAAATAAGCTTTTAAAATAAGCATTAAGAAAAAGCATTAAGCAGTGCATTTAAAATAAGCTTTTCAAATAAGCATAAGCATTAAGCATTTAAAATAAGCATCAAGCATAAGCATTAAAGATAAGCTTTTAAAATAAGCATTTAGCATAAGCATGAAGAAAAAGCATTAAGCATACGCTTTTAAAATAAGTTTTTAAAAAAAGCATTAAGAAAAAGCATTAAGCAAAAGCATTAAAAATAAGCGTTTTAAATAAGCATAAGCAGTAAGCATAAGCAGAAAGCATAAGCAGTGAGCATAAGCAGTAAGCAAAAGCAGTAAGCATAAGCAGTAAGCATAAGCAGTAAGCATAAGCATTAAGCATTAAGCATTAAGCATAAGTATTAAAAATAAGCTTTTAAAATAAGCATTACGAAAAAGCATTAGGCATAAGCATTTAAATAAGCTTTTGAAATAAGCATTAAGCATAAGCATTAAAAATAAGCTTTTAAAATAAGCATTAAGCATAAGCATAAAAAATAAGCTTTTAAAAAAAGCATTAAGAAAAAGCATTAAGCAGTGCATTTAAAATAAGTTTTTAAAATAAGCATAAGCATTAAGCATTTAAAATAAGCATCAAGCATAAGCATTAAAAATAAGCTTTTAAAATAAGCATTTAGCATAAGCATTAAGAAAAAGCATTAAGCATAAGTTTTGAAAATAAGCTTTTAAATAAAGCATTAAGAAAAAGCATTAAGCAAAAGCATTAAAAATAAAAGTTTCAAATAAGCATAAGCAGTAAGCATCAAGCATAAGCATGAAGCATAAGCATTAAAAAAAAGCTTTTAAAATAAGCATAAAGAAAAAGCATTAATAATAAGCATTTAAAATAAGCTTTTAAAAATAAGCGTTAAGCATAAGCATTAAGCATTAAGCAGCAAGCCTCATGTCTAAAGCATCAAAAATTCATAATTGAGCATTGAGCATGGAACATCAAGCATAGCATCCAACATAGAGCATAGCATCTTACATCGAGCATATCATAGAGGATCATGCATATATATTCGCTTTTAATTTGTCAGTGGCTACTCGGATTTCTTGTTTTATAATACATATAAAATTTCAAATTTAATGTATCATTTTAAATAATCCATCGCTGAATCTAGCTGGAGTAGTTTTAGGCATTACCTAATTTTATTTTACTTTATTCATAATAAAGGTCAATGTTGTTTGTATTAAATCAATAAATTATTTTTACCACAAAAGCTTAATTTCCTTTTTTTTAAATAAGCATTAAACATGAAGCATTTAGCATTAAGCATAAGCATCAAAGATAAGCATTAAGCATAAGTAGAAAGCATAAGCATTAAGCATTAAGCATAAGCATAAAGCCTCATGTCTCAAGAATCAAGAATTGAGTATCGAGCATCGAACATCAAGCATAGCATCCAACATCGAGCATAGTAACAAACATCGAGCTTATCATCGAGGATCATGCATTTGTACTCGCTTTTAATTTGTCAGTGGTTACTCGGAATTCTTGTTTTATAATACACATAAAATTTCAAATTTAATGTATCATTTTAAGTAATCCATCGCTGAATCTAGCTGGAATAGTTTTAGGCATTACCTAATTTTATTTTACTTTATTCATAATAAACGTCAATGTTGTTTATATTAAATCAATAAATTATTTTTGCCACAAAAGCTTAACTTCCTTTTTTTTAAATAAGCATTAAACATGAAGCATTTAATTTGTCAGTGGCGCCTCGGATTTCTTGTTTTATAATTCATATAAAATTTCAAATTTAATGTATCATTTTAAATAATCCATCGCTGAATCTAGCTGGAATAATTTTAGGCATTACCTATTTTTATTTTACTTTATTCATAATAAAGGTCAATGTTGTTTATATTAAATCAAAAAATTATTTTTACCACAAAAGCTAAATTTCCTTTTTTTTTAAATAAGCATTAAACATAAAGCATTTAGCATTAAGCATAAGCATCAAAGATAAGCATTAAGCATAAGCATAAGTAGAAAGCATAAGCATTAAAAATAAGCATTAGGAAAAAGAATTAAGCAAAAGCATTTAAATAAGCTTTTAAAATAAGCATTAAGCATAAGCATTAAAAATAAGCTTTTAAAATAAGCATTAAGCATAAGCATTAAAAATAAGCTTTTAAAATAAGCATTAAGAAAAAGCATTAAGCAGTGCATTTAAAATAAGCTTTTCAAATAAGCATTAAGCATAAGCATTTAAAATAAGCATAAAGCATAAGCATTAAAAATAAGCTTTTAAAATAAGCATAAGAAAAAGCATTAGGCATAAGCATTTGAATAAGCTTTTAAAATAAGCACTAAGCATAAGCATTAAAAATAAGCTTTAAAAAAAGCATTAAGAAAAAGCTTTAAGCATAAGCATTAAGCATAAGCATTAAGCATTAAGCATAAGCATTAAGCATAAGCATTAAGCATAAGCTTTAAGCTTAAGCATTAAGTTTTAATCATAAGCATTAAAAATAAGCTTTTAAAATAAGCATAAAGAAAAAGCATTAATAATAAGCATTTAAAATAAGCTTTTAAAAATAAGCGTTAAGCATAAGCATCAAGCATTAAGCAGCAAGCCTCATGTCTAAAGCATCAAAAATTCATAATTAAGCATTGAGCATGGAACATCAAGCATAGCATCCAACATAGAGCATAGCATCTTACATCGAGCATATCATAGAGGATCATGCATATGTATTCGCTTTTAATTTGTCAGTGGCTACTCGGATTTCTTGTTTTATAATACATATAAAATTTCAAATTTAATGTATCATTTTAAATAATCCATCGCTGAATCTAGCTGGAGTAGTTTTAGGCATTACCTAATTTTATTTTACTTTATTCATAATAAAGGTCAATGTTGTTTGTATTAAATCAATAAATTATTTTTACCACAAAAGCTTAATTTCCTTTTTTTTAAATAAGCATTAAACATGAAGCATTTAGCATTAAGCATAAGCATCAAAGATAAGCATTAAGCATAAGCATAAGTAGAAAGCATAAGCATTAAGCATTAAGCATAAGCATAAAGCCTCATGTCTCAAGAATCAAGAATTGAGTATCGAGCATCGAACACCAAGCATAGCATCCAACATCGAGCATAGTAACAAACATCGAGCTTATCATCGAGGATCATGCATGTGTACTCGCTTTTAATTTGTCAGTGGCTACTCGGAATTCTTGTTTTATAATACACATAAAATTTCAAATTTAATGTATCATTTTAAGTAATCCATCGCTGAATCTAGCTGGAATAGTTTTAGGCATTACCTAATTTTATTTTACTTTATTCATAATAAACGTCAATGTTGTTTATATTAAATCAATAAATTATTTTTACCACAAAAGCTTAACTTCCTTTTTTTTAAATAAGCATTAAACATGAAGCATTTAATTTGTCAGTGGCGCCTCGGATTTCTTGTTTTATAATTCATATAAAATTTCAAATTTAATGTATCATTTTAAATAATCCATCGCTGAATCTAGCTGGAATAATTTTAGGCATTACCTATTTTTATTTTACTTTATTCATAATAAAGGTCAATGTTGTTTATATTAAATCAAAAAATTATTTTTACCACAAAAGCTAAATTTCCTTTTTTTTTAAATAAGCATTAAACATAAAGCATTTAGCATTAAGCATAAGCATCAAAGATAAGCATTAAGCATAAGCATAAGTAGAAAGCATAAGCATTAAAAATAAGCATTAGGAAAAAGAATTAAGCAAAAGCATTTAAATAAGCTTTTAAAATAAGCATTAAGCATAAGCATTAAAAATAAGCTTTTAAAATAAGCATTAAGCATAAGCATTAAAAATAAGCTTTTAAAATAAGCATTAAGAAAAAGCATTAAGCAGTGCATTTAAAATAAGCTTTTCAAATAAGCATTAAGCATAAGCATTTAAAATAAGCATAAAGCATAAGCATTAAAAATAAGCTTTTAAAATAAGCATAAGAAAAAGCATTAGGCATAAGCATTTGAATAAGCTTTTAAAATAAGCACTAAGCATAAGCATTAAAAATAAGCTTTAAAAAAAGCATTAAGAAAAAGCTTTAAGCATAAGCATTAAGCATAAGCATTAAGCATTAAGCATAAGCATTAAGCATAAGCATTAAGCATAAGCTTTAAGCTTAAGCATTAAGTTTTAATCATAAGCATTAAAAATAAGCTTTTAAAATAAGCATAAAGAAAAAGCATTAATAATAAGCATTTAAAATAAGCTTTTAAAAATAAGCGTTAAGCATAAGCATCAAGCATTAAGCAGCAAGCCTCATGTCTAAAGCATCAAAAATTCATAATTAAGCATTGAGCATGGAACATCAAGCATAGCATCCAACATAGAGCATAGCATCTTACATCGAGCATATCATAGAGGATCATGCATATGTATTCGCTTTTAATTTGTCAGTGGCTACTCGGATTTCTTGTTTTATAATACATATAAAATTTCAAATTTAATGTATCATTTTAAATAATCCATCGCTGAATCTAGCTGGAATAATTTTAGGCATTACCTAATTTTATTTTACTTTATTCATAATAAAGGTCAATGTTGTTTATATTAAATCAATAAATTATTTTTACCACAAAAGCTAAATTTCCTTTTTTTTTAAATAAGCATTAAACATGAAGCATTTAGCATTAAGCATAAGCATCAAAGATAAGCATTAAGCATAAGCATAAGTAGAAAGCATAAGCATTAAGCATTAAGCATAAGCATAAAGCCTCATGTCTCAAGAATCAAGAATTGAGTATCGAGCATCGAACACCAAGCATAGCATCCAACATCGAGCATAGTAACAAACATCGAGCTTATCATCGAGGATCATGCATGTGTACTCGCTTTTAATTTGTCAGTGGCTACTCGGAATTCTTGTTTTATAATACACATAAAATTTCAAATTTAATGTATCATTTTAAGTAATCCATCGCTGAATCTAGCTGGAATAGTTTTAGGCATTACCTAATTTTATTTTACTTTATTCATAATAAACGTCAATGTTGTTTATATTAAATCAATAAATTATTTTTACCACAAAAGCTTAACTTCCTTTTTTTTAAATAAGCATTAAACATGAAGCATTTAATTTGTCAGTGGCGCCTCGGATTTCTTGTTTTATAATTCATATAAAATTTCAAATTTAATGTATCATTTTAAATAATCCATCGCTGAATCTAGCTGGAATAATTTTAGGCATTACCTATTTTTATTTTACTTTATTCATAATAAAGGTCAATGTTGTTTATATTAAATCAAAAAATTATTTTTACCACAAAAGCTAAATTTCCTTTTTTTTAAATAAGCATTAAACATAAAACATTTAGCATTAAGCATAAGCATCAAAGATAAGCATTAAGCATAAGCATAAGTAGAAAGCATAAGCATTAAAAATAAGCTTTAAAAATAAGCATTAGGAAAAAGAATTAGGCAAAAGCATTTAAATAAGCTTTTAAAATAAGCATTAAGCATAAGCATTAAAAATAAGCTTTTAAAATAAGCATTAAGCATAAGCATTAAAAATAAGCTTTTAAAATAAGCATTAAGAAAAAGCATAAAGCAGTGCATTTAAAATAAGCTTTTCAAATAAGCATTAAGCATAAGCATTTAAAATAAGCATTAAGCATAAGCATTAAAAATAAGCTTTTAAAATAAGCATTAGGAAAAAGCATTAGGCATACGCTTTTAAAATAAGTTTTTAAAAAAAGCATTAAGAAAAAGCATTAAGCAAAAGCATTAAAAATAAGCGTTTTAAATAAGCATAAGCAGTAAGCATAAGCAGAAAGCATAAGCAGTATGCATAAGCAGTAAGCAAAAGCAGTAAGCATAAGCATAAGTAGAAAGCATAAGCATTAAAAATAAGCTTTAAAAATAAGCATTAGGAAAAAGAATTAGGCAAAAGCATTTAAATAAGCTTTTAAAATAAGCATTAAGCATAAGCATTAAAAATAAGCTTTTAAAATAAGCATTAAGCATAAGCATTAAAAATAAGCTTTTAAAATAAGCATTAAGAAAAAGCATAAAGCAGTGCATTTAAAATAAGCTTTTCAAATAAGCATTAAGCATAAGCATTTAAAATAAGCATTAAGCATAAGCATTAAAAATAAGCTTTTAAAATAAGCATTAGGAAAAAGCATTAGGCATACGCTTTTAAAATAAGTTTTTAAAAAAAGCATTAAGAAAAAGCATTAAGCAAAAGCATTAAAAATAAGCGTTTTAAATAAGCATAAGCAGTAAGCATAAGCAGAAAGCATAAGCAGTATGCATAAGCAGTAAGCAAAAGCAGTAAGCATAAGCAGTAAGCATAAGCAGTAAGCATAAGCATTAAGCATTAAGCATTAAGCATAAGTATTAAAAATAAGCTTTTAAAATAAGCATTACGAAAAAGCATTAGGCATAAGCATTTAAATAAGCTTTTGAAATAAGCATTAAGCATAAGCATTAAAAATAAGCTTTTAAAATAAGCATTAAGCATAAGCATAAAAAATAAGCTTTTAAAAAAAGCATTAAGAAAAAGCATTAAGCAGTGCATTTAAAATAAGTTTTTAAAATAAGCATAAGCATTAAGCATTTAAAATAAGCATCAAGCATAAGCATTAAAAATAAGCTTTTAAAATAAGCATTTAGCATAAGCATTAAGAAAAAGCATTAAGCATAAGTTTTGAAAATAAGCTTTTAAATAAAGCATTAAGAAAAAGCATTAAGCAAAAGCATTAAAAATAAAAGTTTCAAATAAGCATAAGCAGTAAGCATCAAGCATAAGCATGAAGCATAAGCATTAAAAAAAAGCTTTTAAAATAAGCATAAAGAAAAAGCATTAATAATAAGCATTTAAAATAAGCTTTTAAAAATAAGCGTTAAGCATAAGCATTAAGCATTAAGCAGCAAGCCTCATGTCTAAAGCATCAAAAATTCATAATTGAGCATTGAGCATGGAACATCAAGCATAGCATCCAACATAGAGCATAGCATCTTACATCGAGCATATCATAGAGGATCATGCATATATATTCGCTTTTAATTTGTCAGTGGCTACTCGGATTTCTTGTTTTATAATACATATAAAATTTCAAATTTAATGTATCATTTTAAATAATCCATCGCTGAATCTAGCTGGAGTAGTTTTAGGCATTACCTAATTTTATTTTACTTTATTCATAATAAAGGTCAATGTTGTTTGTATTAAATCAATAAATTATTTTTACCACAAAAGCTTAATTTCCTTTTTTTTAAATAAGCATTAAACATGAAGCATTTAGCATTAAGCATAAGCATCAAAGATAAGCATTAAGCATAAGTAGAAAGCATAAGCATTAAGCATTAAGCATAAGCATAAAGCCTCATGTCTCAAGAATCAAGAATTGAGTATCGAGCATCGAACATCAAGCATAGCATCCAACATCGAGCTTATCATCGAGGATCATGCATTTGTACTCGCTTTTAATTTGTCAGTGGTTACTCGGAATTCTTGTTTTATAATACACATAAAATTTCAAATTTAATGTATCATTTTAAGTAATCCATCGCTGAATCTAGCTGGAATAGTTTTAGGCATTACCTAATTTTATTTTACTTTATTCATAATAAACGTCAATGTTGTTTATATTAAATCAATAAATTATTTTTACCACAAAAGCTTAACTTCCTTTTTTTTAAATAAGCATTAAACATGAAGCATTTAATTTGTCAGTGGCGCCTCGGATTTCTTGTTTTATAATTCATATAAAATTTCAAATTTAATGTATCATTTTAAATAATCCATCGCTGAATCTAGCTGGAATAATTTTAGGCATTACCTATTTTTATTTTACTTTATTCATAATAAAGGTCAATGTTGTTTATATTAAATCAAAAAATTATTTTTACCACAAAAGCTAAATTTCCTTTTTTTTTAAATAAGCATTAAACATAAAGCATTTAGCATTAAGCATAAGCATCAAAGATAAGCATTAAGCATAAGCATAAGTAGAAAGCATAAGCATTAAAAATAAGCATTAGGAAAAAGAATTAAGCAAAAGCATTTAAATAAGCTTTTAAAATAAGCATTAAGCATAAGCATTAAAAATAAGCTTTTAAAATAAGCATTAAGCATAAGCATTAAAAATAAGCTTTTAAAATAAGCATTAAGAAAAAGCATTAAGCAGTGCATTTAAAATAAGCTTTTCAAATAAGCATTAAGCATAAGCATTTAAAATAAGCATAAAGCATAAGCATTAAAAATAAGCTTTTAAAATAAGCATAAGAAAAAGCATTAGGCATAAGCATTTAAATAAGCTTTTAAAATAAGCACTAAGCATAAGCATTAAAAATAAGCTTTAAAAAAAGCATTAAGAAAAAGCTTTAAGCATAAGCATTAAGCATAAGCATTAAGCATAAGCATTAAGCATAAGCATTAAGCATAAGCATTAAGCATTAAGCATAAGCATTAAGCATAAGCATTAAGCATAAGCTTTAAGCTTAAGCATTAAGTTTTTATCATAAGCATTAAAAATAAGCTTTTAAAATAAGCATAAAGAAAAAGCATTAATAATAAGCATTTAAAATAAGCTTTTAAAAATAAGCGTTAAGCATAAGCATCAAGCATTAAGCAGCAAGCCTCATGTCTAAAGCATCAAAAATTCATAATTAAGCATTGAGCATGGAACATCAAGCATAGCATCCAACATAGAGCATAGCATCTTACATCGAGCATATCATAGAGGATCATGCATATGTATTCGCTTTTAATTTGTCAGTGGCTACTCGGATTTCTTGTTTTATAATACATATAAAATTTCAAATTTAATGTATCATTTTAAATAATCCATCGCTGAATCTAGCTGGAATAATTTTAGGCATTACCTAATTTTATTTTACTTTATTCATAATAAAGGTCAATGTTGTTTATATTAAATCAATAAATTATTTTTACCACAAAAGCTAAATTTCCTTTTTTTTTAAATAAGCATTAAACATGAAGCATTTAGCATTAAGCATAAGCATCAAAGATAAGCATTAAGCATAAGCATAAGTAGAAAGCATAAGCATTAAGCATTAAGCATAAGCATAAAGCCTCATGTCTCAAGAATCAAGAATTGAGTATCGAGCATCGAACACCAAGCATAGCATCCAACATCGAGCATAGTAACAAACATCGAGCTTATCATCGAGGATCATGCATGTGTACTCGCTTTTAATTTGTCAGTGGCTACTCGGAATTCTTGTTTTATAATACACATAAAATTTCAAATTTAATGTATCATTTTAAGTAATCCATCGCTGAATCTAGCTGGAATAGTTTTAGGCATTACCTAATTTTATTTTACTTTATTCATAATAAACGTCAATGTTGTTTATATTAAATCAATAAATTATTTTTACCACAAAAGCTTAACTTCCTTTTTTTTAAATAAGCATTAAACATGAAGCATTTAATTTGTCAGTGGCGCCTCGGATTTCTTGTTTTATAATTCATATAAAATTTCAAATTTAATGTATCATTTTAAATAATCCATCGCTGAATCTAGCTGGAATAATTTTAGGCATTACCTATTTTTATTTTACTTTATTCATAATAAAGGTCAATGTTGTTTATATTAAATCAAAAAATTATTTTTACCACAAAAGCTAAATTTCCTTTTTTTTAAATAAGCATTAAACATAAAACATTTAGCATTAAGCATAAGCATCAAAGATAAGCATTAAGCATAAGCATAAGTAGAAAGCATAAGCATTAAAAATAAGCTTTAAAAATAAGCATTAGGAAAAAGAATTAGGCAAAAGCATTTAAATAAGCTTTTAAAATAAGCATTAAGCATAAGCATTAAAAATAAGCTTTTAAAATAAGCATTAAGCATAAGCATTAAAAATAAGCTTTTAAAATAAGCATAAGAAAAAGCATAAAGCAGTGCATTTAAAATAAGCTTTTCAAATAAGCATTAAGCATAAGCATTTAAAATAAGCATTAAGCATAAGCATTAAAAATAAGCTTTAAAAATAAGCATTTAGCATAAGCATTAAGAAAAAGCATAAGGCATAAGCTTTTAAAATAAGCTTTTAAAAAAAGCATTAAAAAAAGCATTAAGCAAAAGCATTTAAATAAGCTTTTAAAAAAAGTATTAAGCAAAAGCATTTAAAATAAGCGTTTCAAATAAGCATATGCAGTAAGCATAAGCAGTAAGCATAAGCAGTAAGCATAAGCACTAAGCATAAGCAGTAAGCATAAGCAGTAAGCATAAGCAGTAAGCATAAGCAGTAAGCATAAGCAGTAAGCATAAGCATAAGCATTAAGCATAAGCATTAAGCATAAGCATTAAGCATAAGCATTGAGCATAAGCATTGAGCATAAGCATTGAGCATAAGCATTGAGCATAAGCATTGAGCATAAGCATTGAGCATAAGCATTGAGCATAAGCATTGAGCATAAGCATTGAGCATAAGCATTGAGCATAAGCATTGAGCATAAGCATTGAGCATAAGCATTGAGCATAAGCATTGAGCATAAGCATTGAGCATAAGCATTGAGCATAAGCATTGAGCATAAGCATTAAGCATAAGCATAAGCATAAGCATAAGCATAAGCATTAAGCATAAGCATTAAGCATAAGCATTAAGCATAAGCATTAAGCATAAGCATTAAGCATAAGCATTAAGCATAAGCATTAAGCATAAGCATTAAGCATAAGCATTAAGCATAAGCATTAAGCATAAGCATTAAGCAAAGGCATTAAGCATAAGCATTAAAAATAACCTTTTAAAATAAGCATTTAGCATAAGCTTTAAAAAAAAGCATTAAGCATAAGCATTTAAAATAAGCTTCTAAAAAAAGCATTAAGAAAAAGCATTAAGCAAAAGCATTTAAAATAAGCTTTTCAAATAAGCATTAGCAGTAAGCATAAGCATTAAGCATTAAAAATAAGCTTTTAAAATAAGCATTAAGAAAAAGCAATAATAATAAGCATTTAAAATAAGCTTTTAAAATAAGCATTAAGCATAAAGCATAAGCATTAAGCCTCATGTCTCAAGAATCAAGAATTAAGTATCGAGCATAGAACATCAAGCATAGCATCCAACATCGAGCATAGTAACAAACATCGAGCATATCATCGAGGATCATGCATGTGTACTCGCTTTTAATTTGTCAGTGGTTCCTCGGATTTCTTGTTTTATAATTTATATGAAATTTCTAATTTAATGTACTACCTTATATAATCCACCGCTGAATCTAGTTGGCATAATTTTAGGAATTCACCTAATTTTATTTTACTTTATTCATAATAAATGTCAATGTTGTTTATATTAAATCAATAAATAATTTTTACCACAAAAGCGAAATTTCCTTTTTTTTAAATAAGCACTAAGCATAAGCATTTAAAATAAGCATTAAGCATAAGCATTAAGAAAAAGCATTAGGCATAAGCATTTAAATAAGCTTTTAAAATAAGCATTAAAAATAAGCTTTTAAAAAAAGCATTTAGAAAAAGCAATAAAAATAAGCTTTTCAAATAAGCATAAGCAGTAAGCATAAGCATTAAGCAGCAAGCCTCATGTCTAAAGCATCAATAATTAATAATTGAGCATTGAACATCAAGCATAGCATCCAACATAGAGCACAGCATCGAACATCGAGAATATCATAGAGGATCATGCATATGTATTCGCTTTTAATTTGTCAGTGGCGCCTCGGATTTCTTGTTTTATAATTCATATTAAATTTCAAATTTAATGTATCATTTTAAATAATCCACCGCTGAATCTAGCTGGCATAATTTTAAGCATTTACTTAATTTTATTTTACTTTATTCATAATAAAGATCAATGTTGTTTATATTAAATCAATAAATTAATTTTACCACAAAAGCTAAATTTCCTTTTTTTTAAATAAGCATTAAGCATAAGCATTAAAAATAAGCTTTTAAAAAAGGCATTAAGCATAAGCATTAAAAATAAGCTTTTAAAATAAGCATTAAGAAAAAGCATTAAGCAAAAGCATTTAAAATAAGCATTCAAAATAAGCTTTAAAAAAAGCATTAAGCAAAAGCATTTAAAATAAGCTTTTCAAATAAGCATAAGCAGTAAGCATAAGCATTAAGCATTAAGCATAAGCATTATGCATAAGCATTAAAAATAAGCTTTTCAAATAAGCATAAGCAGTAAGCATAAGCATTAAGCATTAAGCATTAAGCATAAGCATTAAAAATAAGCTTTTAAAATAAGCATTAAGAAAAAGCATTAATAATAAGCATTTAAAATAAGATTTTAGAAATAAGCGTTAAGCATAAGCATTAAGCATTAAGCAGCAAGCCTCATGTCTAAAGCATCAATAATTAATAATTGAGCATTGAACATCAAGCATAGCATCCAACATAGAGCACAGCATCGAACATCGAGAATATCATAGAGGATCATGCATATGTATTCGCTTTTAATTTGTCAGTGGCGCCTCGGATTTCTTGTTTTATAATTCATATTAAATTTCAAATTTAATGTATCATTTTAAATAATCCACCGCTGAATCTAGCTGGCATAATTTTAAGCATTTACTTAATTTTATTTTACTTTATTCATAATAAAGATCAATGTTGTTTATATTAAATCAATAAATTAATTTTACCACAAAAGCTAAATTTCCTTTTTTTTAAATAAGCATTAAGCATAAGCATTAAAAATAAGCTTTTAAAAAAGGCATTAAGCATAAGCATTAAAAATAAGCTTTTAAAATAAGCATTAAGCAAAAGCATTTAAAATAAGCATTCAAAATAAGCTTTAAAAAAAGCATTAAGCAAAAGCATTTAAAATAAGCTTTTCAAATAAGCATAAGCAGTAAGCATAAGCATTAAGCATTAAGCATAAGCATTATGCATAAGCATTAAAAATAAGCTTTTCAAATAAGCATAAGCAGTAAGCATAAGCATTAAGCATTAAGCATTAAGCATAAGCATTAAAAATAAGCTTTTAAAATAAGCATTAAGAAAAAGCATTAATAATAAGCATTTAAAATAAGATTTTAGAAATAAGCGTTAAGCATAAGCATTAAGCATTAAGCAGCAAACCTCATGTCTAAAGCATCAATAATTAATAATTGAGCATTGAACATCAAGCATAGCATCCAACATAGAGCATAGCATCGAACATCGAGCATATCATAAAGGATCATGCATATGTATTCGCTTTTAATTTGTCAGTGGCGCCTCGGATTTCTTGTTTTATAATTCATATTAAAATTCAAATTTAATGTATCATTTTAAATAATCCACCGCTGAATCTAGCTGGCATAATTTTAGGCATTTACCTAATTTTATTTTACTTTATTCATAATAATATATAGTTGTTTATATTAAATTAATAAATAATTTTTACCACAAAAGCTAAATTTCCTTTTTTTTAAATAAGCATTAAGCATAAGAAATCAAAATAAGCATTAAGCATAAGCATTAAAAATAAGCTTTTAAAATAAGCATTAGGAAAAAGCATTAGGCATAAGCATTTAAATAAGCTTTTAAAATAAGCATTAAGCATAAGCATTAAAAATAAGCTTTTAAAATAAGCATTAAGCATAAGCATTAAAAATAAGCTTTTAAAATAAGCATTAAGAAAAAGCATTAAGCAGTGCATTTAAAATAAGCTTTTCAAATAAGCATAAGCATTAAGCATTTAAAATAAGCATCAAGCATAAGCATTAAAGATAAGCTTTTAAAATAAGCATTTAGCATAAGCAGGAAGAAAAAGCATTAAGCATACGCTTTTAAAATAAGTTTTTAAAAAAAGCATTAAGAAAAAGCATTAATAATAAGCATTTAAAATAAGATTTTAGAAATAAGCGTTAAGCATAAGCATTAAGCATTAAGCAGCAAGCCTCATGTCTAAAGCATCAATAATTAATAATTGAGCATTGAACATCAAGCATAGCATCCAACATAGAGCATAGCATCGAACATCGAGCATATCATAAAGGATCATGCATATGTATTCGCTTTTAATTTGTCAGTGGCGCCTCGGATTTCTTGTTTTATAATTCATATTAAAATTCAAATTTAATGTATCATTTTAAATAATCCACCGCTGAATCTAGCTGGCATAATTTTAGGCATTTACCTAATTTTATTTTACTTTATTCATAATAATATATAGTTGTTTATATTAAATTAATAAATAATTTTTACCACAAAAGCTAAATTTCCTTTTTTTTTTAAATAAGCATTAAGCATAAGCATTAAAAATAAGCTTTTAAAATAAGCATTAAGAAAAAGCATAAAGCAGTGCATTTAAAATAAGCTTTTCAAATAAGCATTAAGCATAAGCATTTAAAATAAGCATTAAGCATAAGCATTAAAAATAAGCTTTAAAAATAAGCATTTAGCATAAGCCTTAAAAATAAGCTTTTAAAATAAGCATTTAGCATAAGCATTAAGAAAAAGCATAAGGCATAAGCTTTTAAAATAAGCTTTTAAAAAAAGCATTAAAAAAAGCATTAAGCAAAAGCATTTAAATAAGCTTTTAAAAAAAGTATTAAGCAAAAGCATTTAAAATAAGCGTTTCAAATAAGCATATGCAGTAAGCATAAGCAGTAAGCATAAGCAGTAAGCATAAGCAGTAAGCATAAGCATAAGCATTAAGCATAAGCATTAAGCATAAGCATTGAGCATAAGCATTGAGCATAAGCATTGAGCATAAGCATTGAGCATAAGCATTGAGCATAAGCATTGAGCATAAGCATTGAGCATAAGCATTGAGCATAAGCATTGAGCATAAGCATTGAGCATAAGCATTGAGCATAAGCATTGAGCATAAGCATTGAGCATAAGCATTGAGCATAAGCATTGAGCATAAGCATTAAGCATAAGCATTAAGCATTAAGCATAAGCATTAAGCATAAGCATTAAGCATAAGCTTTAAGCTTAAGCATTAAGTTTTAATCATAAGCATTAAAAATAAGCTTTTAAAATAAGCATAAAGAAAAAGCATTAATAATAAGCATTTAAAATAAGCTTTTAAAAATAAGCGTTAAGCATAAGCATCAAGCATTAAGCAGCAAGCCTCATGTCTAAAGCATCAAAAATTCATAATTAAGCATTGAGCATGGAACATCAAGCATAGCATCCAACATAGAGCATAGCATCTTACATCGAGCATATCATAGAGGATCATGCATATGTATTCGCTTTTAATTTGTCAGTGGCTACTCGGATTTCTTGTTTTATAATACATATAAAATTTCAAATTTAATGTATCATTTTAAATAATCCATCGCTGAATCTAGCTGGAGTAGTTTTAGGCATTACCTAATTTTATTTTACTTTATTCATAATAAAGGTCAATGTTGTTTGTATTAAATCAATAAATTATTTTTACCACAAAAGCTTAATTTCCTTTTTTTTAAATAAGCATTAAACATGAAGCATTTAGCATTAAGCATAAGCATCAAAGATAAGCATTAAGCATAAGCATAAGTAGAAAGCATAAGCATTAAGCATTAAGCATAAGCATAAAGCCTCATGTCTCAAGAATCAAGAATTGAGTATCGAGCATCGAACACCAAGCATAGCATCCAACATCGAGCATAGTAACAAACATCGAGCTTATCATCGAGGATCATGCATGTGTACTCGCTTTTAATTTGTCAGTGGCTACTCGGAATTCTTGTTTTATAATACACATAAAATTTCAAATTTAATGTATCATTTTAAGTAATCCATCGCTGAATCTAGCTGGAATAGTTTTAGGCATTACCTAATTTTATTTTACTTTATTCATAATAAACGTCAATGTTGTTTATATTAAATCAATAAATTATTTTTACCACAAAAGCTTAACTTCCTTTTTTTTAAATAAGCATTAAACATGAAGCATTTAATTTGTCAGTGGCGCCTCGGATTTCTTGTTTTATAATTCATATAAAATTTCAAATTTAATGTATCATTTTAAATAATCCATCGCTGAATCTAGCTGGAATAATTTTAGGCATTACCTATTTTTATTTTACTTTATTCATAATAAAGGTCAATGTTGTTTATATTAAATCAAAAAATTATTTTTACCACAAAAGCTAAATTTCCTTTTTTTTTAAATAAGCATTAAACATAAAACATTTAGCATTAAGCATAAGCATCAAAGATAAGCATTAAGCATAAGCATAAGTAGAAAGCATAAGCATTAAAAATAAGCTTTAAAAATAAGCATTAGGAAAAAGAATTAGGCAAAAGCATTTAAATAAGCTTTTAAAATAAGCATTAAGCATAAGCATTAAAAATAAGCTTTTAAAATAAGCATTAAGCATAAGCATTAAAAATAAGCTTTTAAAATAAGCATTAAGAAAAAGCATAAAGCAGTGCATTTAAAATAAGCTTTTCAAATAAGCATTAAGCATAAGCATTTAAAATAAGCATTAAGCATAAGCAGTAAAAATAAGCTTTTAAAATAAGCATTAGGAAAAAGCATTAGGCATACGCTTTTAAAATAAGTTTTTAAAAAAAGCATTAAGAAAAAGCATTAAGCAAAAGCATTAAAAATAAGCGTTTTAAATAAGCATAAGCAGTAAGCATAAGCAGAAAGCATAAGCAGTATGCATAAGCAGTAAGCAAAAGCAGTAAGCATAAGCAGTAAGCATAAGCAGTAAGCATAAGCATTAAGCATTAAGCATTAAGCATAAGTATTAAAAATAAGCTTTTAAAATAAGCATTACGAAAAAGCATTAGGCATAAGCATTTAAATAAGCTTTTGAAATAAGCATTAAGCATAAGCATTAAAAATAAGCTTTTAAAATAAGCATTAAGCATAAGCATAAAAAATAAGCTTTTAAAAAAAGCATTAAGAAAAAGCATTAAGCAGTGCATTTAAAATAAGTTTTTAAAATAAGCATAAGCATTAAGCATTTAAAATAAGCATCAAGCATAAGCATTAAAAATAAGCTTTTAAAATAAGCATTTAGCATAAGCATTAAGAAAAAGCATTAAGCATAAGTTTTGAAAATAAGCTTTTAAATAAAGCATTAAGAAAAAGCATTAAGCAAAAGCATTAAAAATAAAAGTTTCAAATAAGCATAAGCAGTAAGCATCAAGCATAAGCATGAAGCATAAGCATTAAAAAAAAGCTTTTAAAATAAGCATAAAGAAAAAGCATTAATAATAAGCATTTAAAATAAGCTTTTAAAAATAAGCGTTAAGCATAAGCATCAAGCATTAAGCAGCAAGCCTCATGTCTAAAGCATCAAAAATTCATAATTAAGCATTGAGCATGGAACATCAAGCATAGCATCCAACATAGAGCATAGCATCTTACATCGAGCATATCATAGAGGATCATGCATATGTATTCGCTTTTAATTTGTCAGTGGCTACTCGGATTTCTTGTTTTATAATACATATAAAATTTCAAATTTAATGTATCATTTTAAATAATCCATCGCTGAATCTAGCTGGAATAATTTTAGGCATTACCTAATTTTATTTTACTTTATTCATAATAAAGGTCAATGTTGTTTATATTAAATCAATAAATTATTTTTACCACAAAAGCTAAATTTCCTTTTTTTTTAAATAAGCATTAAACATGAAGCATTTAGCATTAAGCATAAGCATCAAAGATAAGCATTAAGCATAAGTAGAAAGCATAAGCATTAAGCATTAAGCATAAGCATAAAGCCTCATGTCTCAAGAATCAAGAATTGAGTATCGAGCATCGAACATCAAGCATAGCATCCAACATCGAGCTTATCATCGAGGATCATGCATTTGCACTCGCTTTTAATTTGTCAGTGGTTACTCGGAATTCTTGTTTTATAATACACATAAAATTTCAAATTTAATGTATCATTTTAAGTAATCCATCGCTGAATCTAGCTGGAATAGTTTTAGGCATTACCTAATTTTATTTTACTTTATTCATAATAAACGTCAATGTTGTTTATATTAAATCAATAAATTATTTTTACCACAAAAGCTTAACTTCCTTTTTTTTAAATAAGCATTAAACATGAAGCATTTAATTTGTCAGTGGCGCCTCGGATTTCTTGTTTTATAATTCATATAAAATTTCAAATTTAATGTATCATTTTAAATAATCCATCGCTGAATCTAGCTGGAATAATTTTAGGCATTACCTATTTTTATTTTACTTTATTCATAATAAAGGTCAATGTTGTTTATATTAAATCAAAAAATTATTTTTACCACAAAAGCTAAATTTCCTTTTTTTTTAAATAAGCATTAAACATAAAGCATTTAGCATTAAGCATAAGCATCAAAGATAAGCATTAAGCATAAGCATAAGTAGAAAGCATAAGCATTAAAAATAAGCATTAGGAAAAAGAATTAAGCAAAAGCATTTAAATAAGCTTTTAAAATAAGCATTAAGCATAAGCATTAAAAATAAGCTTTTAAAATAAGCATTAAGCATAAGCATTAAAAATAAGCTTTTAAAATAAGCATTAAGAAAAAGCATTAAGCAGTGCATTTAAAATAAGCTTTTCAAATAAGCATTAAGCATAAGCATTTAAAATAAGCATAAAGCATAAGCATTAAAAATAAGCTTTTAAAATAAGCATAAGAAAAAGCATTAGGCATAAGCATTTAAATAAGCTTTTAAAATAAGCACTAAGCATAAGCATTAAAAATAAGCTTTAAAAAAAGCATTAAGAAAAAGCTTTAAGCATAAGTATTAAGCATAAGCATTAAGCATAAGCATTAAGCATTAAGCATAAGCATTAAGCATAAGCATTAAGCATAAGCTTTAAGCTTAAGCATTAAGTTTTAATCATAAGCATTAAAAATAAGCTTTTAAAATAAGCATAAAGAAAAAGCATTAATAATAAGCATTTAAAATAAGCTTTTAAAAATAAGCGTTAAGCATAAGCATCAAGCATTAAGCAGCAAGCCTCATGTCTAAAGCATCAAAAATTCATAATTAAGCATTGAGCATGGAACATCAAGCATAGCATCCAACATAGAGCATAGCATCTTACATCGAGCATATCATAGAGGATCATGCATATGTATTCGCTTTTAATTTGTCAGTGGCTACTCGGATTTCTTGTTTTATAATACATATAAAATTTCAAATTTAATGTATCATTTTAAATAATCCATCGCTGAATCTAGCTGGAATAATTTTAGGCATTACCTAATTTTATTTTACTTTATTCATAATAAAGGTCAATGTTGTTTATATTAAATCAATAAATTATTTTTACCACAAAAGCTAAATTTCCTTTTTTTTTAAATAAGCATTAAACATGAAGCATTTAGCATTAAGCATAAGCATCAAAGATAAGCATTAAGCATAAGCATAAGTAGAAAGCATAAGCATTAAGCATTAAGCATAAGCATAAAGCCTCATGTCTCAAGAATCAAGAATTGAGTATCGAGCATCGAACACCAAGCATAGCATCCAACATCGAGCATAGTAACAAACATCGAGCTTATCATCGAGGATCATGCATGTGTACTCGCTTTTAATTTGTCAGTGGCTACTCGGAATTCTTGTTTTATAATACACATAAAATTTCAAATTTAATGTATCATTTTAAGTAATCCATCGCTGAATCTAGCTGGAATAGTTTTAGGCATTACCTAATTTTATTTTACTTTATTCATAATAAACGTCAATGTTGTTTATATTAAATCAATAAATTATTTTTACCACAAAAGCTTAACTTCCTTTTTTTTAAATAAGCATTAAACATGAAGCATTTAATTTGTCAGTGGCGCCTCGGATTTCTTGTTTTATAATTCATATAAAATTTCAAATTTAATGTATCATTTTAAATAATCCATCGCTGAATCTAGCTGGAATAATTTTAGGCATTACCTATTTTTATTTTACTTTATTCATAATAAAGGTCAATGTTGTTTATATTAAATCAAAAAATTATTTTTACCACAAAAGCTAAATTTCCTTTTTTTTAAATAAGCATTAAACATAAAACATTTAGCATTAAGCATAAGCATCAAAGATAAGCATTAAGCATAAGCATAAGTAGAAAGCATAAGCATTAAAAATAAGCTTTAAAAATAAGCATTAGGAAAAAGAATTAGGCAAAAGCATTTAAATAAGCTTTTAAAATAAGCATTAAGCATAAGCATTAAAAATAAGCTTTTAAAATAAGCATTAAGCATAAGCATTAAAAATAAGCTTTTAAAATAAGCATTAAGAAAAAGCATTAAGCAGTGCATTTAAAATAAGCTTTTCAAATAAGCATTAAGCATAAGCATTTAAAATAAGCATTAAGCATAAGCATTAAAAATAAGCTTTAAAAATAAGCATTTAGCATAAGCATTAAGAAAAAGCATAAGGCATAAGCTTTTAAAATAAGCTTTTAAAAAAAGCATTAAAAAAAGCATTAAGCAAAAGCATTTAAATAAGCTTTTAAAAAAAGTATTAAGCAAAAGCATTTAAAATAAGCGTTTCAAATAAGCATATGCAGTAAGCATAAGCAGTAAGCATAAGCAGTAAGCATAAGCACTAAGCATAAGCAGTAAGCATAAGCAGTAAGCATAAGCAGTAAGCATAAGCATTAAGCATAAGCATTAAGCATAAGCATTGAGCATAAGCATTGAGCATAAGCATTGAGCATAAGCATTGAGCATAAGCATTGAGCATAAGCATTGAGCATAAGCATTGAGCATAAGCATTGAGCATAAGCATTGAGCATAAGCATTGAGCATAAGCATTGAGCATAAGCATTGAGCATAAGCATTGAGCATAAGCATTGAGCATAAGCATTAAGCATAAGCATTAAGCATAAGCATAAGCATAAGCATAAGCATTAAGCATAAGCATTAAGCATAAGCATTAAGCATAAGCATTAAGCATAAGCATTAAGCATAAGCATTAAGCATAAGCATTAAGCATAAGCATTAAGCATAAGCATTAAGCAAAGGCATTAAGCATAAGCATTAAAAATAACCTTTTAAAATAAGCATTTAGCATAAGCTTTAAAAAAAAGCATTAAGCATAAGCATTTAAAATAAGCTTCTAAAAAAAGCATTAAGAAAAAGCATTAAGCAAAAGCATTTAAAATAAGCTTTTCAAATAAGCATTAGCAGTAAGCATAAGCATTAAGCATTAAAAATAAGCTTTTAAAATAAGCATTAAGAAAAAGCAATAATAATAAGCATTTAAAATAAGCTTTTAAAATAAGCATTAAGCATAAAGCATAAGCATTAAGCCTCATGTCTCAAGAATCAAGAATTAAGTATCGAGCATAGAACATCAAGCATAGCATCCAACATCGAGCATAGTAACAAACATCGAGCATATCATCGAGGATCATGCATGTGTACTCGCTTTTAATTTGTCAGTGGCGCCTCGGATTTCTTGTTTTATAATTTATATGAAATTTCTAATTTAATGTACTACCTTAAATAATCCACCGCTGAATCTAGTTGGCATAATTTTAGGAATTCACCTAATTTTATTTTACTTTATTCATAATAAATGTCAATGTTGTTTATATTAAATCAATAAATAATTTTTACCACAAAAGCGAAATTTCCTTTTTTTTAAATAAGCACTAAGCATAAGCATTTAAAATAAGCATTAAGCATAAGCATTAAGAAAAAGCATTAGGCATAAGCATTTAAATAAGCTTTTAAAATAAGCATTAAAAATAAGCTTTTAAAAAAAGCATTTAGAAAAAGCAATAAAAATAAGCTTTTCAAATAAGCATAAGCAGTAAGCATAAGCATTAAGCAGCAAGCCTCATGTCTAAAGCATCAATAATTAATAATTGAGCATTGAACATCAAGCATAGCATCCAACATAGAGCACAGCATCGAACATCGAGAATATCATAGAGGATCATGCATATGTATTCGCTTTTAATTTGTCAGTGGCGCCTCGGATTTCTTGTTTTATAATTCATATTAAATTTCAAATTTAATGTATCATTTTAAATAATCCACCGCTGAATCTAGCTGGCATAATTTTAAGCATTTACTTAATTTTATTTTACTTTATTCATAATAAAGATCAATGTTGTTTATATTAAATCAATAAATTAATTTTACCACAAAAGCTAAATTTCCTTTTTTTTAAATAAGCATTAAGCATAAGCATTAAAAATAAGCTTTTAAAAAAGGCATTAAGCATAAGCATTAAAAATAAGCTTTAAAAATAAGCATTAAGAAAAAGCATTAAGCAAAAGCATTTAAAATAAGCATTCAAAATAAGCTTTAAAAAAAGCATTAAGCAAAAGCATTTAAAATAAGCTTTTCAAATAAGCATAAGCAGTAAGCATAAGCATTAAGCATTAAGCATAAGCATTATGCATAAGCATTAAAAATAAGCTTTTCAAATAAGCATAAGCAGTAAGCATAAGCATTAAGCATTAAGCATTAAGCATAAGCATTAAAAATAAGCTTTTAAAATAAGCATTAAGAAAAAGCATTAATAATAAGCATTTAAAATAAGATTTTAGAAATAAGCGTTAAGCATAAGCATTAAGCATTAAGCAGCAAGCCTCATGTCTAAAGCATCAATAATTAATAATTGAGCATTGAACATCAAGCATAGCATCCAACATAGAGCACAGCATCGAACATCGAGAATATCATAGAGGATCATGCATATGTATTCGCTTTTAATTTGTCAGTGGCGCCTCGGATTTCTTGTTTTATAATTCATATTAAATTTCAAATTTAATGTATCATTTTAAATAATCCACCGCTGAATCTAGCTGGCATAATTTTAAGCATTTACTTAATTTTATTTTACTTTATTCATAATAAAGATCAATGTTGTTTATATTAAATCAATAAATTAATTTTACCACAAAAGCTAAATTTCCTTTTTTTTAAATAAGCATTAAGCATAAGCATTAAAAATAAGCTTTTAAAAAAGGCATTAAGCATAAGCATTAAAAATAAGCTTTTAAAATAAGCATTAAGCAAAAGCATTTAAAATAAGCATTCAAAATAAGCTTTAAAAAAAGCATTAAGCAAAAGCATTTAAAATAAGCTTTTCAAATAAGCATAAGCAGTAAGCATAAGCATTAAGCATTAAGCATAAGCATTATGCATAAGCATTAAAAATAAGCTTTTCAAATAAGCATAAGCAGTAAGCATAAGCATTAAGCATTAAGCATTAAGCATAAGCATTAAAAATAAGCTTTTAAAATAAGCATTAAGAAAAAGCATTAATAATAAGCATTTAAAATAAGATTTTAGAAATAAGCGTTAAGCATAAGCATTAAGCATTAAGCAGCAAACCTCATGTCTAAAGCATCAATAATTAATAATTGAGCATTGAACATCAAGCATAGCATCCAACATAGAGCATAGCATCGAACATCGAGCATATCATAAAGGATCATGCATATGTATTCGCTTTTAATTTGTCAGTGGCGCCTCGGATTTCTTGTTTTATAATTCATATTAAAATTCAAATTTAATGTATCATTTTAAATAATCCACCGCTGAATCTAGCTGGCATAATTTTAGGCATTTACCTAATTTCATTTTACTTTATTCATAATAATATATAGTTGTTTATATTAAATTAATAAATAATTTTTACCACAAAAGCTAAATTTCCTTTTTTTTAAATAAGCATTAAGCATAAGAAATCAAAATAAGCATTAAGCATAAGCATTAAAAATAAGCTTTTAAAATAAGCATTAGGAAAAAGCATTAGGCATAAGCATTTAAATAAGCTTTTAAAATAAGCATTAAGCATAAGCATTAAAAATAAGCTTTTAAAATAAGCATTAAGCATAAGCATTAAAAATAAGCTTTTAAAATAAGCATTAAGAAAAAGCATTAAGCAGTGCATTTAAAATAAGCTTTTCAAATAAGCATAAGCATTAAGCATTTAAAATAAGCATCAAGCATAAGCATTAAAGATAAGCTTTTAAAATAAGCATTTAGCATAAGCATGAAGAAAAAGCATTAAGCATACGCTTTTAAAATAAGTTTTTAAAAAAAGCATTAAGAAAAAGCATTAATAATAAGCATTTAAAATAAGATTTTAGAAATAAGCGTTAAGCATAAGCATTAAGCATTAAGCAGCAAGCCTCATGTCTAAAGCATCAATAATTAATAATTGAGCATTGAACATCAAGCATAGCATCCAACATAGAGCATAGCATCGAACATCGAGCATATCATAAAGGATCATGCATATGTATTCGCTTTTAATTTGTCAGTGGCGCCTCGGATTTCTTGTTTTATAATTCATATTAAAATTCAAATTTAATGTATCATTTTAAATAATCCACCGCTGAATCTAGCTGGCATAATTTTAGGCATTTACCTAATTTTATTTTACTTTATTCATAATAATATATAGTTGTTTATATTAAATTAATAAATAATTTTTACCACAAAAGCTAAATTTCCTTTTTTTTTTAAATAAGCATTAAGCATAAGCATTAAAAATAAGCTTTTAAAATAAGCATTAAGAAAAAGCATAAAGCAGTGCATTTAAAATAAGCTTTTCAAATAAGCATTAAGCATAAGCATTTAAAATAAGCATTAAGCATAAGCATTAAAAATAAGCTTTAAAAATAAGCATTTAGCATAAGCCTTAAAAATAAGCTTTTAAAATAAGCATTTAGCATAAGCATTAAGAAAAAGCATAAGGCATAAGCTTTTAAAATAAGCTTTTAAAAAAAGCATTAAAAAAAGCATTAAGCAAAAGCATTTAAATAAGCTTTTAAAAAAAGTATTAAGCAAAAGCATTTAAAATAAGCGTTTCAAATAAGCATATGCAGTAAGCATAAGCAGTAAGCATAAGAAGTAAGCATAAGCACTAAGCATAAGCAGTAAGCATAAGCAGTAAGCATAAGCAGTAAGCATAAGCAGTAAGCATAAGCAGTAAGCATAAGCATAAGCATTAAGCATAAGCATTAAGCATAAGCATTAAGCATAAGCATTGAGCATAAGCATTGAGCATAAGCATTGAGCATAAGCATTGAGCATAAGCATTGAGCATAAGCATTGAGCATAAGCATTGAGCATAAGCATTGAGCATAAGCATTGAGCATAAGCACTGAGCATAAGCATTGAGCATAAGCATTGAGCATAAGCATTGAGCATAAGCATTGAGCATAAGCATTGAGCATAAGCATTGAGCATAAGCATTGAGCATAAGCATTCAGCATAAGCATAAGCATAAGCATTAAGCATAAGCATTAAGCATAAGCATTAAGCATAAGCATTAAGCATAAGCATTAAGCATAAGCATTAAGCATAAGCATTAAGCATAAGCATTAAGCATAAGCATTAAGCATAAGCATTAAGCATAAGCATTAAGCATAAGCATTAAGCATAAGCATTAAGCATAAGCATTAAGCAAAGGCATTAAGCATAAGCATTAAAAATAACCTTTTAAAATAAGCATTTAGCATAAGCTTTAAAAAAAAGCATTAAGCATAAGCATTTAAAATAAGCTTCTAAAAAAAGCATTAAGAAAAAGCATTAAGCAAAAGCATTTAAAATAAGCTTTTCAAATAAGCATTAGCAGTAAGCATAAGCATTAAGCATTAAAAATAAGCTTTTAAAATAAGCATTAAGAAAAAGCAATAATAATAAGCATTTAAAATAAGCTTTTAAAATAAGCATTAAGCATAAAGCATAAGCATTAAGCCTCATGTCTCAAGAATCAAGAATTAAGTATCGAGCATAGAACATCAAGCATAGCATCCAACATCGAGCATAGTAACAAACATCGAGCATATCATCGAGGATCATGCATGTGTACTCGCTTTTAATTTGTCAGTGGTTCCTCGGATTTCTTGTTTTATAATTTATATGAAATTTCTAATTTAATGTACTACCTTATATAATCCACCGCTGAATCTAGTTGGCATAATTTTAGGAATTCACCTAATTTTATTTTACTTTATTCATAATAAATGTCAATGTTGTTTATATTAAATCAATAAATAATTTTTACCACAAAAGCGAAATTTCCTTTTTTTTAAATAAGCACTAAGCATAAGCATTTAAAATAAGCATTAAGCATAAGCATTAAGAAAAAGCATTAGGCATAAGCATTTAAATAAGCTTTTAAAATAAGCATTAAAAATAAGCTTTTAAAAAAAGCATTTAGAAAAAGCAATAAAAATAAGCTTTTCAAATAAGCATAAGCAGTAAGCATAAGCATTAAGCAGCAAGCCTCATGTCTAAAGCATCAATAATTAATAATTGAGCATTGAACATCAAGCATAGCATCCAACATAGAGCACAGCATCGAACATCGAGAATATCATAGAGGATCATGCATATGTATTCGCTTTTAATTTGTCAGTGGCGCCTCGGATTTCTTGTTTTATAATTCATATTAAATTTCAAATTTAATGTATCATTTTAAATAATCCACCGCTGAATCTAGCTGGCATAATTTTAAGCATTTACTTAATTTTATTTTACTTTATTCATAATAAAGATCAATGTTGTTTATATTAAATCAATAAATTAATTTTACCACAAAAGCTAAATTTCCTTTTTTTTAAATAAGCATTAAGCATAAGCATTAAAAATAAGCTTTTAAAAAAGGCATTAAGCATAAGCATTAAAAATAAGCTTTAAAAATAAGCATTAAGAAAAAGCATTAAGCAAAAGCATTTAAAATAAGCATTCAAAATAAGCTTTAAAAAAAGCATTAAGCAAAAGCATTTAAAATAAGCTTTTCAAATAAGCATAAGCAGTAAGCATAAGCATTAAGCATTAAGCATAAGCATTATGCATAAGCATTAAAAATAAGCTTTTCAAATAAGCATAAGCAGTAAGCATAAGCATTAAGCATTAAGCATTAAGCATAAGCATTAAAAATAAGCTTTTAAAATAAGCATTAAGAAAAAGCATTAATAATAAGCATTTAAAATAAGATTTTAGAAATAAGCGTTAAGCATAAGCATTAAGCATTAAGCAGCAAGCCTCATGTCTAAAGCATCAATAATTAATAATTGAGCATTGAACATCAAGCATAGCATCCAACATAGAGCACAGCATCGAACATCGAGAATATCATAGAGGATCATGCATATGTATTCGCTTTTAATTTGTCAGTGGCGCCTCGGATTTCTTGTTTTATAATTCATATTAAATTTCAAATTTAATGTATCATTTTAAATAATCCACCGCTGAATCTAGCTGGCATAATTTTAAGCATTTACTTAATTTTATTTTACTTTATTCATAATAAAGATCAATGTTGTTTATATTAAATCAATAAATTAATTTTACCACAAAAGCTAAATTTCCTTTTTTTTAAATAAGCATTAAGCATAAGCATTAAAAATAAGCTTTTAAAAAAGGCATTAAGCATAAGCATTAAAAATAAGCTTTTAAAATAAGCATTAAGCAAAAGCATTTAAAATAAGCATTCAAAATAAGCTTTAAAAAAAGCATTAAGCAAAAGCATTTAAAATAAGCTTTTCAAATAAGCATAAGCAGTAAGCATAAGCATTAAGCATTAAGCATAAGCATTATGCATAAGCATTAAAAATAAGCTTTTCAAATAAGCATAAGCAGTAAGCATAAGCATTAAGCATTAAGCATTAAGCATAAGCATTAAAAATAAGCTTTTAAAATAAGCATTAAGAAAAAGCATTAATAATAAGCATTTAAAATAAGATTTTAGAAATAAGCGTTAAGCATAAGCATCAAGCATTAAGCAGCAAACCTCATGTCTAAAGCATCAATAATTAATAATTGAGCATTGAACATCAAGCATAGCATCCAACATAGAGCATAGCATCGAACATCGAGCATATCATAAAGGATCATGCATATGTATTCGCTTTTAATTTGTCAGTGGCGCCTCGGATTTCTTGTTTTATAATTCATATTAAAATTCAAATTTAATGTATCATTTTAAATAATCCACCGCTGAATCTAGCTGGCATAATTTTAGGCATTTACCTAATTTTATTTTACTTTATTCATAATAATATATAGTTGTTTATATTAAATTAATAAATAATTTTTACCACAAAAGCTAAATTTCCTTTTTTTTTAAATAAGCATTAAGCATAAGCAATCAAAATAAGCATTAAGCATAAGCATTAAAAATAAGCTTTTAAAATAAGCATTAGGAAAAAGCATTAGGCATAAGCATTTAAATAAGCTTTTAAAATAAGCATTAAAAATAAGCTTTTAAAAAAAGCATTTAGAAAAAGCAATAAAAATAAGCTTTTCAAATAAGCATAAGCAGTAAGCATAAGCATTAAGCAGCAAGCCTCATGTCTAAAGCATCAATAATTAATAATTGAGCATTGAACATCAAGCATAGCATCCAACATAGAGCACAGCATCGAACATCGAGAATATCATAGAGGATCATGCATATGTATTCGCTTTTAATTTGTCAGTGGCGCCTCGGATTTCTTGTTTTATAATTCATATTAAATTTCAAATTTAATGTATCATTTTAAATAATCCACCGCTGAATCTAGCTGGCATAATTTTAAGCATTTACTTAATTTTATTTTACTTTATTCATAATAAAGATCAATGTTGTTTATATTAAATCAATAAATTAATTTTACCACAAAAGCTAAATTTCCTTTTTTTTAAATAAGCATTAAGCATAAGCATTAAAAATAAGCTTTTAAAAAAGGCATTAAGCATAAGCATTAAAAATAAGCTTTTAAAATAAGCATTAAGAAAAAGCATTAAGCAAAAGCATTTAAAATAAGCATTCAAAATAAGCTTTAAAAAAAGCATTAAGCAAAAGCATTTAAAATAAGCTTTTCAAATAAGCATAAGCAGTAAGCATAAGCATTAAGCATTAAGCATAAGCATTATGCATAAGCATTAAAAATAAGCTTTTCAAATAAGCATAAGCAGTAAGCATAAGCATTAAGCATTAAGCATTAAGCATAAGCATTAAAAATAAGCTTTTAAAATAAGCATTAAGAAAAAGCATTAATAATAAGCATTTAAAATAAGATTTTAGAAATAAGCGTTAAGCATAAGCATTAAGCATTAAGCAGCAAGCCTCATGTCTAAAGCATCAATAATTAATAATTGAGCATTGAACATCAAGCATAGCATCCAACATAGAGCACAGCATCGAACATCGAGAATATCATAGAGGATCATGCATATGTATTCGCTTTTAATTTGTCAGTGGCGCCTCGGATTTCTTGTTTTATAATTCATATTAAATTTCAAATTTAATGTATCATTTTAAATAATCCACCGCTGAATCTAGCTGGCATAATTTTAAGCATTTACTTAATTTTATTTTACTTTATTCATAATAAAGATCAATGTTGTTTATATTAAATCAATAAATTAATTTTACCACAAAAGCTAAATTTCCTTTTTTTTAAATAAGCATTAAGCATAAGCATTAAAAATAAGCTTTTAAAAAAGGCATTAAGCATAAGCATTAAAAATAAGCTTTTAAAATAAGCATTAAGCAAAAGCATTTAAAATAAGCATTCAAAATAAGCTTTAAAAAAAGCATTAAGCAAAAGCATTTAAAATAAGCTTTTCAAATAAGCATAAGCAGTAAGCATAAGCATTAAGCATTAAGCATAAGCATTATGCATAAGCATTAAAAATAAGCTTTTCAAATAAGCATAAGCAGTAAGCATAAGCATTAAGCATTAAGCATTAAGCATAAGCATTAAAAATAAGCTTTTAAAATAAGCATTAAGAAAAAGCATTAATAATAAGCATTTAAAATAAGATTTTAGAAATAAGCGTTAAGCATAAGCATTAAGCATTAAGCAGCAAACCTCATGTCTAAAGCATCAATAATTAATAATTGAGCATTGAACATCAAGCATAGCATCCAACATAGAGCATAGCATCGAACATCGAGCATATCATAAAGGATCATGCATATGTATTCGCTTTTAATTTGTCAGTGGCGCCTCGGATTTCTTGTTTTATAATTCATATTAAAATTCAAATTTAATGTATCATTTTAAATAATCCACCGCTGAATCTAGCTGGCATAATTTTAGGCATTTACCTAATTTTATTTTACTTTATTCATAATAATATATAGTTGTTTATATTAAATTAATAAATAATTTTTACCACAAAAGCTAAATTTCCTTTTTTTTAAATAAGCATTAAGCATAAGAAATCAAAATAAGCATTAAGCATAAGCATTAAAAATAAGCTTTTAAAATAAGCATTAGGAAAAAGCATTAGGCATAAGCATTTAAATAAGCTTTTAAAATAAGCATTAAGCATAAGCATTAAAAATAAGCTTTTAAAATAAGCATTAAGCATAAGCATTAAAAATAAGCTTTTAAAATAAGCATTAAGAAAAAGCATTAAGCAGTGCATTTAAAATAAGCTTTTCAAATAAGCATAAGCATTAAGCATTTAAAATAAGCATCAAGCATAAGCATTAAAGATAAGCTTTTAAAATAAGCATTTAGCATAAGCATGAAGAAAAAGCATTAAGCATACGCTTTTAAAATAAGTTTTTAAAAAAAGCATTAAGAAAAAGCATTAATAATAAGCATTTAAAATAAGATTTTAGAAATAAGCGTTAAGCATAAGCATTAAGCATTAAGCAGCAAGCCTCATGTCTAAAGCATCAATAATTAATAATTGAGCATTGAACATCAAGCATAGCATCCAACATAGAGCATAGCATCGAACATCGAGCATATCATAAAGGATCATGCATATGTATTCGCTTTTAATTTGTCAGTGGCGCCTCGGATTTCTTGTTTTATAATTCATATTAAAATTCAAATTTAATGTATCATTTTAAATAATCCACCGCTGAATCTAGCTGGCATAATTTTAGGCATTTACCTAATTTTATTTTACTTTATTCATAATAATATATAGTTGTTTATATTAAATTAATAAATAATTTTTACCACAAAAGCTAAATTTCCTTTTTTTTTTAAATAAGCATTAAGCATAAGCATTAAAAATAAGCTTTTAAAATAAGCATTAAGAAAAAGCATAAAGCAGTGCATTTAAAATAAGCTTTTCAAATAAGCATTAAGCATAAGCATTTAAAATAAGCATTAAGCATAAGCATTAAAAATAAGCTTTAAAAATAAGCATTTAGCATAAGCCTTAAAAATAAGCTTTTAAAATAAGCATTTAGCATAAGCATTAAGAAAAAGCATAAGGCATAAGCTTTTAAAATAAGCTTTTAAAAAAAGCATTAAAAAAAGCATTAAGCAAAAGCATTTAAATAAGCTTTTAAAAAAAGTATTAAGCAAAAGCATTTAAAATAAGCGTTTCAAATAAGCATATGCAGTAAGCATAAGCAGTAAGCATAAGCAGTAAGCATAAGCACTAAGCATAAGCAGTTAGCATAAGCAGTAAGCATAAGCAGTAAGCATAAGCAGTAACATTGAGCATAAGCATTGAGCATAAGCATTGAGCATAAGCATTGAGCATAAGCATTGAGCATAAGCATTGAGCATAAGCATTGAGCATAAGCATTGAGCATAAGCATTGAGCATAAGCATTGAGCATAAGCATTGAGCATAAGCATTGAGCATAAGCATTGAGCATAAGCATTGAGCATAAGCATTAAGCATAAGCATTGAGCATAAGCATAAGCATAAGCATTAAGCATAAGCATTAAGCATAAGCATTAAGCATAAGCATTAAGCATAAGCATTAAGCATAAGCATTAAGCATAAGCATTAAGCATAAGCATTAAGCATAAGCATTAAGCATAAGCATTAAGCAAAGGCATTAAGCATAAGCATTAAAAATAACCTTTTAAAATAAGCATTTAGCATAAGCTTTAAAAAAAAGCATTAAGCATAAGCATTTAAAATAAGCTTCTAAAAAAAGCATTAAGAAAAAGCATTAAGCAAAAGCATTTAAAATAAGCTTTTCAAATAAGCATTAGCAGTAAGCATAAGCATTAAGCATTAAAAATAAGCTTTTAAAATAAGCATTAAGAAAAAGCAATAATAATAAGCATTTAAAATAAGCTTTTAAAATAAGCATTAAGCATAAAGCATAAGCATTAAGCCTCATGTCTCAAGAATCAAGAATTAAGTATCGAGCATAGAACATCAAGCATAGCATCCAACATCGAGCATAGTAACAAACATCGAGCATATCATCGAGGATCATGCATGTGTACTCGCTTTTAATTTGTCAGTGGTTCCTCGGATTTCTTGTTTTATAATTTATATGAAATTTCTAATTTAATGTACTACCTTAAATAATCCACCGCTGAATCTAGTTGGCATAATTTTAGGAATTCACCTAATTTTATTTTACTTTATTCATAATAAATGTCAATGTTGTTTATATTAAATCAATAAATAATTTTTACCACAAAAGCGAAATTTCCTTTTTTTTAAATAAGCACTAAGCATAAGCATTTAAAATAAGCATTAAGCATAAGCATTAAGAAAAAGCATTAGGCATAAGCATTTAAATAAGCTTTTAAAATAAGCATTAAAAATAAGCTTTTAAAAAAAGCATTTAGAAAAAGCAATAAAAATAAGCTTTTCAAATAAGCATAAGCAGTAAGCATAAGCATTAAGCAGCAAGCCTCATGTCTAAAGCATCAATAATTAATAATTGAGCATTGAACATCAAGCATAGCATCCAACATAGAGCACAGCATCGAACATCGAGAATATCATAGAGGATCATGCATATGTATTCGCTTTTAATTTGTCAGTGGCGCCTCGGATTTCTTGTTTTATAATTCATATTAAATTTCAAATTTAATGTATCATTTTAAATAATCCACCGCTGAATCTAGCTGGCATAATTTTAAGCATTTACTTAATTTTATTTTACTTTATTCATAATAAAGATCAATGTTGTTTATATTAAATCAATAAATTAATTTTACCACAAAAGCTAAATTTCCTTTTTTTTAAATAAGCATTAAGCATAAGCATTAAAAATAAGCTTTTAAAAAAGGCATTAAGCATAAGCATTAAAAATAAGCTTTAAAAATAAGCATTAAGAAAAAGCATTAAGCAAAAGCATTTAAAATAAGCATTCAAAATAAGCTTTAAAAAAAGCATTAAGCAAAAGCATTTAAAATAAGCTTTTCAAATAAGCATAAGCAGTAAGCATAAGCATTAAGCATTAAGCATAAGCATTATGCATAAGCATTAAAAATAAGCTTTTCAAATAAGCATAAGCAGTAAGCATAAGCATTAAGCATTAAGCATTAAGCATAAGCATTAAAAATAAGCTTTTAAAATAAGCATTAAGAAAAAGCATTAATAATAAGCATTTAAAATAAGATTTTAGAAATAAGCGTTAAGCATAAGCATTAAGCATTAAGCAGCAAGCCTCATGTCTAAAGCATCAATAATTAATAATTGAGCATTGAACATCAAGCATAGCATCCAACATAGAGCACAGCATCGAACATCGAGAATATCATAGAGGATCATGCATATGTATTCGCTTTTAATTTGTCAGTGGCGCCTCGGATTTCTTGTTTTATAATTCATATTAAATTTCAAATTTAATGTATCATTTTAAATAATCCACCGCTGAATCTAGCTGGCATAATTTTAAGCATTTACTTAATTTTATTTTACTTTATTCATAATAAAGATCAATGTTGTTTATATTAAATCAATAAATTAATTTTACCACAAAAGCTAAATTTCCTTTTTTTTAAATAAGCATTAAGCATAAGCATTAAAAATAAGCTTTTAAAAAAGGCATTAAGCATAAGCATTAAAAATAAGCTTTTAAAATAAGCATTAAGCAAAAGCATTTAAAATAAGCATTCAAAATAAGCTTTAAAAAAAGCATTAGGCAAAAGCATTTAAAATAAGCTTTTCAAATAAGCATAAGCAGTAAGCATAAGCATTAAGCATTAAGCATAAGCATTATGCATAAGCATTAAAAATAAGCTTTTCAAATAAGCATAAGCAGTAAGCATAAGCATTAAGCATTAAGCATTAAGCATAAGCATTAAAAATAAGCTTTTAAAATAAGCATTAAGAAAAAGCATTAATAATAAGCATTTAAAATAAGATTTTAGAAATAAGCGTTAAGCATAAGCATCAAGCATTAAGCAGCAAACCTCATGTCTAAAGCATCAATAATTAATAATTGAGCATTGAACATCAAGCATAGCATCCAACATAGAGCATAGCATCGAACATCGAGCATATCATAAAGGATCATGCATATGTATTCGCTTTTAATTTGTCAGTGGCGCCTCGGATTTCTTGTTTTATAATTCATATTAAAATTCAAATTTAATGTATCATTTTAAATAATCCACCGCTGAATCTAGCTGGCATAATTTTAGGCATTTACCTAATTTTATTTTACTTTATTCATAATAATATATAGTTGTTTATATTAAATTAATAAATAATTTTTACCACAAAAGCTAAATTTCCTTTTTTTTTAAATAAGCATTAAGCATAAGCAATCAAAATAAGCATTAAGCATAAGCATTAAAAATAAGCTTTTAAAATAAGCATTAGGAAAAAGCATTAGGCATAAGCATTTAAATAAGCTTTTAAAATAAGCATTAAAAATAAGCTTTTAAAAAAAGCATTTAGAAAAAGCAATAAAAATAAGCTTTTCAAATAAGCATAAGCAGTAAGCATAAGCATTAAGCAGCAAGCCTCATGTCTAAAGCATCAATAATTAATAATTGAGCATTGAACATCAAGCATAGCATCCAACATAGAGCACAGCATCGAACATCGAGAATATCATAGAGGATCATGCATATGTATTCGCTTTTAATTTGTCAGTGGCGCCTCGGATTTCTTGTTTTATAATTCATATTAAATTTCAAATTTAATGTATCATTTTAAATAATCCACCGCTGAATCTAGCTGGCATAATTTTAAGCATTTACTTAATTTTATTTTACTTTATTCATAATAAAGATCAATGTTGTTTATATTAAATCAATAAATTAATTTTACCACAAAAGCTAAATTTCCTTTTTTTTAAATAAGCATTAAGCATAAGCATTAAAAATAAGCTTTTAAAAAAGGCATTAAGCATAAGCATTAAAAATAAGCTTTTAAAATAAGCATTAAGAAAAAGCATTAAGCAAAAGCATTTAAAATAAGCATTCAAAATAAGCTTTAAAAAAAGCATTAAGCAAAAGCATTTAAAATAAGCTTTTCAAATAAGCATAAGCAGTAAGCATAAGCATTAAGCATTAAGCATAAGCATTATGCATAAGCATTAAAAATAAGCTTTTCAAATAAGCATAAGCAGTAAGCATAAGCATTAAGCATTAAGCATTAAGCATAAGCATTAAAAATAAGCTTTTAAAATAAGCATTAAGAAAAAGCATTAATAATAAGCATTTAAAATAAGATTTTAGAAATAAGCGTTAAGCATAAGCATTAAGCATTAAGCAGCAAGCCTCATGTCTAAAGCATCAATAATTAATAATTGAGCATTGAACATCAAGCATAGCATCCAACATAGAGCACAGCATCGAACATCGAGAATATCATAGAGGATCATGCATATGTATTCGCTTTTAATTTGTCAGTGGCGCCTCGGATTTCTTGTTTTATAATTCATATTAAATTTCAAATTTAATGTATCATTTTAAATAATCCACCGCTGAATCTAGCTGGCATAATTTTAAGCATTTACTTAATTTTATTTTACTTTATTCATAATAAAGATCAATGTTGTTTATATTAAATCAATAAATTAATTTTACCACAAAAGCTAAATTTCCTTTTTTTTAAATAAGCATTAAGCATAAGCATTAAAAATAAGCTTTTAAAAAAGGCATTAAGCATAAGCATTAAAAATAAGCTTTTAAAATAAGCATTAAGCAAAAGCATTTAAAATAAGCATTCAAAATAAGCTTTAAAAAAAGCATTAAGCAAAAGCATTTAAAATAAGCTTTTCAAATAAGCATAAGCAGTAAGCATAAGCATTAAGCATTAAGCATAAGCATTATGCATAAGCATTAAAAATAAGCTTTTCAAATAAGCATAAGCAGTAAGCATAAGCATTAAGCATTAAGCATTAAGCATAAGCATTAAAAATAAGCTTTTAAAATAAGCATTAAGAAAAAGCATTAATAATAAGCATTTAAAATAAGATTTTAGAAATAAGCGTTAAGCATAAGCATTAAGCATTAAGCAGCAAACCTCATGTCTAAAGCATCAATAATTAATAATTGAGCATTGAACATCAAGCATAGCATCCAACATAGAGCATAGCATCGAACATCGAGCATATCATAAAGGATCATGCATATGTATTCGCTTTTAATTTGTCAGTGGCGCCTCGGATTTCTTGTTTTATAATTCATATTAAAATTCAAATTTAATGTATCATTTTAAATAATCCACCGCTGAATCTAGCTGGCATAATTTTAGGCATTTACCTAATTTTATTTTACTTTATTCATAATAATATATAGTTGTTTATATTAAATTAATAAATAATTTTTACCACAAAAGCTAAATTTCCTTTTTTTTAAATAAGCATTAAGCATAAGAAATCAAAATAAGCATTAAGCATAAGCATTAAAAATAAGCTTTTAAAATAAGCATTAGGAAAAAGCATTAGGCATAAGCATTTAAATAAGCTTTTAAAATAAGCATTAAGCATAAGCATTAAAAATAAGCTTTTAAAATAAGCATTAAGCATAAGCATTAAAAATAAGCTTTTAAAATAAGCATTAAGAAAAAGCATTAAGCAGTGCATTTAAAATAAGCTTTTCAAATAAGCATAAGCATTAAGCATTTAAAATAAGCATCAAGCATAAGCATTAAAGATAAGCTTTTAAAATAAGCATTTAGCATAAGCATGAAGAAAAAGCATTAAGCATACGCTTTTAAAATAAGTTTTTAAAAAAAGCATTAAGAAAAAGCATTAATAATAAGCATTTAAAATAAGATTTTAGAAATAAGCGTTAAGCATAAGCATTAAGCATTAAGCAGCAAGCCTCATGTCTAAAGCATCAATAATTAATAATTGAGCATTGAACATCAAGCATAGCATCCAACATAGAGCATAGCATCGAACATCGAGCATATCATAAAGGATCATGCATATGTATTCGCTTTTAATTTGTCAGTGGCGCCTCGGATTTCTTGTTTTATAATTCATATTAAAATTCAAATTTAATGTATCATTTTAAATAATCCACCGCTGAATCTAGCTGGCATAATTTTAGGCATTTACCTAATTTTATTTTACTTTATTCATAATAATATATAGTTGTTTATATTAAATTAATAAATAATTTTTACCACAAAAGCTAAATTTCCTTTTTTTTTTAAATAAGCATTAAGCATAAGCATTAAAAATAAGCTTTTAAAATAAGCATTAAGCATAAGCATTAAAAATAAGCTTTTAAAATAAGCATTAAGAAAAAGCATAAAGCAGTGCATTTAAAATAAGCTTTTCAAATAAGCATTAAGCATAAGCATTTAAAATAAGCATTTAGCATAAGCTTTAAAAAAAAGCATTAAGCATAAGCATTTAAAATAAGCTTCTAAAAAAAGCATTAAGAAAAAGCATTAAGCAAAAGCATTTAAAATAAGCTTTTCAAATAAGCATTAGCAGTAAGCATAAGCATTAAGCATTAAAAATAAGCTTTTAAAATAAGCATTAAGAAAAAGCAATAATAATAAGCATTTAAAATAAGCTTTTAAAATAAGCATTAAGCATAAAGCATAAGCATTAAGCCTCATGTCTCAAGAATCAAGAATTAAGTATCGAGCATAGAACATCAAGCATAGCATCCAACATCGAGCATAGTAACAAACATCGAGCATATCATCGAGGATCATGCATGTGTACTCGCTTTTAATTTGTCAGTGGCGCCTCGGATTTCTTGTTTTATAATTTATATGAAATTTCTAATTTAATGTACTACCTTAAATAATCCACCGCTGAATCTAGTTGGCATAATTTTAGGAATTCACCTAATTTTATTTTACTTTATTCATAATAAATGTCAATGTTGTTTATATTAAATCAATAAATAATTTTTACCACAAAAGCGAAATTTCCTTTTTTTTAAATAAGCACTAAGCATAAGCATTTAAAATAAGCATTAAGCATAAGCATTAAGAAAAAGCATTAGGCATAAGCATTTAAATAAGCTTTTAAAATAAGCATTAAAAATAAGCTTTTAAAAAAAGCATTTAGAAAAAGCAATAAAAATAAGCTTTTCAAATAAGCATAAGCAGTAAGCATAAGCATTAAGCAGCAAGCCTCATGTCTAAAGCATCAATAATTAATAATTGAGCATTGAACATCAAGCATAGCATCCAACATAGAGCACAGCATCGAACATCGAGAATATCATAGAGGATCATGCATATGTATTCGCTTTTAATTTGTCAGTGGCGCCTCGGATTTCTTGTTTTATAATTCATATTAAATTTCAAATTTAATGTATCATTTTAAATAATCCACCGCTGAATCTAGCTGGCATAATTTTAAGCATTTACTTAATTTTATTTTACTTTATTCATAATAAAGATCAATGTTGTTTATATTAAATCAATAAATTAATTTTACCACAAAAGCTAAATTTCCTTTTTTTTAAATAAGCATTAAGCATAAGCATTAAAAATAAGCTTTTAAAAAAGGCATTAAGCATAAGCATTAAAAATAAGCTTTAAAAATAAGCATTAAGAAAAAGCATTAAGCAAAAGCATTTAAAATAAGCATTCAAAATAAGCTTTAAAAAAAGCATTAAGCAAAAGCATTTAAAATAAGCTTTTCAAATAAGCATAAGCAGTAAGCATAAGCATTAAGCATTAAGCATAAGCATTATGCATAAGCATTAAAAATAAGCTTTTCAAATAAGCATAAGCAGTAAGCATAAGCATTAAGCATTAAGCATTAAGCATAAGCATTAAAAATAAGCTTTTAAAATAAGCATTAAGAAAAAGCATTAATAATAAGCATTTAAAATAAGATTTTAGAAATAAGCGTTAAGCATAAGCATTAAGCATTAAGCAGCAAGCCTCATGTCTAAAGCATCAATAATTAATAATTGAGCATTGAACATCAAGCATAGCATCCAACATAGAGCACAGCATCGAACATCGAGAATATCATAGAGGATCATGCATATGTATTCGCTTTTAATTTGTCAGTGGCGCCTCGGATTTCTTGTTTTATAATTCATATTAAATTTCAAATTTAATGTATCATTTTAAATAATCCACCGCTGAATCTAGCTGGCATAATTTTAAGCATTTACTTAATTTTATTTTACTTTATTCATAATAAAGATCAATGTTGTTTATATTAAATCAATAAATTAATTTTACCACAAAAGCTAAATTTCCTTTTTTTTAAATAAGCATTAAGCATAAGCATTAAAAATAAGCTTTTAAAAAAGGCATTAAGCATAAGCATTAAAAATAAGCTTTTAAAATAAGCATTAAGCAAAAGCATTTAAAATAAGCATTCAAAATAAGCTTTAAAAAAAGCATTAAGCAAAAGCATTTAAAATAAGCTTTTCAAATAAGCATAAGCAGTAAGCATAAGCATTAAGCATTAAGCATAAGCATTATGCATAAGCATTAAAAATAAGCTTTTCAAATAAGCATAAGCAGTAAGCATAAGCATTAAGCATTAAGCATTAAGCATAAGCATTAAAAATAAGCTTTTAAAATAAGCATTAAGAAAAAGCATTAATAATAAGCATTTAAAATAAGATTTTAGAAATAAGCGTTAAGCATAAGCATCAAGCATTAAGCAGCAAACCTCATGTCTAAAGCATCAATAATTAATAATTGAGCATTGAACATCAAGCATAGCATCCAACATAGAGCATAGCATCGAACATCGAGCATATCATAAAGGATCATGCATATGTATTCGCTTTTAATTTGTCAGTGGCGCCTCGGATTTCTTGTTTTATAATTCATATTAAAATTCAAATTTAATGTATCATTTTAAATAATCCACCGCTGAATCTAGCTGGCATAATTTTAGGCATTTACCTAATTTTATTTTACTTTATTCATAATAATATATAGTTGTTTATATTAAATTAATAAATAATTTTTACCACAAAAGCTAAATTTCCTTTTTTTTTAAATAAGCATTAAGCATAAGCAATCAAAATAAGCATTAAGCATAAGCATTAAAAATAAGCTTTTAAAATAAGCATTAGGAAAAAGCATTAGGCATAAGCATTTAAATAAGCTTTTAAAATAAGCATTAAGCATAAGCATTAAAAATAAGCTTTTAAAATAAGCATTAAGCATAAGCATTAAAAATAAGCTTTTAAAATAAGCATTAAGAAAAAGCATTAAGCAGTGCATTTAAAATAAGCTTTTCAAATAAGCATAAGCATTAAGCATTTAAAATAAGCATCAAGCATAAGCATTAAAGATAAGCTTTTAAAATAAGCATTTAGCATAAGCATGAAGAAAAAGCATTAAGCATACGCTTTTAAAATAAGTTTTAAAAAAAAGCATTAAGAAAAAGCATTAATAATAAGCATTTAAAATAAGATTTTAGAAATAAGCGTTAAGCATAAGCATTAAGCATTAAGCAGCAAGCCTCATGTCTAAAGCATCAATAATTAATAATTGAGCATTGAACATCAAGCATAGCATCCAACATAGAGCATAGCATCGAACATCGAGCATATCATAAAGGATCATGCATATGTATTCGCTTTTAATTTGTCAGTGGCGCCTCGGATTTCTTGTTTTATAATTCATATTAAAATTCAAATTTAATGTATCATTTTAAATAATCCACCGCTGAATCTAGCTGGCATAATTTTAGGCATTTACCTAATTTTATCTTACTTTATTCATAATAATATATAGTTGTTTATATTAAATTAATAAATAATTTTTACCACAAAAGCTAAATTTCCTTTTTTTTTTAAATAAGCATTAAGCATAAGCAATCAAAATAAGCATTAAGCATAAGCATTAAAAATAAGCTTTTAAAATAAGCATTAGGAAAAAGCATTAGGCATAAGCATTTAAATAAGCTTTTAAAATAAGCATTAAGCATAAGCATTAAAAATAAGCTTTTAAAATAAGCATTAAGCATAAGCATTAAAAATAAGCTTTTAAAATAAGCATTAAGAAAAAGCATTAAGCAGTGCATTTAAAATAAGCTTTTCAAATAAGCATAAGCATTAAGCATTTAAAATAAGCATCAAGCATAAGCATTAAAGATAAGCTTTTAAAATAAGCATTTAGCATAAGCATGAAGAAAAAGCATTAAGCATACGCTTTTAAAATAAGTTTTTAAAAAAAGCATTAAGAAAAAGCATTAATAATAAGCATTTAAAATAAGATTTTAGAAATAAGCGTTAAGCATAAGCATTAAGCATTAAGCAGCAAGCCTCATGTCTAAAGCATCAATAATTAATAATTGAGCATTGAACATCAAGCATAGCATCCAACATAGAGCATAGCATCGAACATCGAGCATATCATAAAGGATCATGCATATGTATTCGCTTTTAATTTGTCAGTGGCGCCTCGGATTTCTTGTTTTATAATTCATATTAAAATTCAAATTTAATGTATCATTTTAAATAATCCACCGCTGAATCTAGCTGGCATAATTTTAGGCATTTACCTAATTTTATTTTACTTTATTCATAATAATATATAGTTGTTTATATTAAATTAATAAATAATTTTTACCACAAAAGCTAAATTTCCTTTTTTTTTTAAATAAGCATTAAGCATAAGCAATCAAAATAAGCATTAAGCATAAGCATTAAAAATAAGCTTTTAAAATAAGCATTAGGAAAAAGCATTAGGCATAAGCATTTAAATAAGCTTTTAAAATAAGCATTAAGCATAAGCATTAAAAATAAGCTTTTAAAATAAGCATTAAGCATAAGCATTTAAAATAAGCTTTTAAAATAAGCATTAAGAAAAAGCATTAAGCAGTGCATTTAAAATAAGCTTTTCAAATAAGCATAAGCATTAAGCATTTAAAATAAGCATCAAGCATAAGCATTAAAGATAAGCTTTTAAAATAAGCATTTAGCATAAGCATTAAGAAAAAGCATTAAGCATACGCTTTTAAAATAAGTTTTTAAAAAAAGCATTAAGAAAAAGCATTAAGCAAAAGCATTAAAAATAAGCGTTTTAAATAAGCATAAGCAGTAAGCATAAGCAGAAAGCATAAGCAGTAAGCATAAGCAGTAAGCAAAAGCAGTAAGCATAAGCAGTAAGCATAAGCAGTAAGCATAAGCATTAAGCATTAAGCATTAAGCATAAGTATTAAAAATAAGCTTTTAAAATAAGCATTACGAAAAAGCATCAATAATAAGCATTTAAAATAAGCTTTTAAAAATAAGCGTTAAGCATAAGCATTAAGCATTAAGCAGCAAGCCTCATGTCTAAAGCATCAAGAATTAATAGTTGAGCATTAATCATTGAACATCAAGCATAGCATCCAACATAGAGCACAGCATCTTACATCGAGCATATCATAGAGGATCATGCATATGTATTCGCTTTTAATTTGTCAGTGGCGCCTCGGATTTCTTGTTTTATAATTCATATAAAATTTCAAATTTAATGTATCATTTTAAATAATCCACCGCTGAATCTAGTTGGCATAATTTTAGGAATTTACTTAATTTTATTTCATTTTATTCATAATAAAGGTCAATGTTGTTTGTATTAAATCAATAAATTATTTTTACCACAAAAGCTAAATTTCCTTTTTTTTTTAAATAAGCATTAAGCATAAGCATTTAAAATAAGCATTAAGCATAAGCATTAAAAATAAGCTTTTAAAATAAGCATTAGGAAAAAGCATAAGCATAAGCATTTAAATAAACTTTTAAAATAAGCATTAAGCATAAGCATTTAAAAAAAGCATTAAGCATAAGCAATTAAAATAAGCTTTTAAAATAAGCATTAGGAAAAAGCATTAGGCATAAGCATTTAAATAAGCTTTTGAAATAAGCATTAAGCATAAGCATTAAAAATAAGCTTTTAAAATAAGCATTAAGCATAAGCATAAAAAATAAGCTTTTAAAAAAAGCATTAAGAAAAAGCATTAAGCAGTGCATTTAAAATAAGTTTTTAAAATAAGCATAAGCATTAAGCATTTAAAATAAGCATCTAGCATAAGCATTAAAAATAAGCTTTTAAAATAAGCATTTAGCATAAGCATTAAGAAAAAGCATTAAGCATAAGTTTTGAAAATAAGCTTTTAAATAAAGCATTTAGAAAAAGCAATAAAAATAAGCTTTTCAAATAAGCATAAGCAGTAAGCATAAGCATTAAGCAGCAAGCCTCATGTCTAAAGCATCAATAATTAATAATTGAGCATTGAACATCAAGCATAGCATCCAACATAGAGCATAGCATCGAACATCGAGCATATCATAAAGGATCATGCATATGTATTCGCTTTTAATTTGTCAGTGGCGCCTCGGATTTCTTGTTTTATAATTCATATTAAAATTCAAATTTAATGTATCATTTTAAATAATCCACCGCTGAATCTAGCTGGCATAATTTTAGGCATTTACCTAATTTTATTTTACTTTATTCATAATAATATATAGTTGTTTATATTAAATTAATAAATAATTTTTACCACAAAAGCTAAATTTCCTTTTTTTTTTAAATAAGCATTAAGCATAAGCAATCAAAATAAGCATTAAGCATAAGCATTAAAAATAAGCTTTTAAAATAAGCATTAGGAAAAAGCATTAGGCATAAGCATTTAAATAAGCTTTTAAAATAAGCATTAAGCATAAGCATTAAAAATAAGCTTTTAAAATAAGCATTAAGCATAAGCATTTAAAATAAGCTTTTAAAATAAGCATTAAGAAAAAGCATTAAGCAGTGCATTTAAAATAAGCTTTTCAAATAAGCATAAGCATTAAGCATTTAAAATAAGCATCAAGCATAAGCATTAAAGATAAGCTTTTAAAATAAGCATTTAGCATAAGCATTAAGAAAAAGCATTAAGCATACGCTTTTAAAATAAGTTTTTAAAAAAAGCATTAAGAAAAAGCATTAAGCAAAAGCATTAAAAATAAGCGTTTTAAATAAGCATAAGCAGTAAGCATAAGCAGAAAGCATAAGCAGTAAGCATAAGCAGTAAGCAAAAGCAGTAAGCATAAGCAGTAAGCATAAGCAGTAAGCATAAGCATTAAGCATTAAGCATTAAGCATAAGTATTAAAAATAAGCTTTTAAAATAAGCATTACGAAAAAGCATCAATAATAAGCATTTAAAATAAGCTTTTAAAAATAAGCGTTAAGCATAAGCATTAAGCATTAAGCAGCAAGCCTCATGTCTAAAGCATCAAGAATTAATAGTTGAGCATTAATCATTGAACATCAAGCATAGCATCCAACATAGAGCACAGCATCTTACATCGAGCATATCATAGAGGATCATGCATATGTATTCGCTTTTAATTTGTCAGTGGCGCCTCGGATTTCTTGTTTTATAATTCATATAAAATTTCAAATTTAATGTATCATTTTAAATAATCCACCGCTGAATCTAGTTGGCATAATTTTAGGAATTTACTTAATTTTATTTCATTTTATTCATAATAAAGGTCAATGTTGTTTGTATTAAATCAATAAATTATTTTTACCACAAAAGCTAAATTTCCTTTTTTTTTTAAATAAGCATTAAGCATAAGCATTTAAAATAAGCATTAAGCATAAGCATTAAAAATAAGCTTTTAAAATAAGCATTAGGAAAAAGCATAAGCATAAGCATTTAAATAAACTTTTAAAATAAGCATTAAGCATAAGCATTTAAAAAAAGCATTAAGCATAAGCAATTAAAATAAGCTTTTAAAATAAGCATTAGGAAAAAGCATTAGGCATAAGCATTTAAATAAGCTTTTGAAATAAGCATTAAGCATAAGCATTAAAAATAAGCTTTTAAAATAAGCATTAAGCATAAGCATAAAAAATAAGCTTTTAAAAAAAGCATTAAGAAAAAGCATTAAGCAGTGCATTTAAAATAAGTTTTTAAAATAAGCATAAGCATTAAGCATTTAAAATAAGCATCTAGCATAAGCATTAAAAATAAGCTTTTAAAATAAGCATTTAGCATAAGCATTAAGAAAAAGCATTAAGCATAAGTTTTGAAAATAAGCTTTTAAATAAAGCATTAAGAAAAAGCATTAAGCAAAAGCATTAAAAATAAAAGTTTCAAATAAGCATAAGCAGTAAGCATCAAGCATAAGCATGAAGCATAAGCATTAAAAAAAAGCTTTTAAAATAAGCATAAAGTAAAAGCATTAATAATAAGCATTTAAAATAAGCTTTTAAAAATAAGCGTTAAGCATAAGCATCAAGCATTAAGCAGCAAGCCTCATATCTAAAGCATCAAAAATTCATAATTAAGCATTGAGCATGGAACATCAAGCATAGCATCCAACATAGAGCATAGCATCTTACATCGAGCATATCATAGAGGATCATGCATATGTATTCGCTTTTAATTTGTCAGTGGCTACTCGGATTTCTTGTTTTATAATACATATAAAATTTCAAATTTAATGTATCATTTTAAATAATCCATCGCTGAATCTAGCTGGAATAATTTTAGGCATTACCTAATTTTATTTTACTTTATTCATAATAAAGGTCAATGTTGTTTATATTAAATCAATAAATTATTTTTACCACAAAAGCCAAATTTCCTTTTTTTTTAAATAAGCATTAAACATGAAGCATTTAGCATTAAGCATAAGCATCAAAGATAAGCATTAAGCATAAGCATAAGTAGAAAGCATAAGCATTAAGCATTAAGCATAAGCATAAAGCCTCATGTCTCAAGAATCAAGAATTGAGTATCGAGCATCGAACACCAAGCATAGCATCCAACATCGAGCATAGTAACAAACATCGAGCTTATCATCGAGGATCATGCATGTGTACTCGCTTTTAATTTGTCAGTGGCTACTCGGAATTCTTGTTTTATAATACACATAAAATTTCAAATTTAATGTATCATTTTAAGTAATCCATCGCTGAATCTAGCTGGAATAGTTTTAGGCATTACCTAATTTTATTTTACTTTATTCATAATAAACGTCAATGTTGTTTATATTAAATCAATAAATTATTTTTACCACAAAAGCTTAACTTCCTTTTTTTTAAATAAGCATTAAACATGAAGCATTTAATTTGTCAGTGGCGCCTCGGATTTCTTGTTTTATAATTCATATAAAATTTCAAATTTAATGTATCATTTTAAATAATCCATCGCTGAATCTAGCTGGAATAATTTTAGGCATTACCTATTTTTATTTTACTTTATTCATAATAAAGGTCAATGTTGTTTATATTAAATCAAAAAATTATTTTTACCACAAAAGCTAAATTTCCTTTTTTTTAAATAAGCATTAAACATAAAACATTTAGCATTAAGCATAAGCATCAAAGATAAGCATTAAGCATAAGCATAAGTAGAAAGCATAAGCATTAAAAATAAGCTTTAAAAATAAGCATTAGGAAAAAGAATTAGGCAAAAGCATTTAAATAAGCTTTTAAAATAAGCATTAAGCATAAGCATTAAAAATAAGCTTTTAAAATAAGCATTAAGCATAAGCATTAAAAATAAGCTTTTAAAATAAGCATTAAGAAAAAGCATAAAGCAGTGCATTTAAAATAAGCTTTTCAAATAAGCATTAAGCATAAGCATTTAAAATAAGCATTAAGCATAAGCATTAAAAATAAGCTTTTAAAATAAGCATTAGGAAAAAGCATTAGGCATAAGCATTTAAATAAGCTTTTAAAATAAGCATTAAGCATAAGCATTAAAAATAAGCTTTAAAAATAAGCATTTAGCATAAGCCTTAAAAATAAGCTTTTAAAATAAGCATTTAGCATAAGCATTAAGAAAAAGCATAAGGCATAAGCTTTTAAAATAAGCTTTTAAAAAAAGCATTAAAAAAAGCATTGGGCAAAAGCATTTAAATAAGCTTTTAAAAAAAGTATTAAGCAAAAGCATTTAAAATAAGCGTTTCAAATAAGCATATGCAGTAAGCATAAGCAGTTAGCATAAGCAGTAAGCATAAGCACTAAGCATAAGCAGTAAGCATAAGCAGTAAGCATAAGCATAAGCATTAAGCATAAGCATTAAAAATAAGCTTTGAAAATAAACAAAAAGAAAAAGCATTAAGCAGTGCATTTAAAATAAGCTTTTAAAATAAGCATAAGCATTAAGCATTTAATGAGCATTTAAAATAAGCATTTAACATAAGCATTAAGAAAAAGCATTAAGCATAAGCATTTAAAATAAGCTTTTAAAAGAAGCATTAAGAAAAAGCATTAATAATAAGCATTTAAAATAATCTTTTAGAAATAAGCGTTAAGCATAAGCATTAAGCGTTGAGCAGCAAGCCTCATGTCTTAAGCATCAATAATTAATAATTGAGCATTGAACATCAAGCATAGCATCAAACATAGAGCATAGCATCGAACATCGAGCATATCATAGAGGATCATGCATATGTATTCGCTTTTAATTTGTCAGTGGCGCCTCGGATTTTTTGTTTTATAATTCATATTAAATTTCAAATTTAATGTATCATTTTAAATAATCCACCGCTGAATCTAGCTGGCATAATTTTAGGCATTTACCTAATTTTATTTTACTTTATTCATAATAATATATAGTTGTTTATATTAAATTAATAAATAATTTTTACCACAAAAGCTAAATTTCCTTTTTTTTTAAATAAGCATTAAGCATAAGCAATCAAAATAAGCATTAAGCATAAGCATTAAAAATAAGCTTTTAAAATAAGCATTAGGAAAAAGCATTAGGCATCAGCATTTAAATAAGCTTTTAAAATAAGCATTAAGCATAAGCATTAAAAATAAGCTTTTAAAATAAGCATTAAGCATAAGCATTAAAAATAAGCTTTTAAAATAAGCATTAAGAAAAAGCATTAAGCAGTGCATTTAAAATAAGCTTTTCAAATAAGCATAAGCATTAAGCATTTAAAATAAGCATCAAGCATAAGCATTAAAGATAAGCTTTTAAAATAAGCATTTAGCATAAGCATGAAGAAAAAGCATTAAGCATACGCTTTTTAAATAAGTTTTTAAAAAAAGCATTAAGAAAAAGCATTAATAATAAGCATTTAAAATAAGATTTTAGAAATAAGCGTTAAGCATAAGCATTAAGCATTAAGCAGCAAGCCTCATGTCTAAAGCATCAATAACTAATAATTGAGCATTGAACATCAAGCATAGCATCCAACATAGAGCATAGCATCGAACATCGAGCATATCATAAAGGATCATGCATATGTATTCGCTTTTAATTTGTCAGTGGCGCCTCGGATTTCTTGTTTTATAATTCATATTAAAATTCAAATTTAATGTATCATTTTAAATAATCCACCGCTGAATCTAGCTGGCATAATTTTAGGCATTTACCTAATTTTATTTAACTTTATTCATAATAATATACAGGGTTATTTTTAATTAGTTGAGCACCTTTTGCAGGCAGCCTCTCTACATCAATCCCAACAACATTTGTTCTACGACTTTTAAAAAATCTTGATAAATAACTCAGAATAAACGAAACAAAAAAAATTTTGCTCCCTCGATTATTTATTACTCTGTATTTTGTAAGCAGTCTAAAGTATAGGTCGCGGCAGTCTAGCGAAAGTCAGAAACTGTTAAACGCGCGTGCCAGCTTTTTTCGTATAGCTTCAACTCTTTTACACCATGTTACTATGGAAATACTAAATAATCAAAATGACAAATATGTGGATTACAAAACACAATTTACATTAACCAAAAATAAAATTATCGGATTAGAGTTTTATAATTAAATAATAAATTGTAATTACATACTGGACAATACGATTTTATGGACTTGCTATTGAAACTAATAAATAAATTCAAGATTATAACATGAAGAAGAAATTATGAAATGTAATTTATAATATTTTTAAAATACATTGATTGTCTGAAATAGAAGAAGTAAGAATGAAAAGAAATACGAGTTTTGGCTGAGAAATGGAGCATTGGGGTCCTGATCTTTACAAGGTCTGTTTTGCTATACCTAGAACGAACAACAACTCGAAACAGCAGAAACCATGATGAAGAATAATTTTATTTGTGATATAGTGACGATCCAACATGTTAAGAAGCCTAAAGTTATTGTTTTTGAAGTGGATTGTGTACATTTGTCTGTTTTTATGGTACTTATGTGTTTCTTCTATCAGAATATTATACGTCAGAAACAGTCGATTCACTTCTTTCGTTTAAATTAATTAATATTAATGAAAATTATGACGTTTTTCTGTTACGTGCCATCTTTATTTCTAAGTGACATTTAAAAGAAAATGTGAATTATATTTACATGTCATAAAGACGTTTCACTTCTTGCATGTGTACACTAATACACATACACATATTTAATAAAGACTAAAGTTTTCGTTTTTTCAGTTTTATTAATATTATTAAGAGGAAAGGCCAATTTAGACGTAATTTAAATAAACTTCCTATTATTCCTCCTGGTGTTTCTTAATATTTTATTTTGTCGGATATCTGAATGAAGTTTATGGTTGGGATCACAAGATGGACCCATTTTAAATACTGTTACTATTATACGGTAATGTTTTTAATTAATGGTAACACCAACAGTTGGTGTCAGTACCAACCAAATGTCAAGTAATTTGTAATTTGATATTATTATCTTTGTTATTTGATAATTGATATTTCATTTGTCTCTTGAGATTTATGGTGATGAAAGTGTGTAGTATTACTGATATTTTATATTAACTACCTGGATTGTTTCTGTATACCGACGCTTCTATTTGTGACTGACTGCAATTTCTAGGAACTTCGTAAAGAAATTCGTAAGTAACTTATTGTTTTATTGTCATGATATAAATATTAACAAACTAGATAATATGATATGTATAAAGTAAGTTAAAGAGAAGTTATTGTTTTGTAAAAATAATATTTATTTGGTTTCGTTACAGTGCCCTTATTTCATAAACCAAATAAAAATATTGAGACATTGAACTTGTGGACAACTTATATTGGAGATTATGTTTTTTCATTAGATTCTTAAACGGTTAGACAATATGTGTTTCGACTATTGTAGAAAATATTTTAATAAATAAAAGTGGAAAACGATGCTATTTTTTATTACACCTTAGAAGATCAAGTTGTAACGTGCATAGCCGCCGCTGCGTCACCCCGCCACCCCGCGCCCCGATGCACGTGGCCGTGGCACATATTTTGACAAGTTGCGTGGCCTCTCTTTGCTCAAGTTTAATGCACGTTCAGAGGCAATATATAAATTTTGTATGGGAAAAACTAAATTTTTAAAACTATTAATTTTAAAAAGTCGTAGAACAAATGTTGTTAGGATTGATGTAGAGGGGCTGCCTGCAAAAGGTGCTCAACTAATTACAAATAACCCTGTATAGTTGTTTATATTAAATTAATAAATAATTTTTACCACAAAAGCTAAATTTCCTTTTTTTTTTAAATAAGCATTAAGCATAAGCAATCAAAATAAGCATAAAGCATAAGCATTAAAAATAAGCTTTTAAAATAAGCATTAGGAAAAAGCATTAGGCATAAGCATTTAAATAAGCTTTTAAAATAAGCATTAAGCATAAGCATTAAAAATAAGCTTTTAAAATAAGCATTAAGCATAAGCATTAAAAATAATCTTTTAAAATAAGCATTAAGAAAAAGCATTAAGCAGTGCATTTAAAATAAGCTTTTCAAATAAGCATAAGCATTAAGCATTTAAAATAAGCATCAAGCATAAGCATTAAAGAAAAGCTTTTAAAATAAGCATTTAGCATAAGCATGAAGAAAAAGCATTAAGCATACGCTTTTAAAATAAGTTTTTAAAAAAAGCATTAAGAAAAAGCATTAAGCAAAAGCATTAAAAATAAGCGTTTTAAATAAGCATAAGCAGTAAGCATAAGCAGAAAGCATAAGCAGTAAGCATAAGCAGTAAGCAAAAGCAGTAAGCATAAGCAGTAAGCATAAGCAGTAAGCATAAGCATTAAGCATTAAGCATTAAGCATAAGTATTAAAAAAAAGCTTTTAAAATAAGCATTACGAAAAAGCATCAATAATAAGCATTTAAAATAAGCTTTTAAAAATAAGCGTTAAGCATAAGCATTAAGCAGCAAGCCTCATGTCTAAAGCATCAAGAATTAATAGTTGAGCATTGATCATTGAACATCAAGCATAGCATCCAACATAGAGCACAGCATCTTACATCGAGCATATCATAGAGGATCATGCATATGTATTCGCTTTTAATTTGTCAGTGGCGCCTCGGATTTCTTGTTTTATAATTCATATAAAATTTCAAATTTAATGTATCATTTTAAATAATCCACCGCTGAATCTATTTGGCATAATTTTAGGAATTTACTTAATTTTATTTCATTTTATTCATAATAAAGGTCAATGTTGTTTGTATTAAATCAATAAATTATTTTTACCACAAAAGCTAAATTTCCTTTTTTTTTTAAATAAGCATTAAGCATAAGCATTTAAAATAAGCATTAAGCATAAGCATTAAAAATAAGCTTTTAAAATAAGCATTAGGAAAAAGCATAAGCATAAGCATTTAAATAAACTTTTAAAATAAGCATTAAGCATAAGCATTTAAAAAAAGCAATAAGCATAAGCAATTAAAATAAGCTTTTAAAATAAGCATTAGGAAAAAGCATTAGGCATAAGCATTTAAATAAGCTTTTGAAATAAGCATTAAGCATAAGCATTAAAAATAAGCTTTTAAATTAAGCATTAAGCATAAGCATAAAAAAAAGCTTTTAAAAAAAGCATTAAGAAAAAGCATTAAGCAGTGCATTTAAAATAAGTTTTTAAAATAAGCATAAGCATTAAGCATTTAAAATAAGCATCAAGCATAAGCATTAAAAATAAGCTTTTGAAATAAGCATTAAGCATAAGCATTAAGAAAAAGCATTAAGCATAAGTTTTGAAAATAAGCTTTTAAATAAAGCATTAAGAAAAAGCATTAAGCAAAAGCATTAAAAATAAAAGTTTCAAATAAGCATAAGCAGTAAGCATCAAGCATAAGCATGAAGCATAAGCATTAAAAAAAAGCTTTTAAAATAAGCATAAAGAAAAAGCATTAATAATAAGCATTTAAAATAAGCTTTTAAAAATAAGCGTTAAGCATAAGCATTAAGCATTAAGCAGCAAGCCTCATGTCTAAAGCATCAAAAATTCATAATTGAGCATTGAGCATGGAACATCAAGCATAGCATCCAACATAGAGCATAGCATCTTACATCGAGCATATCATAGAGGATCATGCATATGTATTCGCTTTTAATTTGTCAGTGGCTACTCGGATTTCTTGTTTTATAATACATATAAAATTTCAAATTTAATGTATCATTTTAAATAATCCATCGCTGAATCTAGCTGGAGTAGTTTTAGGCATTACCTAATTTTATTTTACTTTATTCATAATAAAGGTCAATGTTGTTTGTATTAAATCAATAAATTATTTTTACCACAAAAGCTTAATTTCCTTTTTTTTAAATAAGCATTAAACATGAAGCATTTAGCATTAAGCATAAGCATCAAAGATAAGCATTAAGCATAAGTAGAAAGCATAAGCATTAAGCATTAAGCATAAGCATAAAGCCTCATGTCTCAAGAATCAAGAATTGAGTATCGAGCATCGAACATCAAGCATAGCATCCAACATCGAGCATAGTAACAAACATCGAGCTTATCATCGAGGATCATGCATGTGTACTCGTTTTTAATTTGTCAGTGGTTACTCGGAATTCTTGTTTTATAATACACATAAAATTTCAAATTTAATGTATCATTTTAAGTAATCCATCGCTGAATCTAGCTGGAATAGTTTTAGGCATTACCTAATTTTATTTTACTTTATTCATAATAAACGTCAATGTTGTTTATATTAAATCAATAAATTATTTTTACCACAAAAGCTTAACTTCCTTTTTTTTAAATAAGCATTAAACATGAAGCATTTAATTTGTCAGTGGCGCCTCGGATTTCTTGTTTTATAATTCATATAAAATTTCAAATTTAATGTATCATTTTAAATAATCCATCGCTGAATCTAGCTGGAATAATTTTAGGCATTACCTATTTTTATTTTACTTTATTCATAATAAAGGTCAATGTTGTTTATATTAAATCAAAAAATTATTTTTACCACAAAAGCTAAATTTCCTTTTTTTTTAAATAAGCATTAAACATAAAGCATTTAGCATTAAGCATAAGCATCAAAGATAAGCATTAAGCATAAGCATAAGTAGAAAGCATAAGCATTAAAAATAAGCATTAGGAAAAAGAATTAAGCAAAAGCATTTAAATAAGCTTTTAAAATAAGCATTAAGCATAAGCATTAAAAATAAGCTTTTAAAATAAGCATTAAGCATAAGCATTAAAAATAAGCTTTTAAAATAAGCATTAAGAAAAAGCATTAAGCAGTGCATTTAAAATAAGCTTTTCAAATAAGCATTAAGCATAAGCATTTAAAATAAGCATAAAGCATAAGCATTAAAAATAAGCTTTTAAAATAAGCATAAGAAAAAGCATTAGGCATAAGCATTTAAATAAGCTTTTAAAATAAGCACTAAGCATAAGCATTAAAAATAAGCTTTAAAAAAAGCATTAAGAAAAAGCTTTAAGCATAAGCATTAAGCATTAAGCATAAGCATTAAGCATAAGCATTAAGCATAAGCTTTAAGCTTAAGCATTAAGTTTTAATCATAAGCATTAAAAATAAGCTTTTAAAATAAGCATAAAGAAAAAGCATTAATAATAAGCATTTAAAATAAGCTTTTAAAAATAAGCGTTAAGCATAAGCATCAAGCATTAAGCAGCAAGCCTCATGTCTAAAGCATCAAAAATTCATAATTAAGCATTGAGCATGGAACATCAAGCATAGCATCCAACATAGAGCATAGCATCTTACATCGAGCATATCATAGAGGATCATGCATATGTATTCGCTTTTAATTTGTCAGTGGCTACTCGGATTTCTTGTTTTATAATACATATAAAATTTCAAATTTAATGTATCATTTTAAATAATCCATCGCTGAATCTAGCTGGAATAATTTTAGGCATTACCTAATTTTATTTTACTTTATTCATAATAAAGGTCAATGTTGTTTATATTAAATCAATAAATTATTTTTACCACAAAAGCTAAATTTCCTTTTTTTTTAAATAAGCATTAAACATGAAGCATTTAGCATTAAGCATAAGCATCAAAGATAAGCATTAAGCATAAGCATAAGTAGAAAGCATAAGCATTAAGCATTAAACATAAGCATAAAGCCTCATGTCTCAAGAATCAAGAATTGAGTATCGAGCATCGAACATCAAGCATAGCATCCAACATCGAGCATAGTAACAAACATCGAGCTTATCATCGAGGATCATGCATGTGTACTCGCTTTTAATTTGTCAGTGGCTACTCGGAATTCTTGTTTTATAATACACATAAAATTTCAAATTTAATGTATCATTTTAAGTAATCCATCGCTGAATCTAGCTGGAATAGTTTTAGGCATTACCTAATTTTATTTTACTTTATTCATAATAAACGTCAATGTTGTTTATATTAAATCAATAAATTATTTTTACCACAAAAGCTTAACTTCCTTTTTTTAAAATAAGCATTAAACATGAAGCATTTAATTTGTCAGTGGCGCCTCGGATTTCTTGTTTTATAATTCATATAAAATTTCAAATTTAATGTATCATTTTAAATAATCCATCGCTGAATCTAGCTGGAATAATTTTAGGCATTACCTATTTTAAGCATAAGCATTAAAAATAAGCTTTTAAAATAAGCATTAAGCATAAGCATTAAAAATAAGCTTTTAAAATAAGCATTAAGAAAAAGCATAAAGCAGTGCATTTAAAATAAGCTTTTCAAATAAGCATTAAGCATAAGCATTTAAAATAAGCATTAAGCATAAGCATTAAAAATAAGCTTTTAAAATAAGCATTAGGAAAAAGCATTAGGCATAAGCATTGAAATAAGCTTTTAAAATAAGCATTAAGCATAAGCATTAAAAATAAGCTTTAAAAATAAGCATTTAGCATAAGCCTTAAAAATAAGCTTTTAAAATAAGCATTTAGCATAAGCATTAAGAAAAAGCATAAGGCATAAGCTTTTAAAATAAGCTTTTAAAAAAAGCATTAAAAAAAGCATTAAGCAAAAGCATTTAAATAAGCTTTTAAAAAAAGTATTAAGCAAAAGCATTTAAAATAAGCGTTTCAAATAAGCATATGCAGTAAGCATAAGCAGTAAGCATAAGCAGTAAGCATAAGAACTAAGCATAAGCAGTAAGCATAAGCAGTAAGCATAAGCATAAGCATTAAGCATAAGCATTAAAAATAAGCTTTGAAAATAAACAAAAAGAAAAAGCATTAAGCAGTGCATTTAAAATAAGCTTTTAAAATAAGCATAAGCATTAAGCATTTAATGAGCATTTAAAATAAGCATTTAACATAAGCATTAAGAAAAAGCATTAAGCATAAGCATTTAAAATAAGCTTTTAAAAGAAGCATTAAGAAAAAGCATTAATAATAAGCATTTAAAATAATCTTTTAGAAATAAGCGTTAAGCATAAGCATTAAGCGTTGAGCAGCAAGCCTCATGTCTTAAGCATCAATAATTAATAATTGAGCATTGAACATCAAGCATAGCATCAAACATAGAGCATAGCATCGAACATCGAGCATATCATAGAGGATCATGCATATGTATTCGCTTTTAATTTGTCAGTGGCGCCTCGGATTTTTTGTTTTATAATTCATATTAAATTTCAAATTTAATGTATCATTTTAAATAATCCACCGCTGAATCTAGCTGACATAATTTTAGGCATTTACCTAATTTTATTTTACTTTATTCATAATAATATATAGTTGTTTATATTAAATTAATAAATAATTTTTACCACAAAAGCTAAATTTCCTTTTTTTTTAAGTAAGCATTAAGCATAAACATTTAAAATAAGCATAAAGCATAAGCATAAAAAATAAGCTTTTAAAATAAGCATTAAGAAAAAGCATTAGGCATAAACATTTAAATAAGCTTTTAAAATAAGCATTAAGAAAAAGCATAAAGCAAAAGCATTTAAAATATACTTTTCAAATAAGCATAAGCATTAAGCATTTAAAATAAAATTTAAGCATAAGCATTAAAAATAAGCTTTTAAAGTAATCATTTAGCATAAGCATTAAGTATAAGCATTTAAAATAAGCTTTAAAAAAAGCATTAAGAAAAAGCTTTAAGCATAAGCATTAAGCATAAGCATTAAGCATAAGCATTAAGCATAAGTATTAAGCATAAGCATTAAGCATAAGCATTAAGCATAAGCATAAGCATAAGCATAAGCATTAAGCATAAGCATTAAGCATTAAGCATAAGCATTAAGCATAAGCATTAAGCTTAAGCATTAAGCATAAGCATTAAGCATAAGCTTTAAGCTTAAGCATTAAGTTTTAATCATAAGCATTAAAAATAAGCTTTTAAAATAAGCATTAAGAAAAAGCATTAAGCAGTGCATTTAAAATAAGCTTTTAAAATAAGCATAAGCATTAAGCATTTAAAATAAGCACCAAGCATAAGCATTAAAAATAAGCTTTTAAAATAAGCATTTAGCAAAAGCATTACTCAATCAAATTTCACAAATTTCATAAATGTTAATTCTACTATAATTGATCTAACAAAAGATGAGTCAAGTATTGTGCACCCCATATACTTTTCAAGTCATAAAAAATTAAAAAAGTATATGAAGGTTAAGAAAATAATTAAAAAATGTAATAATCTCATCAAAAACAAGTTTCCTGCAAAGAAAATAAAGAATTTACAAATTGAACGCTCCACATTAATTAAAAAAGTAAGTGTTTATAATAGGAAAATGATTGAGAGTAGGTCACTGTATGAGCGAGACACCCAAAACTTGCATGAGGAAATCTCTCAATTAACTTCTGCATTGCATTCAATAAGTAAAAAATATGAATCTTCTCAGAATCAAATTAAGGAACATATTGAAGCTACAGGTAATTTAGTTGACCTATGTAGTTATAACTTAGAGCGGTTTGAGTCATTAACTAATAATTATGTTAACTGTAATTGTTTAAGTGAAAAATTAAATGTTGTTTCTAAACTAAACTCTGAGGTGTTGGGTGATTCGGCTATACATACTAAAAGTAATAATAAAAACATAAATATAATGAATAAAAATCCAATTAATAATAGGTCCTCTGTTATGCACAACCATAATTACTTTGTTTTTTCTGACCAATTGGGTCAGGGCTTTGGGTCTCTTTTAAGTAGGGAATTAAATAATGTACATAATATGTGCTCACCTGGTGCTAGTTACCAGCACAATTTAGATAAAATAATTAATTTTGACTCAAAGTTGACTGAAAACAGTACTATTGTACTATTACATGGAGATGGTTTGTCGATTAAGAAAATTGAAATAATTAGTAATATTGAAAAATTATTGAAATTACATAATAAGAATAAGTGTAAAATTGTAATTTGTGCATTTCCATATTCATCTTCTTATTCAGACAAACAAAATAAATATATATATAATTTAAATTTGACATTATATAATTTGACATACCGTCATAGTGATGCATTCTTTTACTTTGATGTAAATAAATTTATTTATAATAGGTTTAGGATGACAAAAGGTACAATGTATCTGCCTTTATATTATAAAAAACAAATTGCTACTTTAGTAGCATTTAATTTAAAAAACTTCGTTATAACAGATATAACGAAAAATAAATGTACTTTAAATAATGTATTACTGACAGAACATAAGCGTTCCACTTTAAACTAATGGATAAGACAAAGCCTAAGTTGTTAAATATTGTCCATCAAAATATACAAGGCTTAGGTGGCAAGGAATTGGAAGTGGAACTCTTTGTTCAAAAATATGATATAAGTTTATTGTGCATTACAGAGCACTGGTTATCAAAGTATAACAATATTATAAATGTAGAAAATTATAAATTGTCAAGTTCGTTCTGTAGAGAGAAAGCCATTCGCGGTGGCTCACTTATCTTAGCTCGTAACGATGTAGTGTTAAAGTCTCGATCAGACATAGTGGCGCTCTCTGTCGAGCGAATTATTGAACTATCCTGCATTGAGCTCAATGAACATATTATTTTGTGCGTGTACCGACCCCCCTCTAGTGACTTTGATGAATTTGAAAACAAAATGGAGGATATTTTAACTAAGCTTTGTCATAAAAACAAGTCCGTGATTGTTTGCGGTGACTTCAATGTAGATATATTACAAGAAACTTCGTCTAGTGTACGTTTATTAAATTTGTTTAAATCTTTTAACTTACTGAACGTCTTTTTTGAACCTACTCGTATTACTAGTATTTCCGCGACTTGTATTGATAATGTGTTCTGTCGCTGTAACATTTATGAAGAAACAGTAATGACGAGTTTAAGTTCAGACCACTGTGGTCTAAAATTTTCTCTATTAATTAATCACGAAAGTGAAAAGCCCCAAAAGTTTACTTGTAGACCAATTACAAAAAACCGGGTCCTAACATTTAAGAATACTGTTCAGCAAAAAGTGGGTAAAGTAGACATGAGCGATGATAATCCAAATAATTTATATAATAACATTTTCGGTTTTTTGTTACAAGAATTTAATAATGTTTTTAAGCCAAAAACTATGACTAAATACCTAAAACTTAAATTTAGTGATTGGGCTACCGTGGGAATATATAAAAGTAGAGATAAGTTATATGATTTATATAGTGAGAGGCAATGGAATCAAGATCCGGTATTCTTGAATAAAGTTAGGATTTTTTCTAAAATATTTAAGACCGTTTGCATACAAGCTAAGTCGATTTACATAAGAAATAAAATCTTAAACTCAGAAAATAAAATAAAGGCAACTTGGGATGTTTTGTCTAGTGTCTCTGGGAAAAATAGGGCTGCTAATGGACCTATTAAGTTAAAAATTGATAATATTGAAATAAATTCAAATTTAACTGTGGCGGCAATTTTTGAGACTTTTTTTAACGAAATTCCTGTAACAGTCACGCGTAATTTAAATTCTTCACCATGTGATGCAATCGTCGAATTGACGAATAACGTAAGAGTCAGTAATAAATGTTTTGTTTTTAAACCTATTACATCATATGAAATTGTTAAAACTTTTAGAAATCTAAATATGAAAAAAACCGGTGATCTTTGGGGTATGTCAGTAAAATTAATAATAAATATTATAAATGATATTGCTCCACAATTATCCTTAATTTTTAACAAATGTATTGAAACCGGTACTTTCCCAGATTTAATGAAAAATAGTAAAGTAGTTCCTTTGTTCAAAAGTGGCGATAAACTAGAACCCGGAAATTATAGACCTATCTCTATTTTACCTATTTTAAGTAAAATCTTCGAAAAAATTATACTAAACCAAATGTCAGAATTTGTTTGTAGCAATGAAATCATGCATAGGGAACAATATGGTTTCACCAAAGGCAAATCAACAACTGATGCGGGTGCCGCGCTTCTAAAGCACATTTACGACGCATGGGAAAAGTCACAGAATGCAATCGGAGTGTTTTGTGATTTATCTAAAGCCTTTGATTGCGTGGACCATCAAACACTACTTTGCAAACTTAATCACTATGGTGTGCGTAGTGCTGCGCTTGATCTTATTGCCTCTTACTTGAATCAAAGAGTTCAGACGGTTGATGTAAATAATTGTAAATCGGTTGGATCTCATCTAAAAATGGGTGTTCCACAAGGATCTATTCTAGGCCCTTTCTTATTTTTACTCTATATTAATGATTTGCCTTTTTACTTAAAAGGACTATGTGACATTGTACTTTTTGCTGATGATACCTCACTTATTTTTAAAGTTGATCGTAATAATGCTAATTTTGACAAAGTTAACTGTGCTCTGTCACGTGTTCTTCATTGGTTTGAAATTAATAATTTGGCATTAAATACTAAAAAAACTAAATGCATGGAATTTACACTTCCTAATGTAAAAAGTCAAGATTGTAGTTTATTCCTTAACAATGAAGTGTTAGAACTGACTGACTCGACAACTTTCTTAGGTATAACTTTAGATAAAAAGCTCCAGTGGAACCCCCATCTCTCGACACTCGCAAGCAAACTTAGCTCAGCCGTCTTTGCAATTAAAAAAGTAAGACAATTAACAGACGTTAATACGGCTCGACTCGTTTATTTTAGTTATTTTCATAGTATATTGTCTTACGGTATCTTACTATGGGGCAGCGCTGCCGAAATTAATTCTATATTTATTTTACAAAAACGAGCTATACGGGCTATTTGTAACTTAAAAGCTAGAGACTCCCTAAGGGAAGTTTTTAAAGAAATCGGTATTCTTACGGTCGCTTCTCAATACATTTTTAATAACTTACTATATATACGCCAAAATTTAAATGACTATAAAAAAAACAGCGACAGACATACAATCAATACAAGAAATAAAAATAGGCTCGTAACGCCTAAATTTCGACTTCAAAAAGTTAAGAAATCCTTCATGGGCTTGAGTGTACGCATATATAATAAGGTTCCACAAGATATCTTAGATCTTCCTTTTCTTGGTTTCAAATCTAAAATTAAAGGTATATTATTAAATAAATCTTACTATAACATTCAAGAGTTTTTGGTTGATCGAAATGTGTGGAACTTGGGTCATTGACTCATTTGCAGGGTTGATGTTATAATTTATAAGTCAAACATTGTTAAATTTTATTTAAAAAGAGCAACTGTTGAGTTTCCGGCCAGCTCTTCTCAGCAGAACAGCATTCCGAGCTGGTGGTAGCTTACTCACAGACTGACTATACTGACCAATTTAATGTAATTGACGATTCAAAAGTGCGTGTAAATGCCTACTTGAATAAAGATATTTTGAATTTGAATTTGAATTTGAATTAGGAAAAAGCATTAAGCATAAGCTTTGAAAATAAACTTTAAAAAAAAGCATTAAGCAAAAGCATTAAAAATAAGCGTTTCAAATAAGCATATGCAGTAAGCATAAGCAGTAAGCATAAGCAGTAAGCATAAGCAGTAAGCATAAGCAGTAAGCATAAGCAGTAAGTATAAGCAGTAAGCATAAGCATAAAACATAAGCATTAAGCATTAAGCATTAAGCATTAAGCATAAGCATTAAAAATAAGCTTTGAAAATAAGCATAAAGAAAAAGCATTTAATGAGCATTTAAAATAAGCATTTAACATAAGCATTAAGAAAAAGCATTAAGCATAAGCATTTAAAATAAGCTTTTAAAATAAGCATAAAGAAAAAGCATTAATAATAAGCATTTAAAATAAGCTTTTAAAAATAAGCGTTAAGCATAAGCATCAAGCATTAAGCAGCAAGCCTCATGTCTAAAGCTTCAAAAATTCATAATTAAGCATTGAGCATGGAACATCAAGCATAGCATCCAACATAGAGCATAGCATCTTACATCGAGCATATCATAGAGGATCATGCATATGTATTCGCTTTTAATTTGTCAGTGGCTACTCGGATTTCTTGTTTTATAATACATATAAAATTTCAAATTTAATGTATCATTTTAAATAATCCATCGCTGAATCTAGCTGGCATAATTTTAAGCATTTACTTAATTTTATTTTACTTTATTCATAATAAAGATCAATGTTGTTTATATTAAATCAATAAATTAATTTTACCACAAAAGCTAAATTTCCTTTTTTTTAAATAAGCATTAAGCATAAACATTAAAAATAAGCTTTTAAAAAAGGCATTAAGCATAAGCATTAAAAATAAGCTTTTAAAATAAGCATTAAGAAAAAGCATTAAGCAAAAGCATTTAAAATAAGCATTCAAAATAAGCTTTAAAAAAAGCATTAAGCAAAAGCATTTAAAATAAGCTTTTCAAATAAGCATAAGCAGTAAGCATAAGCATTAAGCATTAAGCATAAGCATTATGCATAAGCATTAAAAATAAGCTTTTCAAATAAGCATAAGCAGTAAGCATAAGCATTAAGCATTAAGCATTAAGCATAAGCATTAAAAATAAGCTTTTAAAATAAGCATTAAGAAAAAGCATTAATAATAAGCATTTAAAATAAGATTTTAGAAATAAGCGTTAAGCATAAGCATTAAGCATTAAGCAGCAAGCCTCATGTCTAAAGCATCAATAATTAATAATTGAGCATTGAACATCAAGCATAGCATCCAACATAGAGCATAGCATCGAACATCGAGCATATCATAAAGGATCATGCATATGTATTCGCTTTTAATTTGTCAGTGGCGCCTCGGATTTCTTGTTTTATAATTCATATTAAAATTCAAATTTAATGTATCATTTTAAATAATCCACCGCTGAATCTAGCTGGCATAATTTTAGGCATTTACCTAATTTTATTTTACTTTATTCATAATAATATATAGTTGTTTATATTAAATTAATAAATAATTTTTACCACAAAAGCTAAATTTCCTTTTTTTTTAAATAAGCATTAAGCATAAGCAATCAAAATAAGCATTAAGCATAAGCATTAAAAATAAGCTTTTAAAATAAGCATTAGGAAAAAGCATTAGGCATAAATATTTAAATAAGCTTTTAAAATAAGCATTAAGCATAAGCATTAAAAATAAGCTTTTAAAATAAGCATTAAGCATAAGCATTAAAAATAAGCTTTTAAAATAAGCATTAAGAAAAAGCATTAAGCAGTGCATTTAAAATAAGCTTTTCAAATAAGCATAAGCATTAAGCATTTAAAATAAGCATCAAGCATAATTATGCATTAAAAATAAGCTTTTAAAATAAGCATTTAGCATAAGCATGAAGAAAAAGCATTAAGCATACGCTTTTAAAATAAGTTTTTAAAAAAAGCATTAAGAAAAAGCATTAATAATAAGCATTTAAAATAAGATTTTAGAAATAAGCGTTAAGCATAAGCATTAAGCATTAAGCAGCAAGCCTCATGTCTAAAGCATCAATAATTAATAATTGAGCATTGAACATCAAGCATAGCATCCAACATAGAGCATAGCATCGAACATCGAGCATATCATAAAGGATCATGCATATGTATTCGCTTTTAATTTGTCAGTGGCGCCTCGGATTTCTTGTTTTATAATTCATATTAAAATTCAAATTTAATGTATCATTTTAAATAATCCACCGCTGAATCTAGCTGGCATAATTTTAGGCATTTACCTAATTTTATTTTACTTTATTCATAATAATATATAGTTGTTTATATTAAATTAATAAATAATTTTTACCACAAAAGCTAAATTTCCTTTTTTTTTTAAATAAGCATTAAGCATAAGCAATCAAAATAAGCATTAAGCATAAGCATTAAAAATAAGCTTTTAAAATAAGCATTAGGAAAAAGCATTAGGCATAAGCATTTAAATAAGCTTTTAAAATAAGCATTAAGCATAAGCATTAAAAATAAGCTTTTAAAATAAGCATTAAGCATAAGCATTAAAAATAAGCTTTTAAAATAAGCATTAAGAAAAAGCATTAAGCAGTGCATTTAAAATAAGCTTTTCAAATAAGCATAAGCATTAAGCATTTAAAATAAGCATCAAGCATAAGCATTAAAGATAAGCTTTTAAAATAAGCATTTAGCATAAGCATGAAGAAAAAGCATTAAGCATACGCTTTTAAAATAAGTTTTTAAAAAAAGCATTAAGAAAAAGCATTAAGCAAAAGCATTAAAAATAAGCGTTTTAAATAAGCATAAGCAGTAAGCATAAGCAGAAAGCATAAGCAGTAAGCATAAGCAGTAAGCAAAAGCAGTAAGCATAAGCAGTAAGCATAAGTATTAAAAATAAGCTTTTATAATAAGCATTACGAAAAAGCATCAATAATAAGCTTTTAAAATAAGCTTTTAAAATAAGCATAAAGAAAAAGCATTAATAATAAGCATTTAAAATAAGCTTTTAGAAATAAGCGTTAAGCATAAGCATTAAGCATTGAGCAGCAAGCCTCATGTCTTAAGCATCAATAATTAATAATTGAGCATTGAACATCAAGCATAGCATCCAACATAGAGCATAGCATCGAACATCGAGCATATCATAGAGGATCATGCATATGTATTCGCTTTTAATTTGTCAGTGGCGCCTCGGATTTCTTGTTTTATAATTCATATTAAATTTCAAATTTCATGTATCATTTTAAATAATCCACCGCTGAATCTAGCTGGCATAATTTTAGGCATTTACCTAATTTTATTTTACTTTATTCATAATAATATATAGTTGTTTATATTAAATTAATAAATAATTTTTACCACAAAAGCTAAATTTTCTTTTTTTTTAAGTAAGCATTAAGCATAAACATTTAAAATAAGCATAAAGCATAAGCATAAAAAATAAGCTTTTAAAATAAGCATAAAGAAAAAGCATTAATAATAAGCATTTAAAATAAGCTTTTAAAAATAAGCGTTAAGCATAAGCATCAAGCATTAAACAGCAAGCCTCATGTCTAAAGCTTCAAAAATTCATAATTAAGCATTGAGCATGGAACATCAAGCATAGCATCCAACATAGAGCATAGCATCTTACATCGAGCATATCATAGAGGATCATGCATATGTATTCACTTTTAATTTGTCAGTGGCTACTCGGATTTCTTGTTTTATAATACATATAAAATTTCAAATTTAATGTATCATTTTAAATAATCCATCGCTGAATCTAGCTGGAATAATTTTAGGCATTACCTAATTTTATTTTACTTTATTCATAATAAAGGTCAATGTTGTTTATATTAAATCAATAAATTATTTTTACCACAAAAGCTAAATTTCCTTTTTTTTTAAATAAGCATTAAACATGAAGCATTTAGCATTAAGCATAAGCATCAAAGATAAGCATTAAGCATAAGCATAAGTAGAAAGCATAAGCATTAAGCATTAAGCATAAGCATAAAGCCTCATGTCTCAAGAATCAAGAATTGAGTATCGAGCATCGAACATCAAGCATAGCATCCAACATCGAGCATAGTAAAAAACATCGAGCTTATCAACGAGGATCATGCATGTGTACTCGCTTTTAATTTGTCAGTGGCTACTCGGAATTCTTGTTTTATAATACACATAAAATTTCAAATTTAATGTATCATTTTAAGTAATCCATCGCTGAATCTAGCTGGAATAGTTTTAGGCATTACCTAATTTTATTTTACTTTATTCATAATAAACGTCAATGTTGTTTATATTAAATCAATAAATTATTTTTACCACAAAAGCTTAACTTCCTTTTTTTTAAATAAGCATTAAACATGAAGCATTTAATTTGTCAGTGGCGCCTCGGATTTCTTGTTTTATAATTCATATAAAATTTCAAATTTAATGTATCATTTTAAATAATCCATCGCTGAATCTAGCTGGAATAATTTTAGGCATTACCTATTTTTATTTTACTTTATTCATAATAAAGGTCAATGTTGTTTATATTAAATCAAAAAATTATTTTAACCACAAAAGCTAAATTTCCTTTTTTTTTAAATAAGCATTAAACATAAAGCATTTAGCATTAAGCATAAGCATCAAAGATAAGCATTAAGCATAAGCATAAGTAGAAAGCATAAGCATTAAAAATAAGCTTTAAAAATAAGCATTAGGAAAAAGAATTAGGCAAAAGCATTTAAATAAGCATTAAGCATAAGCATTAAAAATAAGCTTTTAAAATAAGCATAAGAAAAAGCATTAGGCATAAGCATTTAAATAAGCTTTTAAAATAAGCACTAAGCATAAGCATTAAAAAAAAGCTTTTAAAATAAGCATTAAGAAAAAGCATTAAGCAAAAGCATTAAAAATAAGCGTTTCAAATAAGCATATGCAGTAAGCATAAGCAGTAAGCTTAAGCAGTAAGCATAAGCAGTAAGCATAAGCAGTAAGCATAAGCATTAAGCATAAGCAGTAAGCATAAGCATTAAGCATAAGCATTAAAAATAAGCTTTGAAAATAAGCATAAAGAAAAAGCATTTAATGATCATTTAAAATAAGCATTTAACATAAGCATTAAGAAAAAGCATTAAGCATAAGCATTTAAAATAAGCTTTTAAAAGAAGCATTAAGAAAAAGCATTAATAATAAGCATTTAAAATAAGCTTTTAGAAATAAGCGTTAAGCATAAGCATTAAGCATTGAGCAGCAAGCCTCATGTCTTAAGCATCAATAATTAATAATTGAGCTTTGAACATCAAGCATAGCATCCAACATAGAGCATAGCATCGAACATCGAGCATATCATAGAGGATCATGCATATGTATTCGCTTTTAATTTGTCAGTGGCGCCTCGGATTTCTTGTTTTATAATTCATATTAAATTTCAAATTAATGTATCATTTTAAATAATCCACCGCTGAATCTAGCTGGCATAATTTTAGGCATTTACATTAAGCATTTAGCATTAAGCATAAGCATCAAAGATAAGCATTAAGCATAAGCACAAGTAGAAAGCATAAGCATTAAAAATAAGTTTTAATAATAAGCATTAGGAAAAAGAATTAGGCAAAAGCATTTAATTAAGCTTTTAAAATAAGCATTAAAAATAAGCTTATGAAATAAGCATTAAGCATTAGCATTAAAAATAAGCTTTTAAAATAAGCATTAAGCATAAGCATTAAAAATAAGCTTTTAAAATAAGCATTAAGCATAAGCATTAAAAATAAGCTTTAAAAATAAGCATTTAGCATAAGCATTAAGAAAAAGCATAAGGCATAAGCTTTTAAAATAAGCTTTTAAAAAAAGCATTAAAAAAAGCATTAAGCAAAAGCATTTAAATAAGCTTTTAAAAAAAGTATTAAGCAAAAGCATTTAAAATAAGCGTTTTAAATAAGCATATGCAGTAAGCATAAGCAGTAAGCATAAGCAGTAAGCATAAGCAGTAAGCATAAGCAGTAAGCATAAGCAGTAAGCATAAGCAGTAAGCATAAGCAGTAAGCAAAAGCATTAAGCATAAGCATTTATCATTAAGCATAAGCATCAAAGATAAGCATTAAGCATAAGCATAAGTAGAAAGCATAAGCATTAAGCATTAAGCATTAAGCATTAAGCATTAAGCATAAGCATTAAGCCTCATGTCTCAAGAATCAAGAATTGAGTATCGAGCATCGAACATCAAGCAAAGCATCCAACATCGAGCATAGTAACAAACATCGAGCTTATCATCGAGGATCATGCATGTGTACTCGCTTTTAATTTGTCACTGGCTACTCGGATTTCTTGTTTTATAATTTATATAAAATTTCAAATTTAATGTACCACCTTAAATAATCCACCGCTGAATCCAGTTGACATAATTTTAAGAATTTACCTTATTTTATTTTATTTCATTCATAATAAAGGTCAATGTTGTTTGTATTAAATCAATAAATTATTTTTACCACAGAAGCTAAATTTCCTTTTTTTTAAATAAGCATTAAGCATAAGCATTTAAAATAAGCATTAAGCATAAGCATTAAAAATAAGCTTTTAAAATAAGCATTTAGCATAAGCATTAAGAAAAAGCATTAAGCAGTGCATTTAAAATAAGCTTTTTAAATAAGCATTAAGCATATGCATTTAAAATAAGCATTAAGCATAAGCATTAAAAATAAGCTTTTAAAATAAGCATTAAGAAAAAGCATTAAGCAGTGCATTTAAAAAAAGCTTTTAAAATAAGCATAAGCATTAAGCATTTAAAATAAGCACCAAGCATAACCATTAAAAATAAGCTTTTAAAATAAGCATTTAGCATAAGCATTAGGAAAAAGCATTAAGCATAAGCTTTGAAAATAAACTTAAAAAAAAAGCATTAAGCAAAAGCATTAAAAATAAGCGTTTCAAGTAAGCATATGCAGTAAGCATAAGCAGTAAGCATAAGCAGTAAGCATAAGCAGTAAGCATAAGCATTAAGCATAAGCATAAGCATTAAGCATAAGCATTAAAAATAAGCTTTGAAAATAAGCAAAAAGAAAAAGCATTTAATGAGCATTAAAAATAAGCTTTTAAAATAAGCATTAAGAAAAAGCATTAAGCAGTGCATTTAAAATAAGCTTTTAAAATAAGCATAAGCATTAAGCATTTAATGAGCATTTAAAATAAGCATTTAACATAAGCATTAAGAAAAAGCATTAAGCATAAGCATTTAAAATAAGCTTTTAAAAGAAGCATTAAGAAAAAGCATTAATAATAAGCATTTAAAATAATCTTTTAGAAATAAGCGTTAAGCATAAGCATTAAGCGTTGAGCAGCAAGCCTCATGTCTTAAGCATCAATAATTAATAATTGAGCATTGAACATCAAGCATAGCATCAAACATAGAGCATAGCATCGAACATCGAGCATATCATAGAGGATCATGCATATGTATTCGCTTTTAATTTGTCAGTGGCGCCTCGGATTTTTTGTTTTATAATTCATATTAAATTTCAAATTTAATGTATCATTTTAAATAATCCATCGCTGAATCTAGCTGGAATAGTTTTAGGCATTACCTAATTTTATTTTACTTTATTCATAATAAACGTCAATGTTGTTTATATTAAATCAATAAATTATTTTTACCACAAAAGCTTAACTTCCTTTTTTTTAAATAAGCATTAAACATGAAGCATTTAATTTGTCAGTGGCGCCTCGGATTTCTTGTTTTATAATTCATATAAAATTTCAAATTTAATGTATCATTTTAAATAATCCATCGCTGAATCTAGCTGGAATAATTTTAGGCATTACCTATTTTTATTTTACTTTATTCATAATAAAGGTCAATGTTGTTTATATTAAATCAAAAAATTATTTTTACCACAAAAGCTAAATTTCCTTTTTTTTTAAATAAGCATTAAACATAAAGCATTTAGCATTAAGCATAAGCATCAAAGATAAGCATTAAGCATAAGCATAAGTAGAAAGCATAAGCATTAAAAATAAGCTTTAAAAATAAGCATTAGGAAAAAGAATTAGGCAAAAGCATTTAAATAAGCATTAAGCATAAGCATTAAAAATAAGCTTTTAAAATAAGCACTAAGCATAAGCATTAAAAAAAAGCTTTTAAAATAAGCATTAAGAAAAAGCATTAAGCAAAAGCATTAAAAATAAGCGTTTCAAATAAGCATATGCAGTAAGCATAAGCAGTAAGCTTAAGCAGTAAGCATAAGCAGTAAGCATAAGCAGTAAGCATAAGCATTAAGCATAAGCAGTAAGCATAAGCATTAAGCATAAGCATTAAAAATAAGCTTTGAAAATAAGCATAAAGAAAAAGCATTTAATGATCATTTAAAATAAGCATTTAACATAAGCATTAAGAAAAAGCATTAAGCATAAGCATTTAAAATAAGCTTTTAAAAGAAGCATTAAGAAAAAGCATTAATAATAAGCATTTAAAATAAGCTTTTAGAAATAAGCGTTAAGCATAAGCATTAAGCATTGAGCAGCAAGCCTCATGTCTTAAGCATCAATAATTAATAATTGAGCATTGAACATCAAGCATAGCATCCAACATAGAGCATAGCATCGAACATCGAGCATATCATAGAGGATCATGCATATGTATTCGCTTTTAATTTGTCAGTGGCGCCTCGGATTTCTTGTTTTATAATTCATATTAAATTTCAAATTAATGTATCATTTTAAATAATCCACCGCTGAATCTAGCTGGCATAATTTTAGGCATTTACATTAAGCATTTAGCATTAAGCATAAGCATCAAAGATAAGCATTAAGCATAAGCACAAGTAGAAAGCATAAGCATTAAAAATAAGTTTTAATAATAAGCATTAGGAAAAAGAATTAGGCAAAAGCATTTAATTAAGCTTTTAAAATAAGCATTAAAAATAAGCTTATGAAATAAGCATTAAGCATTAGCATTAAAAATAAGCTTTTAAAATAAGCATTAAGCATAAGCATTAAAAATAAGCTTTTAAAATAAGCATTAAGCATAAGCATTAAAAATAAGCTTTAAAAATAAGCATTTAGCATAAGCATTAAGAAAAAGCATAAGGCATAAGCTTTTAAAATAAGCTTTTAAAAAAAGCATTAAAAAAAGCATTAAGCAAAAGCATTTAAATAAGCTTTTAAAAAAAGTATTAAGCAAAAGCATTTAAAATAAGCGTTTTAAATAAGCATATGCAGTAAGCATAAGCAGTAAGCATAAGCAGTAAGCATAAGCAGTAAGCATAAGCAGTAAGCAAAAGCATTAAGCATAAGCATTTATCATTAGGCATAAGCATCAAAGATAAGCATTAAGCATAAGCATAAGCATTAAGCATAAGCATTAAAAATAAGCTTTGAAAATAAGCAAAAAGAAAAAGCATTTAATGAGCATTAAAAATAAGCTTTTAAAATAAGCATTAAGAAAAAGCATTAAGCAGTGCATTTAAAATAAGCTTTTAAAATAAGCATAAGCATTAAGCATTTAATGAGCATTTAAAATAAGCATTTAACATAAGCATTAAGAAAAAGCATTAAGCATAAGCATTTAAAATAAGCTTTTAAAAGAAGCATTAAGAAAAAGCATTAATAATAAGCATTTAAAATAATCTTTTAGAAATAAGCGTTAAGCATAAGCATTAAGCGTTGAGCAGCAAGCCTCATGTCTTAAGCATCAATAATTAATAATTGAGCATTGAACATCAAGCATAGCATCAAACATAGAGCATAGCATCGAACATCGAGCATATCATAGAGGATCATGCATATGTATTCGCTTTTAATTTGTCAGTGGCGCCTCGGATTGTTTGTTTTATAATTCATATTAAATTTCAAATTTAATGTTTCATTTTAAATAATCCACCGCTGAATCTAGCTGGCATAATTTTAGGCATTTACCTAATTTTATTTTACTTTATTCATAATAATATATAGTTGTTTATATTAAATTAATAAATAATTTTTACCACAAAAGCTAAATTTCCTTTTTTTTTAAGTAAGCATTAAGCATAAACATTTAAAATAAGCATAAAGCATAAGCATAAAAAATAAGCTTTTAAAATAAGCATTAAGAAAAAGCATTAGTCATAAACATTTAAATAAGCTTTTAAAATAAGCATTAAGAAAAAGCATAAAGCAAAAGCATTTAAAATATACTTTTCAAATAAGCATAAGCATTAAGCATTTAAAATAAAATTTAAGCATAAGCATTAAAAATAAGCTTTTAAAGTAATCATTTAGCATAAGCATTAAGTATAAGCATTTAAAATAAGCTTTAAAAAAAGCATTAAGAAAAAGCTTTAAGCATAAGCATTAAGCATAAGCATTAAGCATAAGCATTAAGCATAAGCATTAAGCATAAGCATTAAGCATAAGCATTAAGCATAAGCATTAAGCATAAGCATTAAGCATAAGTATTAAGCATAAGCATTAAGCATAAGCATTAAGCATAAGCATAAGCATAAGCATAAGCATTAAGCATAAGCATTAAGCATTAAGCATAAGCATTAAGCATAAGCATTAAGCATAAGCATTAAGCATAAGCATTAAGCATAAGCATTAAGCATAAGCATTAAGCATAAGCATTAAGCATAAGCATTAAGCATAAGCATTAAGCATAAGCATTAAGCATAAGCATTAAGCATAAGCTTTAAGCTTAAGCATAAAGTTTTAATCATAAGCATTAAAAATAAGCTTTTAAAATAAGCATTAAGAAAAAGCATTAAGCAGTGCATTTAAAATAAGCATTTAAAATAAGCACCAAGCATAAGCATTAAAAATAAGCTTTTAAAATAAGCATTTAGCAAAAGCATTAGGAAAAAGCATTAAGCATAAGCTTTGAAAATAAACTTTAAAAAAAAGCATTAAGCAAAAGCATAAAAAATAAGCGTTTCAAATAAGCATATGCAGTAAGCATAAGCAGTAAGCATAAGCAGTAAGCACAAGCAGTAAGCATAAGCAGTAAGCATAAGCAGTAAGCATAAGCAGTAAGCATAAGCAGTAAGCATAAGCAGTAAGCATAAGCATAAAGCATAAGCATTAAGCATAAGCATTAAAAATAAGCTTTGAAAATAAGCATAAAGAAAAAGCATTTAATGAGCATTTAAAATAAGCATTTAACATAAGCATTAAGAAAAAGCATTAAGCATAAGCATTTAAAATAAGCTTTTAAATGAAGCATTAAGAAAAAGCATTAATAATAAGCATTTAAAATAAGCTTTTAGAAATAAGCGTTAAGCATAAGCATTAAGCATTGAGCAGCAAGCCTCATGTCTTAAGCATCAATAATTAATAATTGAGCATTGAACATCAAGCATAGCATCCAACATAGAGCATAGCATCGAACATCGAGCATATCATAGAGGATCATGCATATGTATTCGCTTTTAATTTGTCAGTGGCGCCTCGGATTTCTTGTTTTATAATTCATATTAAATTTCAAATTTCATGTATCATTTTAAATAATCCACCGCTGAATCTAGCTGGCATAATTTTAGGCATTTACCTAATTTTATTTTACTTTATTCATAATAATATATAGTTGTTTATATTAAATTAATAAATAATTTTTACCACAAAAGCTAAATTTTCTTTTTTTTTAAGTAAGCATTAAGCATAAACATTTAAAATAAGCATAAAGCATAAGCATAAAAAATAAGCTTTTAAAATAAGCATTAAGAAAAAGCATTAGGCATAAACATTTAAATAAGCTTTAAAAATAAGCATTAAGAAAAAGCATAAAGCAAAAGCATTTAAAATATACTTTTCAAATAAGCATAAGCATTAAGCATTTAAAATAAGTTTTAAGCATAAGCATTAAAAATAAGCTTTTAAAGTAATCATTTAGCATAAGCATTAAGTATAAGCATTTAAAATAAGCTTTAAAAAAAGCATTAAGAAAAAGCTTTAAGCATAAGCATTAAGCATAAGCATTAAGCATAAGCATTAAGCATAAGCATTAAGCATAAGCATTAAGCATTAAGCATTAAGCATAAGCATTAAGCATAAGCATTAAGCATAAGCATTAAGCATAAGCATTAAGCATAAGCATTAAGCATAAGCTTTAAGCTTAAGCATTAAGTTTTATTCATAAGCATTAAAAATAAGCTTTTAAAATAAGCATAAAGAAAAAGCATTAATAATAAGCATTTAAAATAAGCTTTTAAAAATAAGCGTTAAGCATAAGCATCAAGCATTAAGCAGCAAGCCTCATGTCTAAAGCTTCAAAAATTCATAATTAAGCATTGAGCATGGAACATCAAGCATAGCATCCAACATAGAGCATAGCATCTTACATCGAGCATATCATAGAGGATCATGCATATGTATTCGCTTTTAATTTGTCAGTGGCTACTCGGATTTCTTGTTTTATAATACATATAAAATTTCAAATTTAATGTATCATTTTAAATAATCCATCGCTGAATCTAGCTGGAATAATTTTAGGCATTACCTATTTTTATTTTACTTTATTCATAATAAAGGTCAATGTTGTTTATATTAAATCAAAAAATTATTTTTACCACAAAAGCTAAATTTCCTTTTTTTTTAAATAAGCATTAAACATAAAACATTTAGCATTAAGCATAAGCATCAAAGATAAGCATTAAGCATAAGCATAAGTAGAAAGCATAAGCATTAAAAATAAGTTTTAAAAATAAGCATTAGGAAAAAGAATTAGGCAAAAGCATTTAATTAAGCTTTTAAAATAAGCATTAAGCATAAGCATTAAAAATAAGCTTATAAAATAAGCATTAAGAAAAAGCATTAAGCAGTGCATTTAAAATAAGCTTTTCAAATAAGCATTAAGCATAAGCATTTAAAATAAGCATTAAGCATAAGCATTAAAAATAAGCTTTTAAAATAAGCATAAGAAAAAGCATTAGGCATAAGCATTTAAATAAGCTTTTAAAATAAGCATTAAGCATAAGCATTAAAAATAAACTTTTAAAATAAGCATTAAGAAAAAGCATTAAGCAAAAGCATTAAAAATAAGCGTTTCAAATAAGCATATGCAGTAAGCATAAGCAGTAAGCATAAGCAGTAAGCATAAGCAGTAAGCATAAGCATAAAGCATAAGCATTAAGCATTAAGCATTAAGCATTAAGCATAAGCATAAGCATTAAGCATAAGCATTAAGCATAAGCATTAAGCATAAGCATTAAGCATAAGCATTAAGCATAAGCATTAAGCATAAGCATTAAGCATAAGCATTAAGCATAAGCATTAAGCATAAGCTTTAAGCTTAAGCATTAAGTTTTAATCATAAGCATTAAAAATAAGCTTTTAAAATAAGCATTAAGAAAAAGCATTAAGCAGTGCATTTAAAATAAGCTTTTAAAATAAGCATAAGCATTAAGCATTTAAAATAAGCACCAAGCACAAGCATTAAAAATAAGCTTTTAAAATAAGCACTAAGCATAAGCATTAAAAAAAAGCTTTTAAAATAAGCATTAAGAAAAAGCATTAAGCAAAAGCATTAAAAATAAGCGTTTCAAATAAGCATATGCAGTAAGCATAAGCAGTAAGCATAAGCAGTAAGCATAAGCAGTAAGCATAAGCAGTAAACATAAGCATTAAGCATAAGCATTAAAAATAAGCTTTGAAAATAAGCATAAAGAAAAAGCATTTAATGAGCATTTAAAATAAGCATTTAACATAAGCATTAAGAAAAAGCATTAAGCATAAGCATTTAAAATAAGCTTTTAAAAGAAGCATTAAGAAAAAGCATTAATAATAAGCATTTAAAATAAGCTTTTAGAAATAAGCGTTAAGCATAAGCATTAAGCGTTGAGCAGCAAGCCTCATGTCTTAAGCATCAATAATTAATAATTGAGCATTGAACGTCAAGCATAGCATCCAACATAGAGCATAGCATCGAACATCGAGCATATCATAGAGGATCATGCATATGTATTCGCTTTTAATTTGTCAGTGGCGCCTCGGATTTCTTGTTTTATAATTCATATTAAATTTCAAATTTAATGTATCATTTTAAATAATCCACCGCTGAATCTAGCTGGCATAATTTTAGGCATTTACATTAAGCATTTAGCAATAAGCATAAGCATCAAAGATAAGCATTAAGCATAAGCATAAGTAGATAGCATAAGCATCAAAAATAAGTTTTAAAAATAAGCATTAGGAAAAAGAATTAGGCAAAAGCATTTAATTAAGCTTTTAAAATAAGCATTAAGCATAAGCATTAAAAATAAGCTTATAAAATAAGCATTAAGCATTAGCATTAAAAATAAGCGTTTCAAATAAGCATATGCAGTAAACATAAGCAGTAAGCATAAGCAGTAAGCATAAGCAGTAAGCATAAGCATAAAGCATAAGCATAAGCATTAAGCATTAAGCATAAAGCATAAGCATTAAAAATAAGCTTTGAAAATAAGCATTTAACATAAGCATTAAGAAAAAGCATTAAGCATAAGCATTTAAAATAAGCTTTTTAAAGAAGCATTAAGAAAAAGCATTAATAATAAGCATTAAAAATAAGCTTTTAGAAATAAGCGTTAAGCATAAGCATTAAGCGTTGAGCAGCAAGCCTCATGTCTTAAGCATCAATAATTAATAATTGAGCATTGAACATCAAGCATAGCATCAAACATAGAGCATAGCATCGAACATCGAGCATATCATAGAGGATCATGCATATGTATTCGCTTTTAATTTGTCAGTGGCGCCTCGGATTTCTTGTTTTATAATTCATATTAAATTTCAAATTTAATGTATCATTTTAAATAATCCACCGCTGAATCTAGCTGGCATAATTTTAGGCATTTACCTAATTTTATTTTACTTTATTCATAATAATATATAGTTGTTTATATTAAATTAATAAATAATTTTTACCACAAAAGCTAAATTTCCTTTTTTTTTAAGTAAGCATTAAGCATAAACATTTAAAATAAGAATAAAGCATAAGCATAAAAAATAAGCTTTTAAAATAAGCATTAAGAAAAAGCATTAGGCATAAACATTTAAATAAGCTTTTAAAATAAGCATTAAGCATTTAAAATAAAATTTAAGCATAAGCATTAAAAATAAGCTTTTAAAGTAATCATTTAGCATAAGCATTAAGTATAAGCATCAAAGATAAGCATTAAGCATAAGCATAAGTAGAAAGCATAAGTTTTAAAAATAAGCATTAGGAAAAAGAATTAGGCAAAAGCATTTAATTAAGCATCAATAATTAATAATTGAGCATTGAACATCAAGCATAGCATCAAACATAGAGCATAGCATCGAACATCGAGCATATCATAGAGGATCATGCATATGTATTCGCTTTTAATTTGTCAGTGGCGCCTCGGATTTCTTGTTTTATAATTCATATTAAATTTCAAATTTAATGTATCATTTTAAATAATCCACCGCTGAATCTAGCTGGCATAATTTTAGGCATTTACCTAATTTTATTTTACTTTATTCATAATAATATATAGTTGTTTATATTAAATTAATAAATAATTTTTACCACAAAAGCTAAATTTCCTTTTTTTTTTAAGTAAGCATTAAGCATAAACATTTAAAATAAGCATAAAGCATAAGCATAAAAAATAAGCTTTTAAAATAAGCATTAAGAAAAAGCATTAGGCATAAACATTTAAATAAGCTTTTAAAATAAGCATTAAGAAAAAGCATAAAGCAAAAGCATTTAAAATATACTTTTCAAATAAGCATAAGCATTAAGCATTTAAAATAAAATTTAAGCATAAGCATTAAAAATAAGCTTTTAAAGTAATCATTTAGCATAAGCATTAAGTATAAGCATCAAAGATAAGCATTAAGCATAAGCATAAGTAGAAAGCATAAGTTTTAAAAATAAGCATTAGGAAAAAGAATTAGGCAAAAGCATTTAATTAAGCTTTTAAAATAAGTATTAAGCATAAGCATTAAAAAAAAGCTTATAAAATAAGCATTAAGAAAAAGCATTAAGCAGTGCATTTAAAATAAGCTTTTCAAATAAGCATTAAGCATAAGCATTTAAAATAAGCATTAAGCATAAGCATTAAAAATAAGCTTTTAAAATAAGCATAAGAAAAAGCATTAGGCATAAGCATTTAAATAAGCTTTTAAAATAAGCATTAAGCAAAAGCATTAAAATTAAACTTTTAAAATAAGCATTAAGAAAAAGCTTTAAGCAAAAGCATTAAAAATAAGCGTTTCAAATAAGCATATGCAGTAAGCATTAAGCATTAAGCATTAAGCATTAAGCATAAGCAGTAAGCATAAGCATTAAGCATAAGCATTAAGCATTAAGCATAAGCATTAAAAATAAGCTTTGAAAATAAGCATAAAGAAAAAGCATTTAATGAGCATTTAAAATAAGCATTTAACATAAACATTAAGAAAAAGCATTAAGCATAAGCATTAAAAATAAGCTTTTAAAATAAGCATAAGAAAAAGCCTTAGGCATAAGCATTTAAATAAGCTTTTAAAATAAGCATTAAGCATAAGCATTAAAAATAAGCTTTTAAAATAAGCATTAAGAAAAAGCATTAAGCAAAAGCATTAAAAATAAGCGTTTCAAATAAGCATATGCAGTAAGCATAAGCAGTAAGCATAAGCAGTAAGCATAAGCAGTAAGCATAAGCATTAAGCAAAAGCATTAAAAATAAGCTTTGAAAATAAGCATAAAGAAAAAGCATTTAATGAGCATTTAAAATAAGCATTTAACATAAGCATTTAGAAAAAGCATTAAGCATAAGCATTTAAAATAAGCTTTTAAAAGAAGCATTAAGAAAAAGCATTAATAATAAGCATTTAAAATAATCTTTTAGAAATAAGCGTTAAGCATAAGCATTAAGCGTTGAGCAGCAAGCCTCATGTCTTAAGCATCAATAATTAATAATTGAGCATTGAACATCAAGCATAGCATCAAACATAGAGCATAGCATCGAACATCGAGCATATCATAGAGGATCATGCATATGTATTCGCTTTTAATTTGTCAGTGGCGCCTCGGATTTTTTGTTTTATAATTCATATTAAATTTTAAATTTAATGTTTCATTTTAAATAATCCACCGCTGAATCTAGCTGGCATAATTTTAGGCATTTACATTATGCATTTAGCATTAAGCATAAGCATCAAAGATAAGCATTAAGCATAAGCATAAGTAGAAAGCATAAGCATTAAAAATAAGTTTTAAAAATAAGCATTAGGAAAAAGAATTAGGCAAAAGCATTTAATTAAGCTTTTAAAATAAGCATTAAGCATAAGCATTAAAAATAATCTTATAAAATAAGCATTAAGCATTAGCATTAAAAATAAGCTTTTAAAATAAGCATTAAGCATAAGCATTAAAAATAAGCTTTTAAAATAAGCATTAAGAAAAAGCATTAAGCAGTGCATTTAAAATAAGCTTTTCAAAAAGGCATTAAGCATAAGCATTTAAAATAAGCATTAAGCATAAGCATTAAAAAAAAGCTTTTAAAATAAGCATAAGAAAAAGCATTAGGCATAAGCATTTAAATAAGCTTTTAAAATAAGCATTAAGCATAAGCATTAAAAATAAACTTTTAAAATAAGCATAAAGAAAAAGCATTAAGCAAAAGCATTAAAAATAAGCGTTTCAAATAAGCATATGCAGTAAGCATAAGCAGTAAGCATAAGCAGTAAGCATAAGCAGTAAGCATAAGCAGTAAGCATAAGCAGTAAGCATAAGCAGTAAGCATAAGCATTAAGCATAAGCATTAAAAATAAGCTTTGAAAATAAGCATAAAGAAAAAGCATTTAATGAGCATTTAAAATAAGCATTTAACATAAGCATTAAGAAAAAGCATTAAGCATAAGCATTTAAAATAAGCTATTTAAAGAAGCATTAAGAAAAAGCATTAATAATAAGCATTTAAAATAATCTTTTAGAAATAAGCGTTAAGCATAAGCATTAAGCGTTGAGCAGCAAGCCTCATGTCTTAAGCATCAATAATTAATAATTGAGCATTGAACATCAAGCATAGCATCAAACATAGAGCATAGCATCGAACATCGAGCATATCATAGAGGATCATGCATATGTATTCGCTTTTAATTTGTCAGTGGCGCCTCGGATTTTTTGTTTTATAATTCATATTAAATTTCAAATTTAATGTTTCATTTTAAATAATCCACCGCTGAATCTAGCTGGCATAATTTTAGGCATTTACCTAATTTTATTTTACTTTATTCATAATAATATATAGTTGTTTATATTAAATTAATAAATAATTTTTACCACAAAAGCTAAATTTCCTTTTTTTTTAAGTAAGCATTAAGCATAAACATTTAAAATAAGCATAAAGCATAAGCATAAAAAATAAGCTTTTAAAATAAGCATTAAGAAAAAGCATTAGTCATAAACATTTAAATAAGCTTTTAAAATAAGCATTAAGAAAAAGCATAAAGCAAAAGCATTTAAAATATACTTTTCAAATAAGCATAAGCATTAAGCATTTAAAATAAAATTTAAGCATAAGCATTAAAAATAAGCTTTTAAAGTAATCATTTAGCATAAGCATTAAGTATAAGCATTTAAAATAAGCTTTAAAAAAAGAATTAAGAAAAAGCTTTAAGCATAAGCATTAAGCATAAGCATTAAGCATAAGCATTAAGCATAAGCATTAAGCATAAGCATTAAGCATAAGCATTAAGCATAAGCATTAAGCATAAGCATTAAGCATAAGCATTAAGCATAAGCATTAAAAATAAGCTTTTAAAATAAGCATAAGAAAAAGCATTAGGCATAAGCATTTAAATAAGCTTTTAAAATAAGCATTAAGCAAAAGCATTAAAATTAAACTTTTAAAATAAGCATTAAGAAAAAGCTTTAAGCAAAAGCATTAAAAATAAGCGTTTCAAATAAGCATATGCAGTAAGCATTAAGCATTAAGCATTAAGCATTAAGCATAAGCAGTAAGCATAAGCATTAAGCATAAGCATTAAGCATTAAGCATAAGCATTAAAAATAAGCTTTGAAAATAAGCATAAAGAAAAAGCATTTAATGAGCATTTAAAATAAGCATTTAACATAAACATTAAGAAAAAGCATTAAGCATAAGCATTAAAAATAAGCTTTTAAAATAAGCATAAGAAAAAGCCTTAGGCATAAGCATTTAAATAAGCTTTTAAAATAAGCATTAAGCATAAGCATTAAAAATAAGCTTTTAAAATAAGCATTAAGAAAAAGCATTAAGCAAAAGCATTAAAAATAAGCGTTTCAAATAAGCATATGCAGTAAGCATAAGCAGTAAGCATAAGCAGTAAGCATAAGCAGTAAGCATAAGCAGTAAGCATAAGCATTAAGCAAAAGCATTAAAAATAAGCTTTGAAAATAAGCATAAAGAAAAAGCATTTAATGAGCATTTAAAATAAGCATTTAACATAAGCATTTAGAAAAAGCATTAAGCATAAGCATTTAAAATAAGCTTTTAAAAGAAGCATTAAGAAAAAGCATTAATAATAAGCATTTAAAATAATCTTTTAGAAATAAGCGTTAAGCATAAGCATTAAGCGTTGAGCAGCAAGCCTCATGTCTTAAGCATCAATAATTAATAATTGAGCATTGAACATCAAGCATAGCATCAAACATAGAGCATAGCATCGAACATCGAGCATATCATAGAGGATCATGCATATGTATTCGCTTTTAATTTGTCAGTGGCGCCTCGGATTTTTTGTTTTATAATTCATATTAAATTTTAAATTTAATGTTTCATTTTAAATAATCCACCGCTGAATCTAGCTGGCATAATTTTAGGCATTTACATTATGCATTTAGCATTAAGCATAAGCATCAAAGATAAGCATTAAGCATAAGCATAAGTAGAAAGCATTAGCATTAAAAATAAGCTTTTAAAATAAGCATTAAGCATAAGCATTAAAAATAAGCTTTTAAAATAAGCATTAAGAAAAAGCATTAAGCAGTGCATTTAAAATAAGCTTTTCAAAAAGGCATTAAGCATAAGCATTTAAAATAAGCATTAAGCATAAGCATTAAAAATAAGCTTTTAAAATAAGCATAAGAAAAAGCATTAGGCATAAGCATTTAAATAAGCTTTTAAAATAAGCATTAAGCATAAGCATTAAAAATAAACTTTTAAAATAAGCATAAAGAAAAAGCATTAAGCAAAAGCATTAAAAATAAGCGTTTCAAATAAGCATATGCAGTAAGCATAAGCAGTAAGCATAAGCAGTAAGCATAAGCAGTAAGCATAAGCAGTAAGCATAAGCAGTAAGCATAAGCAGTAAGCATAAGCATTAAGCATAAGCATTAAAAATAAGCTTTGAAAATAAGCATAAAGAAAAAGCATTTAATGAGCATTTAAAATAAGCATTTAACATAAGCATTAAGAAAAAGCATTAAGCATAAGCATTTAAAATAAGCTATTTAAAGAAGCATTAAGAAAAAGCATTAATAATAAGCATTTAAAATAAGCTTTTAGAAATAAGCGTTAAGCATAAGCATTAAGCGTTGAGCAGCAAGCCTCATGTCTTAAGCATCAATAATTAATAATTGAGCATTGAACATCAAGCATAGCATCAAACATAGAGCATAGCATCGAACATCGAGCATATCATAGAGGATCATGCATATGTATTCGCTTTTAATTTGTCAGTGGCGCCTCGGATTTTTTGTTTTATAATTCATATTAAATTTCAAATTTAATGTTTCATTTTAAATAATCCACCGCTGAATCTAGCTGGCATAATTTTAGGCATTTACCTAATTTTATTTTACTTTATTCATAATAATATATAGTTGTTTATATTAAATTAATAAATAATTTTTACCACAAAAGCTAAATTTCCTTTTTTTTTAAGTAAGCATTAAGCATAAACATTTAAAATAAGCATAAAGCATAAGCATAAAAAATAAGCTTTTAAAATAAGCATTAAGAAAAAGCATTAGTCATAAACATTTAAATAAGCTTTTAAAATAAGCATTAAGAAAAAGCATAAAGCAAAAGCATTTAAAATATACTTTTCAAATAAGCATAAGCATTAAGCATTTAAAATAAAATTTAAGCATAAGCATTAAAAATAAGCTTTTAAAGTAATCATTTAGCATAAGCATTAAGTATAAGCATTTAAAATAAGCTTTAAAAAAAGAATTAAGAAAAAGCTTTAAGCATAAGCATTAAGCATAAGCATTAAGCATAAGCATTAAGCATAAGCATTAAGCATAAGCATTAAGCATAAGCATTAAGCATAAGCATTAAGCATAAGCATTAAGCATAAGCATTAAGCATAAGCATTAAGCATAAGCATTAAGCATAAGCATTAAGCATAAGCATTAAGCATAAGCATTAAGCATAAGCATAAGCATTAAGCATAAGCATTAAGCATTAAGCATAAGCATTAAGCATAAGCTTTAAGCTTAAGCATTAAGTTTTAATCATAAGCATTAAAATTAAGCTTTTAAAATAAACACTAAGCATAAGCATTAAAAAAAAGCTTTTAAAATAAGCATTAAGAAAAAGCATTAAGCAAAAGCATTAAAAATAAGTGTTTCAAATAAGCATATGCAGTAAGCATAAGCAGTAAGCATAAGCAGTAAGCATAAGCAGTAAGCATAAGCAGTAAGCATAAGCAGTAAGCATAAGCAGTAAGCATAAGCAGTAAGCATAAGCATTAAGCATAAGCATTAAAAATAAGCTTTGAAAATAAGCATAAAGAAAAAGCATTTAATGAGCATTTAAAATAAGCATTTAACATAAGCATTAAGAAAAAGCATTAAGCATAAGCATTTAAAATAAGCTTTTAAAAGAAGCATTAAGAAAAAGCATTGATAATAAGCATTTAAAATAAGCTTTTAGAAATAAGCGTTAAGCATAAGCATTAAGCGTTGAGCAGCAAGCCTCATGTCTTAAGCATCAATAATTAATAATTGAGCATTGAACATCAAGCATAGCATCCAACATAGAGCATAGCATCGAACATCGAGCATATCATAGAGGATCATGCATATGTATTCGCTTTTAATTTGTCAGTGGCGCCTCGGATTTCTTGTTTTATAATTCATATTAAATTTCAAATTTAATGTATCATTTTAAATAATCCACCGCTGAATCTAGCTGGCATAATTTTAGGCATTTACATTAAGCATTTAGCATTAAGCATAAGCATCAAAGATAAGCATTAAGCATAAGCATAAGTAGAAAGCATAAGCATTAAAAATAAGTTTTAAAAATAAGCATTAGGAAAAAGAATTAGGCAAAAGCATTTAATTAAGCTTTTAAAATAAGCATTAAGCATAAGCATTAAAAATAAGCTTATGAAATAAGCATTAAGAAAAAGCATTAAGCAGTGCATTTAAAATAAGCTTTTCAAATAAGCATTAAGCATAAGCATTTAAAATAAGCATTAAGCATAAGCATTAAAAATAAGCTTTTAAAATAAGCATAAGAAAAAGCATTAGGCATAAGCATTTAAATAAGCTTTTAAAATAAGCATTAAGCAAAAGCATTAAAAATAAACTTTTAAAATAAGCATTAAGAAAAAGCTTTAAGCAAAAGCATTAAAAATAAGCGTTTCAAATAAGCATATGCAGTAAGCATAAGCAGTAAGCATAAGCAGTAAGCATAAGCAGTAAGCATAAGCAGTAAGCATAAGCATAAAGCATAAGCATTAAGCATTAAGCATAAAGCATAAGCATTAAAAATAAGCTTTGAAAATAAGCATTTAACATAAGCATTAAGAAAAAGCATTAAGCATAAGCATTTAAAATAAGCTTTTTAAAGAAGCATTAAGAAAAAGCATTAATAATAAGCATTTAAAATAAGCTTTTAGAAATAAGCGTTAAGCATAAGCATTAAGCGTTGAGCAGCAAGCCTCATGTCTTAAGCATCAATAATTAATAATTGAGCATTGAACATCAAGCATAGCATCCAACATAGAGCATAGCATCGAACATCGAGCATATCATAGAGGATCATGCATATGTATTCGCTTTTAATTTGTCAGTGGCGCCTCGGATTTCTTGTTTTATAATTCATATTAAATTTCAAATTTAATGTTTCATTTTAAATAATCCACCGCTGAATCTAGCTGGCATAATTTTAGGCATTTACCTAATTTTATTTTACTTTATTCATAATAATATATAGTTGTTTATATTAAATTAATAAATAATTTTTACCACAAAAGCTAAATTTCCTTTTTTTTAAGTAAGCATTAAGCATAAACATTTAAAATAAGCATAAAGCATAAGCATAAAAAATAAGCTTTTAAAATAAGCATTAAGAAAAAGCATTAGTCATAAACATTTAAATAAGCTTTTAAAATAAGCATTAAGAAAAAGCATAAAGCAAAAGCATTTAAAATATACTTTTCAAATAAGCATAAGCATTAAGCATTTAAAATAAAATTTAAGCATAAGCATTAAAAATAAGCTTTTAAAGTAATCATTTAGCATAAGCATTAAGTATAAGCATTTAAAATAAGCTTTAAAAAAAGAATTAAGAAAAAGCTTTAAGCATAAGCATTGAGCATAAGCATTAAGCATAAGCATTAAGCATAAGCATTAAGCATAAGCATTAAGCATAAGCATTAAGCATAAGCATTAAGCATAAGCATTAAGCATAAGCATTAAGCATAAGCATTAAGCATAAGCATAAGCATTAAGCATAAGCATTAAGCATTAAGCATAAGCATTAAGCATAAGCTTTAAGCTTAAGCATTAAGTTTTAATCATAAGCATTAAAATTAAGCTTTTAAAATAAGCACTAAGCATAAGCATTAAAAAAAAGCTTTTAAAATAAGCATTAAGAAAAAGCATTAAGCAAAAGCATTAAAAATAAGTGTTTCAAATAAGCATATGCAGTAAGCATAAGCAGTAAGCATAAGCAGTAAGCATAAGCAGTAAGCATAAGCAGTAAGCATAAGCAGTAAGCATAAGCATTAAGCATAAGCATTAAAAATAAGCTTTGAAAATAAGCATAAAGAAAAAGCATTTAATGAGCATTTAAAATAAGCATTTAACATAAGCATTAAGAAAAAGCATTAAGCATAAGCATTTAAAATAAGCTTTTAAAAGAAGCATTAAGAAAAAGCATTAATAATAAGCATTTAAAATAAGCTTTTAGAAATAAGCGTTAAGCATAAGCATTAAGCGTTGAGCAGCAAGCCTCATGTCTTAAGCATCAATAATTAATAATTGAGCATTGAACATCAAGCATAGCATCCAACATAGAGCATAGCATCGAACATCGAGCATATCATAGAGGATCATGCATATGTATTCGCTTTTAATTTGTCAGTGGCGCCTCGGATTTCTTGTTTTATAATTCATATTAAATTTCAAATTTAATGTATCATTTTAAATAATCCACCGCTGAATCTAGCTGGCATAATTTTAGGCATTTACATTAAGCATTTAGCATTAAGCATAAGCATCAAAGATAAGCATTAAGCATAAGCATAAGTAGAAAGCATAAGCATTAAAAATAAGTTTTAAAAATAAGCATTAGGAAAAAGAATTAGGCAAAAGCATTTAATTAAGCTTTTAAAATAAGCATTAAGAAAAAGCATTAAGCAGTGCATTTAAAATAAGCTTTTAAAATAAGCATAAGCATTAAGCATTTAAAATAAGCACCAAGCATAACCATTAAAAATAAGCTTTTAAAATAAGCATTTAGCATAAGCATTAGGAAAAAGCATTAAGCATAAGCTTTGAAAATAAACTTAAAAAAAAAGCATTAAGCAAAAGCATTAAAAATAAGCGTTTCAAGTAAGCATATGCAGTAAGCATAAGCAGTAAGCATAAGCATTAAGCATAAGCATTAAGCATTAAGCATTAAGCATTAAGCATAAGCAGTAAGCATAAGCATTAAGCATAAGCATTAAGCATTAAGCATAAGCATTAAAAATAAGCTTTGAAAATAAGCATAAAGAAAAAGCATTTAATGAGCATTTAAAATAAGCATTTAACATAAACATTAAGAAAAAGCATTAAGCATAAGCATCAAAAATAAGCTTTTAAAATAAACATAAGAAAAAGCCTTAGGCATAAGCATTTAAATAAGCTTTTAAAATAAGCATTAAGCATAAGCATTAAAAATAAGCTTTTAAAATAAGCATTAAGAAAAAGCATTAAGCAAAAGCATTAAAAATAAGCGTTTCAAATAAGCATATGCAGTAAGCATAAGCAGTAAGCATAAGCAGTAAGCATAAGCAGTAAGCATAAGCATTAAGCAAAAGCATTAAAAATAAGCTTTGAAAATAAGCATAAAGAAAAAGCATTTAATGAGCATTTAAAATAAGCATTTAACATAAGCATTTAGAAAAAGCATTAAGCATAAGCATTTAAAATAAGCTTTTAAAAGAAGCATTAAGAAAAAGCATTAATAATAAGCATTTAAAATAATCTTTTAGAAATAAGCGTTAAGCATAAGCATTAAGCGTTGAGCAGCAAGCCTCATGTCTTAAGCATCAATAATTAATAATTGAGCATTGAACATCAAGCATAGCATCAAACATAGAGCATAGCATCGAACATCGAGCATATCATAGAGGATCATGCATATGTATTCGCTTTTAATTTGTCAGTGGCGCCTCGGATTTTTTGTTTTATAATTCATATTAAATTTTAAATTTAATGTTTCATTTTAAATAATCCACCGCTGAATCTAGCTGGCATAATTTTAGGCATTTACATTATGCATTTAGCATTAAGCATAAGCATCAAAGATAAGCATTAAGCATAAGCATAAGTAGAAAGCATAAGCATTAAAAATAAGTTTTAAAAATAAGCATTAGGAAAAAGAATTAGGCAAAAGCATTTAATTAAGCTTTTAAAATAAGCATTAAGCATAAGCATTAAAAATAAGCTTATAAAATAAGCATTAAGCATTAGCATTAAAAATAAGCTTTTAAAATAAGCATTAAGCATAAGCATTAAAAATAAGCTTTTAAAATAAGCATTAAGAAAAAGCATAAAGCAAAAGCATTTAAAATATACTTTTCAAATAAGCATAAGCATTAAGCATTTAAAATAAAATTTAAGCATAAGCATTAAAAATAAGCTTTTAAAGTAATCATTTAGCATAAGCATTAAGTATAAGCATCAAAGATAAGCATTAAGCATAAGCATAAGTAGAAAGCATAAGTTTTAAAAATAAGCATTAGGAAAAAGAATTAGGCAAAAGCATTTAATTAAGCTTTTAAAATAAGCATTAAGCATAAGCATTAAAAATAAGCTTAAAAAATAAGCATTAAGAAAAAGCATTAAGCAGTGCATTTAAAATAAGCTTTTCAAATAAGCATTAAGCATAAGCATTTAAAAAAAGCATTAAGCATAAGCATTAAAAATAAGCTTTTAAAATAAGCATAAGAAAAAGCATTAGGCATAAGCATTTAAATAAGCTTTTAAAATAAGCATTAAGCAAAAGCATTAAAATTAAACTTTTAAAATAAGCATTAAGAAAAAGCTTTAAGCAAAAGCATTAAAAATAAGCGTTTCAAATAAGCATATGCAGTAAGCATTAAGCATTAAGCATTAAGCATTAAGCATAAGCAGTAAGCATAAGCATTAAGCATAAGCATTAAGCATTAAGCATAAGCATTAAAAATAAGCTTTGAAAATAAGCATAAAGAAAAAGCATTTAATGAGCATTTAAAATAAGCATTTAACATAAACATTAAGAAAAAGCATTAAGCATAAGCATTAAAAATAAGCTTTTAAAATAAGCATAAGAAAAAGCCTTAGGCATAAGCATTTAAATAAGCTTTTAAAATAAGCATTAAGCATAAGCATTAAAAATAAGCTTTTAAAATAAGCATTAAGAAAAAGCATTAAGCAAAAGCATTAAAAATAAGCGTTTCAAATAAGCATATGCAGTAAGCATAAGCAGTAAGCATAAGCAGTAAGCATAAGCAGTAAGCATAAGCAGTAAGCATAAGCATTAAGCAAAAGCATTAAAAATAAGCTTTGAAAATAAGCATAAAGAAAAAGCATTTAATGAGCATTTAAAATAAGCATTTAACATAAGCATTTAGAAAAAGCATTAAGCATAAGCATTTAAAATAAGCTTTTAAAAGAAGCATTAAGAAAAAGCATTAATAATAAGCATTTAAAATAATCTTTTAGAAATAAGCGTTAAGCATAAGCATTAAGCGTTGAGCAGCAAGCCTCATGTCTTAAGCATCAATAATTAATAATTGAGCATTGAACATCAAGCATAGCATCAAACATAGAGCATAGCATCGAACATCGAGCATATCATAGAGGATCATGCATATGTATTCGCTTTTAATTTGTCAGTGGCGCCTCGGATTTTTTGTTTTATAATTCATATTAAATTTTAAATTTAATGTTTCATTTTAAATAATCCACCGCTGAATCTAGCTGGCATAATTTTAGGCATTTACATTATGCATTTAGCATTAAGCATAAGCATCAAAGATAAGCATTAAGCATAAGCATAAGTAGAAAGCATAAGCATTAAAAATAAGTTTTAAAAATAAGCATTAGGAAAAAGAATTAGGCAAAAGCATTTAATTAAGCTTTTAAAATAAGCATTAAGCATAAGCATTAAAAATAAGCTTATAAAATAAGCATTAAGCATTAGCATTAAAAATAAGCTTTTAAAATAAGCATTAAGCATAAGCATTAAAAATAAGCTTTTAAAATAAGCATTAAGAAAAAGCATTAAGCAGTGCATTTAAAATAAGCTTTTCAAAAAGGCATTAAGCATAAGCATTTAAAATAAGCATTAAGCATAAGCATTAAAAATAAGCTTTTAAAATAAGCATAAGAAAAAGCATTAGGCATAAGCATTTAAATAAGCTTTTAAAATAAGCATTAAGCATAAGCATTAAAAATAAACTTTTAAAATAAGCATAAAGATAAAGCATTAAGCAAAAGCATTAAAAATAAGCGTTTCAAATAAGCATATGCAGTAAGCATAAGCAGTAAGCATAAGCAGTAAGCATAAGCAGTAAGCATAAGCAGTAAGCATAAGCAGTAAGCATAAGCATTAAGCATAAGCATTAAAAATAAGCTTTGAAAATAAGCATAAAGAAAAAGCATTTAATGAGCATTTAAAATAAGCATTTAACATAAGCATTAAGAAAAAGCATTAAGCATAAGCATTTAAAATAAGCTTTTTAAAGAAGCATTAAGAAAAAGCATTAATAATAAGCATTTAAAATAAGCTTTTAGAAATAAGCGTTAAGCATAAGCATTAAGCGTTGAGCAGCAAGCCTCATGTCTTAAGCATCAATAATTAATAATTGAGCATTGAACATCAAGCATAGCATCAAACATAGAGCATAGCATCGAACATCGAGCATATCATAGAGGATCATGCATATGTATTCGCTTTTAATTTGTCAGTGGCGCCTCGGATTTTTTGTTTTATAATTCATATTAAATTTCAAATTTAATGTTTCATTTTAAATAATCCACCGCTGAATCTAGCTGGCATAATTTTAGGCATTTACCTAATTTTATTTTACTTTATTCATAATAATATATAGTTGTTTATATTAAATTAATAAATAATTTTTACCACAAAAGCTAAATTTCCTTTTTTTTTAAGTAAGCATTAAGCATAAACATTTAAAATAAGCATAAAGCATAAGCATAAAAAATAAGCTTTTAAAATAAGCATTAAGAAAAAGCATTAGTCATAAACATTTAAATAAGCTTTTAAAATAAGCATTAAGAAAAAGCATAAAGCAAAAGCATTTAAAATATACTTTTCAAATAAGCATAAGCATTAAGCATTTAAAATAAAATTTAAGCATAAGCATTAAAAATAAGCTTTTAAAGTAATCATTTAGCATAAGCATTAAGTATAAGCATTTAAAATAAGCTTTAAAAAAAGAATTAAGAAAAAGCTTTAAGCATAAGCATTAAGCATAAGCATTAAGCATAAGCATTAAGCATAAGCATTAAGCATAAGCATTAAGCATAAGCATTAAGCATAAGCATTAAGCATAAGCATTAAGCATAAGCATTAAGCATAAGCATTAAGCATAAGCATAAGCATTAAGCATAAGCATTAAGCATTAAGCATAAGCATTAAGCATAAGCTTTAAGCTTAAGCATTAAGTTTTAATCATAAGCATTAAAATTAAGCTTTTAAAATAAACACTAAGCATAAGCATTAAAAAAAAGCTTTTAAAATAAGCATTAAGAAAAAGCATTAAGCAAAGGCATTAAAAATAAGTGTTTCAAATAAGCATATGCAGTAAGCATAAGCAGTAAGCATAAGCAGTAAGCATAAGCAGTAAGCATAAGCAGTAAGCATAAGCAGTATGCATAAGCAGTAAGCATAAGCATTAAGCATAAGCATTAAAAATAAGCTTTGAAAATAAGCATAAAGAAAAAGCATTTAATGAGCATTTAAAATAAGCATTTAACATAAGCATTAAGAAAAAGCATTAAGCATAAGCATTTAAAATAAGCTTTTAAAAGAAGCATTAAGAAAAAGCATTAATAATAAGCATTTAAAATAAGCTTTTAGAAATAAGCGTTAAGCATAAGCATTAAGCGTTGAGCAGCAAGCCTCATGTCTTAAGCATCAATAATTAATAATTGAGCATTGAACATCAAGCATAGCATCCAACATAGAGCATAGCATCGAACATCGAGCATATCATAGAGGATCATGCATATGTATTCGCTTTTAATTTGTCAGTGGCGCCTCGGATTTCTTGTTTTATAATTCATATTAAATTTCAAATTTAATGTATCATTTTAAATAATCCACCGCTGAATCTAGCTGGCATAATTTTAGGCATTTACATTAAGCATTTAGCATTAAGCATAAGCATCAAAGATAAGCATTAAGCATAAGCATAAGTAGAAAGCATAAGCATTAAAAATAAGTTTTAAAAATAAGCATTAGGAAAAAGAATTAGGCAAAAGCATTTAATTAAGCTTTTAAAATAAGCATTAAGAAAAAGCATTAAGCAGTGCATTTAAAATAAGCTTTTAAAATAAGCATAAGCATTAAGCATTTAAAATAAGCACCAAGCATAACCATTAAAAATAAGCTTTTAAAATAAGCATTTAGCATAAGCATTAGGAAAAAGCATTAAGCATAAGCTTTGAAAATAAACTTAAAAAAAAAGCATTAAGCAAAAGCATTAAAAATAAGCGTTTCAAGTAAGCATATGCAGTAAGCATAAGCAGTAAGCATAAGCATTAAGCATAAGCATTAAGCATTAAGCATTAAGCATTAAGCATAAGCAGTAAGCATAAGCATTAAGCATAAGCATTAAGCATTAAGCATAAGCATTAAAAATAAGCTTTGAAAATAAGCATAAAGAAAAAGCATTTAATGAGCATTTAAAATAAGCATTTAACATAAACATTAAGAAAAAGCATTAAGCATAAGCATCAAAAATAAGCTTTTAAAATAAACATAAGAAAAAGCCTTAGGCATAAGCATTTAAATAAGCTTTTAAAATAAGCATTAAGCATAAGCATTAAAAATAAGCTTTTAAAATAAGCATTAAGAAAAAGCATTAAGCAAAAGCATTAAAAATAAGCGTTTCAAATAAGCATATGCAGTAAGCATAAGCAGTAAGCATAAGCAGTAAGCATAAGCAGTAAGCATAAGCATTAAGCAAAAGCATTAAAAATAAGCTTTGAAAATAAGCATAAAGAAAAAGCATTTAATGAGCATTTAAAATAAGCATTTAACATAAGCATTTAGAAAAAGCATTAAGCATAAGCATTTAAAATAAGCTTTTAAAAGAAGCATTAAGAAAAAGCATTAATAATAAGCATTTAAAATAATCTTTTAGAAATAAGCGTTAAGCATAAGCATTAAGCGTTGAGCAGCAAGCCTCATGTCTTAAGCATCAATAATTAATAATTGAGCATTGAACATCAAGCATAGCATCAAACATAGAGCATAGCATCGAACATCGAGCATATCATAGAGGATCATGCATATGTATTCGCTTTTAATTTGTCAGTGGCGCCTCGGATTTTTTGTTTTATAATTCATATTAAATTTTAAATTTAATGTTTCATTTTAAATAATCCACCGCTGAATCTAGCTGGCATAATTTTAGGCATTTACATTATGCATTTAGCATTAAGCATAAGCATCAAAGATAAGCATTAAGCATAAGCATAAGTAGAAAGCATAAGCATTAAAAATAAGTTTTAAAAATAAGCATTAGGAAAAAGAATTAGGCAAAAGCATTTAATTAAGCTTTTAAAATAAGCATTAAGCATAAGCATTAAAAATAAGCTTATAAAATAAGCATTAAGCATTAGCATTAAAAATAAGCTTTTAAAATAAGCATTAAGCATAAGCATTAAAAATAAGCTTTTAAAATAAGCATTAAGAAAAAGCATTAAGCAGTGCATTTAAAATAAGCTTTTCAAATAAGCATTAAGCATAAGCATTTAAAATAAGCATTAAGCATAAGCATTAAAAATAAGCTTTTAAAATAAGCATAAGAAAAAGCATTAGGCATAAGCATTTAAATAAGCTTTTAAAATAAGCATTAAGCATAAGCATTAAAAATAAACTTTTAAAATAAGCATAAAGAAAAAGCATTAAGCAAAAGCATTAAAAATAAGCGTTTCAAATAAGCATATGCAGTAAGCATAAGCAGTAAGCATAAGCAGTAAGCATAAGCAGTAAGCATAAGCAGTAAGCATAAGCAGTAAGCATAAGCATAAAGCATAAGCATTAAGCATTAAGCATAAAGCATAAGCATTAAAAATAAGCTTTGAAAATAAGCATTTAACATAAGCATTAAGAAAAACATTAAGCATAAGCATTTAAAATAAGCTTTTTAAAGAAGCATTAAGAAAAAGCATTAATAATAAGCATTTAAAATAAGCTTTTAGAAATAAGCGTTAAGCATAAGCATTAAGCGTTGAGCAGCAAGCCTCATGTCTTAAGCATCAATAATTAATAATTGAGCATTGAACATCAAGCATAGCATCAAACATAGAGCATAGCATCGAACATCGAGCATATCATAGAGGATCATGCATATGTATTCGCTTTTAATTTGTCAGTGGCGCCTCGGATTTTTTGTTTTATAATTCATATTAAATTTCAAATTTAATGTTTCATTTTAAATAATCCACCGCTGAATCTAGCTGGCATAATTTTAGGCATTTACCTAATTTTATTTTACTTTATTCATAATAATATATAGTTGTTTATATTAAATTAATAAATAATTTTTACCACAAAAGCTAAATTTCCTTTTTTTTTAAGTAAGCATTAAGCATAAACATTTAAAATAAGCATAAAGCATAAGCATAAAAAATAAGCTTTTAAAATAAGCATTAAGAAAAAGCATAAAGCAAAAGCATTTAAAATATACTTTTCAAATAAGCATAAGCATTAAGCATTTAAAATAAAATTTAAGCATAAGCATTTAAAATAAGCTTTAAAAAAAGAATTAAGAAAAAGCTTTAAGCATAAGCATTAAGCATAAGCATTAAGCATAAGCATTAAGCATAAGCATTAAGCATAAGCATTAAGCATAAGCATTAAGCATAAGCATTAAGCATAAGCATAAGCATTAAGCATAAGCATTAAGCATTAAGCATAAGCATTAAGCATAAGCTTTAAGCTTAAGCATTAAGTTTTAATCATAAGCATTAAAATTAAGCTTTTAAAATAAGCACTAAGCATAAGCATTAAAAAAAAGCTTTTAAAATAAGCATTAAGAAAAAGCATTAAGCAAAAGCATTAAAAATAAGTGTTTCAAATAAGCATATGCAGTAAGCATAAGCAGTAAGCATAAGCAGTAAGCATAAGCAGTAAGCATAAGCAGTAAGCATAAGCATTAAGCATAAGCATTAAAAATAAGCTTTGAAAATAAGCATAAAGAAAAAGCATTTAATGAGCATTTAAAATAAGCATTTAACGTAAGCATTAAGAAAAAGCATTAAGCATAAGCATTTAAAATAAGCTTTTAAAAGAAGCATTAAGAAAAAGCATTGATAATAAGCATTTAAAATAAGCTTTTAGAAATAAGCGTTAAGCATAAGCATTAAGCGTTGAGCAGCAAGCCTCATGTCTTAAGCATCAATAATTAATAATTGAGCATTGAACATCAAGCATAGCATCCAACATAGAGCATAGCATCGAACATCGAGCATATCATAGAGGATCATGCATATGTATTCGCTTTTAATTTGTCAGTGGCGCCTCGGATTTTTTGTTTTATAATTCATATTAAATTTTAAATTTAATGTTTCATTTTAAATAATCCACCGCTGAATCTAGCTGGCATAATTTTAGGCATTTACATTAAGCATTTAGCATTAAGCATAAGCATCAAAGATAAGCATTAAGCATAAGCATAAGTAGAAAGCATAAGCATTAAAAATAAGTTTTAAAAATAAGCATTAGGAAAAAGAATTAGGCAAAAGCATTTAATTAAGCTTTTAAAATAAGCATTAAGCATAAGCATTAAAAATAAGCTTATGAAATAAGCATTAAGAAAAAGCATTAAGCAGTGCATTTAAAATAAGCTTTTCAAATAAGCATTAAGCATAAGCATTTAAAATAAGCATTAAGCATAAGCATTAAAAATAAGCTTTTAAAATAAGCATAAGAAAAAGCATTAGGCATAAGCATTTAAATAAGCTTTTAAAATAAGCATTAAGCAAAAGCATTAAAAATAAACTTTTAAAATAAGCATTAAGAAAAAGCTTTAAGCAAAAGCATTAAAAATAAGCGTTTCAAATAAGCATATGCAGTAAGCATAAGCAGTAAGCATAAGCAGTAAGCATAAGCAGTAAGCATAAGCAGTAAGCATAAGCAGTAAGCATAAGCATAAAGCATAAGCATTAAGCATTAAGCATAAAGCATAAGCATTAAAAATAAGCTTTGAAAATAAGCATTTAACATAAGCATTAAGAAAAAGCATTAAGCATAAGCATTTAAAATAAGCTTTTTAAAGAAGCATTAAGAAAAAGCATTAATAATAAGCATTTAAAATAAGCTTTTAGAAATAAGCGTTAAGCATAAGCATTAAGCGTTGAGCAGCAAGCCTCATGTCTTAAGCATCAATAATTAATAATTGAGCATTGAACATCAAGCATAGCATCAAACATAGAGCATAGCATCGAACATCGAGCATATCATAGAGGATCATGCATATGTATTCGCTTTTAATTTGTCAGTGGCGCCTCGGATTTTTTGTTTTATAATTCATATTAAATTTCAAATTTAATGTTTCATTTTAAATAATCCACCGCTGAATCTAGCTGGCATAATTTTAGGCATTTACCTAATTTTATTTTACTTTATTCATAATAATATATAGTTGTTTATATTAAATTAATAAATAATTTTTACCACAAAAGCTAAATTTCCTTTTTTTTTAAGTAAGCATTAAGCATAAACATTTAAAATAAGCATAAAGCATAAGCATAAAAAATAAGCTTTTAAAATAAGCATTAACAAAAAGCATTAGTCATAAACATTTAAATAAGCTTTTAAAATAAGCATTAAGAAAAAGCATAAAGCAAAAGCATTTAAAATATACTTTTCAAATAAGCATAAGCATTAAGCATTTAAAATAAAATTTAAGCATAAGCATTAAAAATAAGCTTTAAAAGTAATCATTTAGCATAAGCATTAAGTATAAGCATTTAAAATAAGCTTTAAAAAAAGAATTAAGAAAAAGCTTTAAGCATAAGCATTAAGCATAAGCATTAAGCATAAGCATTAAGCATAAGCATTAAGCATAAGCATTAAGCATAAGCATAAGCATTAAGCATAAGCATTAAGCATTAAGCATAAGCATTAAGCATAAGCTTTAAGCTTAAGCATTAAGTTTTAATCATAAGCATTAAAATTAAGCTTTTAAAATAAGCACTAAGCATAAGCATTAAAAAAAAGCTTTTAAAATAAGCATTAACAAAAAGCTTTAAGCAAAAGCATTAAAAATAAGCGTTTCAAATAAGCATATGCAGTAAGCATAAGCAGTAAGCATAAGCAGTAAGCATAAGCAGTAAGCATAAGCAGTAAGCATAAGCAGTAAGCATAAGCAGTAAGCATAAGCATAAAGCATAAGCATTAAGCATTAAGCATAAAGCATAAGCATTAAAAATAAGCTTTGAAAATAAGCATTTAACATAAGCATTAAGAAAAAGCATTAAGCATAAGCATTTAAAATAAGCTTTTTAAAGAAGCATTAAGAAAAAGCATTAATAATAAGCATTTAAAATAAGCTTTTAGAAATAAGCGTTAAGCATAAGCATTAAGCGTTGAGCAGCAAGCCTCATGTCTTAAGCATCAATAATTAATAATTGAGCATTGAACATCAAGCATAGCATCAAACATAGAGCATAGCATCGAACATCGAGCATATCATAGAGGATCATGCATATGTATTCGCTTTTAATTTGTCAGTGGCGCCTCGGATTTTTTGTTTTATAATTCATATTAAATTTCAAATTTAATGTTTCATTTTAAATAATCCACCGCTGAATCTAGCTGGCATAATTTTAGGCATTTACCTAATTTTATTATACTTTATTCATAATAATATATAGTTGTTTATATTAAATTAATAAATAATTTTTACCACAAAAGCTAAATTTCCTTTTTTTTTAAGTAAGCATTAAGCATAAACATTTAAAATAAGCATAAAGCATAAGCATAAAAAATAAGCTTTTAAAATAAGCATTAAGAAAAAGCATAAAGCAAAAGCATTTAAAATATACTTTTCAAATAAGCATAAGCATTAAGCATTTAAAATAAAATTTAAGCATAAGCATTAAAAATAAGCTTTTAAAGTAATCATTTAGCATAAGCATTAAGTATAAGCATTTAAAATAAGCTTTAAAAAAAGAATTAAGAAAAAGCTTTAAGCATAAGCATTAAGCATAAGCATTAAGCATAAGCATTAAGCATAAGCATTAAGCATAAGCATTAAGCATAAGCATTAAGCATAAGCATAAGCATTAAGCATAAGCATTAAGCATTAAGCATAAGCATTAAGCATAAGCTTTAAGCTTAAGCATTAAGTTTTAATCATAAGCATTAAAATTAAGCTTTTAAAATAAGCACTAAGCATAAGCATTAAAAAAAAGCTTTTAAAATAAGCATTAAGAAAAAGCATTAAGCAAAAGCATTAAAAATAAGTGTTTCAAATAAGCATATGCAGTAAGCATAAGCAGTAAGCATAAGCAGTAAGCATAAGCAGTAAGCATAAGCAGTAAGCATAAGCAGTAAGCATAAGCATTAAGCATAAGCATTAAAAATAAGCTTTGAAAATAAGCATAAAGAAAAAGCATTTAATGAGCATTTAAAATAAGCATTTAATGTAAGCATTAAGAAAAAGCATTAAGCATAAGCATTTAAAATAAGCTTTTAAAAGAAGCATTAAGAAAAAGCATTGATAATAAGCATTTAAAATAAGCTTTTAGAAATAAGCGTTAAGCATAAGCATTAAGCGTTGAGCAGCAAGCCTCATGTCTTAAGCATCAATAATTAATAATTGAGCATTGAACATCAAGCATAGCATCCAACATAGAGCATAGCATCGAACATCGAGCATATCATAGAGGATCATGCATATGTATTCGCTTTTAATTTGTCAGTGGCGCCTCGGATTTCTTGTTTTATAATTCATATTAAATTTCAAATTTAATGTATCATTTTAAATAATCCACCGCTGAATCTAGCTGGCATAATTTTAGGCATTTACATTAAGCATTTAGCATTAAGCATAAGCATCAAAGATAAGCATTAAGCATAAGCATAAGTAGAAAGCATAAGCATTAAAAATAAGTTTTAAAAATAAGCATTAGGAAAAAGAATTAGGCAAAAGCATTTAATTAAGCTTTTAAAATAAGCATTAAGCATAAGCATTAAAAATAAGCTTATGAAATAAGCATTAAGAAAAAGCATTAAGCAGTGCATTTAAAATAAGCTTTTCAAATAAGCATTAAGCATAAGCATTTAAAATAAGCATTAAGCATAAGCATTAAAAATAAGCTTTTAAAATAAGCATAAGAAAAAGCATTAGGCATAAGCATTTAAATAAGCTTTTAAAATAAGCATTAAGCAAAAGCATTAAAAATAAACTTTTAAAATAAGCATTAAGAAAAAGCTTTAAGCAAAAGCATTAAAAATAAGCGTTTCAAATAAGCATATGCAGTAAGCATAAGCAGTAAGCATAAGCAGTAAGCATAAGCAGTAAGCATAAGCAGTAAGCATAAGCATAAAGCATAAGCATTAAGCATTAAGCATAAAGCATAAGCATTAAAAATAAGCTTTGAAAATAAGCATTTAACATAAGCATTAAGAAAAAGCATTAAGCATAAGCATTTAAAATAAGCTTTTTAAAGAAGCATTAAGAAAAAGCATTAATAATAAGCATTTAAAATAAGCTTTTAGAAATAAGCGTTAAGCATAAGCATTAAGCGTTGAGCAGCAAGCCTCATGTCTTAAGCATCAATAATTAATAATTGAGCATTGAACATCAAGCATAGCATCAAACATAGAGCATAGCATCGAACATCGAGCATATCATAGAGGATCATGCATATGTATTCGCTTTTAATTTGTCAGTGGCGCCTCGGATTTTTTGTTTTATAATTCATATTAAATTTCAAATTTAATGTTTCATTTTAAATAATCCACCGCTGAATCTAGCTGGCATAATTTTAGGCATTTACCTAATTTTATTTTACTTTATTCATAATAATATATAGTTGTTTATATTAAATTAATAAATAATTTTTACCACAAAAGCTAAATTTCCTTTTTTTTTAAGTAAGCATTAAGCATAAACATTTAAAATAAGCATAAAGCATAAGCATAAAAAATAAGCTTTTAAAATAAGCATTAACAAAAAGCATTAGTCATAAACATTTAAATAAGCTTTTAAAATAAGCATTAAGAAAAAGCATAAAGCAAAAGCATTTAAAATATACTTTTCAAATAAGCATAAGCATTAAGCATTTAAAATAAAATTTAAGCATAAGCATTAAAAATAAGCTTTTAAAGTAATCATTTAGCATAAGCATTAAGTATAAGCATTTAAAATAAGCTTAAGCATTTAAAAAAAGAATTAAGAAAAAGCTTTAAGCATAAGCATTAAGCATAAGCATTAAGCATAAGCATTAAGCATAAGCATTAAGCATAAGCATAAGCATTAAGCATAAGCATTAAGCATTAAGCATAAGCATTAAGCATAAGCTTTAAGCTTAAGCATTAAGTTTTAATCATAAGCATTAAAATTAAGCTTTTAAAATAAGCACTAAGCATAAGCATTAAAAAAAAGCTTTTAAAATAAGCATTAAGAAAAAGCATTAAGCAAAAGCATTAAAAATAAGTGTTTCAAATAAGCATATGCAGTAAGCATAAGCAGTAAGCATAAGCAGTAAGCATAAGCAGTAAGCATAAGCAGTAAGCATAAGCAGTAAGCATAAGCATTAAGCATAAGCATTAAAAATAAGCTTTGAAAATAAGCATAAAGAAAAAGCATTTAATGAGCATTTAAAATAAGCATTTAACATAAGCATTAAGAAAAAGCATTAAGCATAAGCATTTAAAATAAGCTTTTAAAAGAAGCATTAAGAAAAAGCATTAATAATAAGCATTTAAAATAAGCTTTTAGAAATAAGCGTTAAGCATAAGCATTAAGCGTTGAGCAGCAAGCCTCATGTCTTAAGCATCAATAATTAATAATTGAGCATTGAACATCAAGCATAGCATCCAACATAGAGCATAGCATCGAACATCGAGCATATCATAGAGGATCATGCATATGTATTCGCTTTTAATTTGTCAGTGGCGCCTCGGATTTCTTGTTTTATAATTCATATTAAATTTCAAATTTAATGTATCATTTTAAATAATCCACCGCTGAATCTAGCTGGCATAATTTTAGGCATTTACATTAAGCATTTAGCATTAAGCATAAGCATCAAAGATAAGCATTAAGCATAAGCATAAGTAGAAAGCATAAGCATTAAAAATAAGTTTTAAAAATAAGCATTAGGAAAAAGAATTAGGCAAAAGCATTTAATTAAGCTTTTAAAATAAGCATTAAGCATAAGCATTAAAAATAAGCTTATAAAATAAGCATTAAGAAAAAGCATTAAGCAGTGCATTTAAAATAAGCTTTTCAAATAAGCATTAAGCATAAGCATTTAAAATAAGCATTAAGCATAAGCATTAAAAATAAGCTTTTAAAATAAGCATAAGAAAAAGCATTAGGCATAAGCATTTAAATAAGCTTTTAAAATAAGCATTAAGCAAAAGCATTAAAAATAAACTTTTAAAATAAGCATTAAGAAAAAGCTTTAAGCAAAAGCATTAAAAATAAGCTTATAAAATAAGCATTAAGCATTAGCATTAAAAATAAGCTTTTAAAATAAGCATTAAGCATAAGCATTAAAAATAAGCTTTTAAAATAAGCATTAAGCATAAGCATTAAAAATAAGCTTTAAAAATAAGCATTTAGCATAAGCATTAAGAAAAAGCATAAGGCATAAGCTTTTAAAATAAGCTTTTAAAAAAAGCATTAAAAAAAGCATTAAGCAAAAGCATTTAAATAAGCTTTTAAAAAAAGTATTAAGCAAAAGCATTTAAAATAAGCGTTTTAAATAAGCATATGCAGTAAGCATAAGCAGTAAGCATAAGCAGTAAGCATAAGCAGTAAGCATAAGCAGTAAGCATAAGCAGTAAGCATAAGCAGTAAGCAAAAGCATTAAGCATAAGCATTTATCATTAAGCATAAGCATCAAAGATAAGCATTAAGCATAAGCATAAGTAGAAAGCATAAGCATTAAGCATTAAGCATTAAGCATTAAGCATAAGCATTAAGCCTCATGTCTCAAAAATCAAGAATTGAGTATCGAGCATCGAACATCAAGCAAAGCATCCAACATCGAGCATAGTAACAAACATCGAGCTTATCATCGAGGATCATGCATGTGTACTCGCTTTTAATTTGTCACTGGCTACTCGGATTTCTTGTTTTATAATTAATATAAAATTTCAAATTTAATGTACCACCTTAAATAATCCACCGCTGAATCCAGTTGACATAATTTTAAGAATTTACCTTATTTTATTTTATTTCATTCATAATAAAGGTCAATGTTGTTTGTATTAAATCAATAAATTATTTTTACCACAGAAGCTAAATTTCCTTTTTTTTAAATAAGCCTTAAGCATAAGCATTTAAAATAAGCATTAAGCATAAGCATTAAAAATAAGCTTTTAAAATAAGCATTTAGCATAAGCATTAAGAAAAAGCATTAAGCAGTGCATTTAAAATAAGCTTTTTAAATAAGCATTAAGCATAAGCATTTAAAATAAGCATTAAGCATAAGCATTAAAAATAAGCTTTTAAAATAAGCATGAAGAAAAAGCATTAAGCAGTGCATTTAAAATAAGCTTTTAAAATAAGCATAAGCATTAAGCATTTAAAATAAGCACCAAGCATAACCATTAAAAATAAGCTTTTAAAATAAGCATTTAGCATAAGCATTAGGAAAAAGCATTAAGCATAAGCTTTGAAAATAAACTTAAAAAAAAAGCATTAAGCAAAAGCATTAAAAATAAGCGTTTCAAGTAAGCATATGCAGTAAGCATAAGCAGTAAGCATAAGCATTAAGCATAAGCATTAAGCATAAGCAGTAAGCATAAGCATTAAGCATAAGCATTAAGCATTAAGCATAAGCATTAAAAATAAGCTTTGAAAATAAGCATAAAGAAAAAGCATTTAATGAGCATTTAAAATAAGCATTTAACATAAACATTAAGAAAAAGCATTAAGCATAAGCATTAAAAATAAGCTTTTAAAATAAGCATAAGAAAAAGCATTAGGCATAAGCATTTAAATAAGCTTTTAAAATAAGCATTAAGCATAAGCATTAAAAATAAGCTTTTAAAATAAGCATTAAGAAAAAGCATTAAGCAAAAGCATTAAAAATAAGCGTTTCAAATAAGCATATGCAGTAAGCATAAGCAGTAAGCATAAGCAGTAAGCATAAGCAGTAAGCATAAGCAGTAAGCATAAGCAGTAAGCATAAGCATTAAGCAAAAGCATTAAAAATAAGCTTTGAAAATAAGCATAAAGAAAAAGCATTTAATGAGCATTTAAAATAAGCATTTAACATAAGCATTTAGAAAAAGCATTAAGCATAAGCATTTAAAATAAGCTTTTAAAAGAAGCATTAAGAAAAAGCATTAATAATAAGCATTTAAAATAATCTTTTAGAAATAAGCGTTAAGCATAAGCATTAAGCGTTGAGCAGCAAGCCTCATGTCTTAAGCATCAATAATTAATAATTGAGCATTGAACATCAAGCATAGCATCAAACATAGAGCATAGCATCGAACATCGAGCATATCATAGAGGATCATGCATATGTATTCGCTTTTAATTTGTCAGTGGCGCCTCGGATTTTTTGTTTTATAATTCATATTAAATTTTAAATTTAATGTTTCATTTTAAATAATCCACCGCTGAATCTAGCTGGCATAATTTTAGGCATTTACATTAAGCATTTAGCATTAAGCATAAGCATCAAAGATAAGCATTAAGCATAAGCATAAGTAGAAAGCATAAGCATTAAAAATAAGTTTTAAAAATAAGCATTAGGAAAAAGAATTAGGCAAAAGCATTTAATTAAGCTTTTAAAATAAGCATTAAGCATAAGCATTAAAAATAAGCTTATAAAATAAGCATTAAGAAAAAGCATTAAGCAGTGCATTTAAAATAAGCTTTTCAAATAAGCATTAAGCATAAGCATTTAAAATAAGCATTAAGCATAAGCATTAAAAATAAGCTTTTAAAATAAGCATAAGAAAAAGCATTAGGCATAAGCATTTAAATAAGCTTTTAAAATAAGCATTAAGCAAAAGCATTAAAAATAAACTTTTAAAATAAGCATTAAGAAAAAGCTTTAAGCAAAAGCATTAAAAATAAGCGTTTCAAATAAGCATATGCAGTAAGCATAAGCAGTAAGCATAAGCAGTAAGCATAAGCAGTAAGCAAAAGCAGTAAGCATAAGCATAAAGCATAAGCATTAAGCATTAAGCATTAAGCATAAAGCATAAGCATTAAAAATAAGCTTTGAAAATAAGCATTTAACATAAGCATTAAGAAAAAGCATTAAGCATAAGCATTTAAAATAAGCTTTTTAAAGAAGCATTAAGAAAAAGCATTAATAATAAGCATTTAAAATAAGCTTTTAGAAATAAGCGTTAAGCATAAGCATTAAGCGTTGAGCAGCAAGCCTCATGTCTTAAGCATCAATAATTAATAATTGAGCATTGAACATCAAGCATAGCATCAAACATAGAGCATAGCATCGAACATCGAGCATATCATAGAGGATCATGCATATGTATTCGCTTTTAATTTGTCAGTGGCGCCTCGGATTTTTTGTTTTATAATTCATATTAAATTTCAAATTTAATTTTTCATTTTAAATAATCCACCGCTGAATCTAGCTGGCATAATTTTAGGCATTTACCTAATTTTATTTTACTTTATTCATAATAATATATAGTTGTTTATATTAAATTAATAAATAATTTTTACCACAAAAGCTAAATTTCCTTTTTTTTTAAGTAAGCATTAAGCATAAACATTTAAAATAAGCATAAAGCATAAGCATAAAAAATAAGCTTTTAAAATAAGCATTAAGAAAAAGCATTAGTCATAAACATTTAAATAAGCTTTTAAAATAAGCATTAAGAAAAAGCATAAAGCAAAAGCATTTAAAATATACTTTTCAAATAAGCATAAGCATTAAGCATTTAAAATAAGCACCAAGCATAACCATTAAAAATAAGCTTTTAAAATAAGCATTTAGCATAAGCATTAGGAAAAAGCATTAAGCATAAGCTTTGAAAATAAACTTAAAAAAAAAGCATTAAGCAAAAGCATTAAAAATAAGCGTTTCAAGTAAGCATATGCAGTAAGCATAAGCAGTAAGCATAAGCATTAAGCATAAGCATTAAGCATAAGCAGTAAGCATAAGCATTAAGCATAAGCATTAAGCATTAAGCATAAGCATTAAAAATAAGCTTTGAAAATAAGCATAAAGAAAAAGCATTTAATGAGCATTTAAAATAAGCATTTAACATAAACATTAAGAAAAAGCATTAAGCATAAGCATTAAAAATAAGCTTTTAAAATAAGCATAAGAAAAAGCATTAGGCATAAGCATTTAAATAAGCTTTTAAAATAAGCATTAAGCATAAGCATTAAAAATAAGCTTTTAAAATAAGCATTAAGAAAAAGCATTAAGCAAAAGCATTAAAAATAAGCGTTTCAAATAAGCATATGCAGTAAGCATAAGCAGTAAGCATAAGCAGTAAGCATAAGCAGTAAGCATAAGCAGTAAGCATAAGCATTAAGCAAAAGCATTAAAAATAAGCTTTGAAAATAAGCATAAAGAAAAAGCATTTAATGAGCATTTAAAATAAGCATTTAACATAAGCATTTAGAAAAAGCATTAAGCATAAGCATTTAAAATAAGCTTTTAAAAGAAGCATTAAGAAAAAGCATTAATAATAAGCATTTAAAATAATCTTTTAGAAATAAGCGTTAAGCATAAGCATTAAGCGTTGAGCAGCAAGCCTCATGTCTTAAGCATCAATAATTAATAATTGAGCATTGAACATCAAGCATAGCATCAAACATAGAGCATAGCATCGAACATCGAGCATATCATAGAGGATCATGCATATGTATTCGCTTTTAATTTGTCAGTGGCGCCTCGGATTTTTTGTTTTATAATTCATATTAAATTTTAAATTTAATGTTTCATTTTAAATAATCCACCGCTGAATCTAGCTGGCATAATTTTAGGCATTTACATTAAGCATTTAGCATTAAGCATAAGCATCAAAGATAAGCATTAAGCATAAGCATAAGTAGAAAGCATAAGCATTAAAAATAAGTTTTAAAAATAAGCATTAGGAAAAAGAATTAGGCAAAAGCATTTAATTAAGCTTTTAAAATAAGCATTAAGCATAAGCATTAAAAATAAGCTTATAAAATAAGCATTAAGAAAAAGCATTAAGCAGTGCATTTAAAATAAGCTTTTCAAATAAGCATTAAGCATAAGCATTTAAAATAAGCATTAAGCATAAGCATTAAAAATAAGCTTTTAAAATAAGCATAAGAAAAAGCATTAGGCATAAGCATTTAAATAAGCTTTTAAAATAAGCATTAAGCAAAAGCATTAAAAATAAACTTTTAAAATAAGCATTAAGAAAAAGCTTTAAGCAAAAGCATTAAAAATAAGCGTTTCAAATAAGCATATGCAGTAAGCATAAGCAGTAAGCATAAGCAGTAAGCATAAGCAGTAAGCAAAAGCAGTAAGCATAAGCATAAAGCATAAGCATTAAGCATTAAGCATTAAGCATAAAGCATAAGCATTAAAAATAAGCTTTGAAAATAAGCATTTAACATAAGCATTAAGAAAAAGCATTAAGCATAAGCATTTAAAATAAGCTTTTTAAAGAAGCATTAAGAAAAAGCATTAATAATAAGCATTTAAAATAAGCTTTTAGAAATAAGCGTTAAGCATAAGCATTAAGCGTTGAGCAGCAAGCCTCATGTCTTAAGCATCAATAATTAATAATTGAGCATTGAACATCAAGCATAGCATCAAACATAGAGCATAGCATCGAACATCGAGCATATCATAGAGGATCATGCATATGTATTCGCTTTTAATTTGTCAGTGGCGCCTCGGATTTTTTGTTTTATAATTCATATTAAATTTCAAATTTAATTTTTCATTTTAAATAATCCACCGCTGAATCTAGCTGGCATAATTTTAGGCATTTACCTAATTTTATTTTACTTTATTCATAATAATATATAGTTGTTTATATTAAATTAATAAATAATTTTTACCACAAAAGCTAAATTTCCTTTTTTTTTAAGTAAGCATTAAGCATAAACATTTAAAATAAGCATAAAGCATAAGCATAAAAAATAAGCTTTTAAAATAAGCATTAAGAAAAAGCATTAGTCATAAACATTTAAATAAGCTTTTAAAATAAGCATTAAGAAAAAGCATAAAGCAAAAGCATTTAAAATATACTTTTCAAATAAGCATAAGCATTAAGCATTTAAAATAAAATTTAAGCATAAGCATTAAAAATAAGCTTTTAAAGTAATCATTTAGCATAAGCATTAAGTATAAGCATTTAAAATAAGCTTTAAAAAAAGAATTAAGAAAAAGCTTTAAGCATAAGCATTAAGCATAAGCATTAAGCATAAGCATTAAGCATAAGCATTAAGCATAAGCATTAAGCATAAGCATTAAGCATAAGCATTAAGCATAAGCATTAAGCATAAGCATTAAGCATAAGCATTAAGCATAAGCATAAGCATTAAGCATAAGCATTAAGCATTAAGCATAAGCATTAAGCATAAGCTTTAAGCTTAAGCATTAAGTTTTAATCATAAGCATTAAAATTAAGCTTTTAAAATAAGCACTAAGCATAAGCATTAAAATTAAACTTTTAAAATAAGCATTAAGAAAAAGCATTAAGCAAAAGCATTAAAAATAAGTGTTTCAAATAAGCATATGCAGTAAGCATAAGCAGTAAGCATAAGCAGTAAGCATAAGCAGTAAGCATAAGCAGTAAGCATAAGCAGTAAGCATAAGCAGTAAGCATAAGCATTAAGCATAAGCATTAAAAATAAGCTTTGAAAATAAGCATAAAGAAAAAGCATTTAATGAGCATTTAAAATAAGCATTTAACATAAGCATTAAGAAAAAGCATTAAGCATAAGCATTTAAAATAAGCTTTTAAAAGAAGCATTAAGAAAAAGCATTGATAATAAGCATTTAAAATAAGCTTTTAGAAATAAGCGTTAAGCATAAGCATTAAGCGTTGAGCAGCAAGCCTCATGTATTAAGCATCAATAATTAATAATTGAGCATTGAACATCAAGCATAGCATCCAACATAGAGCATAGCATCGAACATCGAGCATATCATAGAGGATCATGCATATGTATTCGCTTTTAATTTGTCAGTGGCGCCTCGGATTTCTTGTTTTATAATTAATATTAAATTTCAAATTTAATGTATCATTTTAAATAATCCACCGCTGAATCTAGCTGGCATAATTTTAGGCATTTACATTAAGCATTTAGCATTAAGCATAAGCATCAAAGATAAGCATTAAGCATAAGCATAAGTAGAAAGCATAAGCATTAAAAATAAGTTTTAAAAATAAGCATTAGGAAAAAGAATTAGGCAAAAGCATTTAATTAAGCTTTTAAAATAAGCATTAAGCATAAGCATTAAAAATAAGCTTATAAAATAAGCATTAAGAAAAAGCATTAAGCAGTGCATTTAAAATAAGCTTTTCAAATAAGCATTAAGCATAAGCATTTAAAATAAGCATTAAGCATAAGCATTAAAAATAAGCTTTTAAAATAAGCATAAGAAAAAGCATTAGGCATAAGCATTTAAATAAGCTTTTAAAATAAGCATTAAGCAAAAGCATTAAAAATAAACTTTTAAAATAAGCATTAAGAAAAAGCTTTAAGCAAAAGCATTAAAAATAAGCGTTTCAAATAAGCATATGCAGTAAGCATAAGCAGTAAGCATAAGCAGTAAGCATAAGCAGTAAGCATAAGCATAAAGCATAAGCATTAAGCATTAAGCATTAAGCATAAAGCATAAGCATTAAAAATAAGCTTTGAAAATAAGCATTTAACATAAGCATTAAGAAAAAGCATTAAGCATAAGCATTAAGCATAAGCATTAAGCATAACCATAAGCATAAGCATAAGCATAAGCATAAACATAAGCATTAAGCATTAAGCATAAGCATTAAGCATAAGCATTAAGCATAAGCATTAAACATAAGCATTAAGCATAAGCATTAAGCATAAGCATTAAGCATAAGCTTTAAGCTTAAGCATTAAGTTTTAATCATAAGCATTAAAAATAAGCTTTTAAAATAAGCATTAAGAAAAAGCATTAAGCAGTGCATTTAAAATAAGCTTTTAAAATAAGCATAAGCATTAAGCATTTAAAATAAGCACCAAGCACAAGCATTAAAAATAAGCTTTTAAAATAAGCACTAAGCATAAGCATTAAAAAAAAGCTTTTAAAATAAGCATTAAGAAAAAGCATTAAGCAAAAGCATTAAAAATAAGCGTTTCAAATAAGCATATGCAGTAAGCATAAGCAGTAAGCATAAGCAGTAAGCATAAGCAGTAAGCATAAGCAGTAAGCATAAGCAGTAAGCATAAGCATTAAAAATAAGCTTTGAAAATAAGCATAAAGAAAAAGCATTTAATGAGCATTTAAAATAAGCATTTAACATAAGCATTAAGAAAAAGCATTAAGCATAAGCATTTTAAATAAGCTTTTAAAAGAAGCATTAAGAAAAAGCATTAATAATAAGCATTTAAAATAAGCTTTTAGAAATAAGCGTTAAGCATAAGCATTAAGCGTTGAGCAGCAAGCCTCATGTCTTAAGCATCAATTATTAATAATTGAGCATTGAACGTCAAGCATAGCATCGAACATAGAGCATAGCATCGAACATCGAGCATATCATAGAGGATCATGCATATGTATTCGCTTTTAATTTGTCAGTGGCGCCTCGGATTTTTTGTTTTATAATTCATATTAAATTTCAAATTTAATGTTTCATTTTAAATAATCCACCGCTGAATCTAGCTGGCATAATTTTAGGCATTTACCTAATTTTATTTTACTTTATTCATAATAATATATAGTTGTTTATATTAAATTAATAAATAATTTTTACCACAAAAGCTAAATTTCCTTTTTTTTTAAGTAAGCATTAAGCATAAACATTTAAAATAAGCATAAAGCATAAGCATAAAAAATAAGCTTTTAAAATAAGCATTAACAAAAAGCATTAGTCATAAACATTTAAATAAGCTTTTAAAATAAGCATTAAGAAAAAGCATAAAGCAAAAGCATTTAAAATATACTTTTCAAATAAGCATAAGCATTAAGCATTTAAAATAAAATTTAAGCATAAGCATTAAAAATAAGCTTTTAAAGTAATCATTTAGCATAAGCATTAAGTATAAGCATTTAAAATAAGCTTTAAAAAAAGAATTAAGAAAAAGCTTTAAGCATAAGCATTAAGCATAAGCATTAAGCATAAGCATTAAGCATAAGCATTAAGCATAAGCATTAAGCATAAGCATTAAGCATAAGCATTAAGCATAAGCTTTAAGCTTAAGCATTAAGTTTTAATCATAAGCATTAAAAATAAGCTTTTAAAATAAGCACTAAGCATAAGCATTAAAAAAAAGCTTTTAAAATAAGCATTAAGAAAAAGCATTAAGCAAAAGCATTAAAAATAAGCGTTTCAAATAAGCATATGCAGTAAGCATAAGCAGTAAGCATAAGCAGTAAGCATAAGCAGTAAGCATAAGCAGTAAGCATAAGCAGTAAGCATAAGCAGTAAGCATAAGCATAAAGCATAAGCATTAAGCATTAAGCATAAAGCATAAGCATTAAAAATAAGCTTTGAAAATAAGCATTTAACATAAGCATTAAGAAAAAGCATTAAGCATAAGCATTTAAAATAAGCTTTTTAAAGAAGCATTAAGAAAAAGCATTAATAATAAGCATTTAAAATAAGCTTTTAGAAATAAGCGTTAAGCATAAGCATTAAGCGTTGAGCAGCAAGCCTCATGTCTTAAGCATCAATTATTAATAATTGAGCATTGAACATCAAGCATAGCATCAAACATAGAGCATAGCATCGAACATCGAGCATATCATAGAGGATCATGCATATGTATTCGCTTTTAATTTGTCAGTGGCGCCTCGGATTTTTTGTTTTATAATTCATATTAAATTTCAAATTTAATGTTTCATTTTAAATAATCCACCGCTGAATCTAGCTGGCATAATTTTAGGCATTTACCTAATTTTATTTTACTTTATTCATAATAATATATAGTTGTTTATATTAAATTAATAAATAATTTTTACCACAAAAGCTAAATTTCCTTTTTTTTTAAGTAAGCATTAAGCATAAACATTTAAAATAAGCATAAAGCATAAGCATAAAAAATAAGCTTTTAAAATAAGCATTAACAAAAAGCATTAGTCATAAACATTTAAATAAGCTTTTAAAATAAGCATTAAGAAAAAGCATAAAGCAAAAGCATTTAAAATATACTTTTCAAATAAGCATAAGCATTAAGCATTTAAAATAAAATTTAAGCATAAGCATTAAAAATAAGCTTTTAAAGTAATCATTTAGCATAAGCATTAAGTATAAGCATTTAAAATAAGCTTTAAAAAAAGAATTAAGAAAAAGCTTTAAGCATAAGCATTAAGCATAAGCATTAAGCATAAGCATTAAGCATAAGCATTAAGCATAAGCATAAGCATTAAGCATAAGCATTAAGCATTAAGCATAAGCATTAAGCATAAGCTTTAAGCTTAAGCATTAAGTTTAAATCATAAGCATTAAAATTAAGCTTTTAAAATAAGCACTAAGCATAAGCATTAAAAAAAAGCTTTTAAAATAAGCATTAAGAAAAAGCATTAAGCAAAAGCATTAAAAATAAGTGTTTCAAATAAGCATATGCAGTAAGCATAAGCAGTAAGCATAAGCAGTAAGCATAAGCAGTAAGCATAAGCAGTAAGCATAAGCAGTAAGCATAAGCATTAAGCATAAGCATTAAAAATAAGCTTTGAAAATAAGCATAAAGAAAAAGCATTTAATGAGCATTTAAAATAAGCATTTAACATAAGCATTAAGAAAAAGCATTAAGCATAAGCATTTAAAATAAGCTTTTAAAAGAAGCATTAATAATAAGCATTTAAAATAAGCTTTTAGAAATAAGCGTTAAGCATAAGCATTAAGCGTTGAGCAGCAAGCCTCATGTCTTAAGCATCAATAATTAATAATTGAGCATTGAACATCAAGCATAGCATCAAACATAGAGCATAGCATCGAACATCGAGCATATCATAGAGGATCATGCATATGTATTCGCTTTTAATTTGTCAGTGGCGCCTCGGATTTTTTGTTTTATAATTCATATTAAATTTCAAATTTAATGTTTCATTTTAAATAATCCACCGCTGAATCTAGCTGGCATAATTTTAGGCATTTACCTAATTTTATTTTACTTTATTCATAATAATATATAGTTGTTTATATTAAATTAATAAATAATTTTTACCACAAAAGCTAAATTTCCTTTTTTTTTAAGTAAGCATTAAGCATAAACATTTAAAATAAGCATAAAGCATAAGCATAAAAAATAAGCTTTTAAAATAAGCATTAAGAAAAAGCATAAAGCAAAAGCATTTAAAATATACTTTTCAAATAAGCATAAGCATTAAGCATTTAAAATAAAATTTAAGCATAAGCATTAAAAATAAGCTTTTAAAGTAATCATTTAGCATAAGCATTAAGTATAAGCATTTAAAATAAGCTTTAAAAAAAGAATTAAGAAAAAGCTTTAAGCATAAGCATTAAGCATAAGCATTAAGCATAAGCATTAAGCATAAGCATTAAGCATAAGCATTAAGCATAAGCATTAAGCATAAGCATAAGCATTAAGCATAAGCATTAAGCATTAAGCATAAGCATTAAGCATAAGCTTTAAGCTTAAGCATTAAGTTTTAATCATAAGCATTAAAATTAAGCTTTTAAAATAAGCACTAAGCATAAGCATTAAAAAAAAGCTTTTAAAATAAGCATTAAGAAAAAGCATTAAGCAAAAGCATTAAAAATAAGTGTTTCAAATAAGCATATGCAGTAAGCATAAGCAGTAAGCATAAGCAGTAAGCATAAGCAGTAAGCATAAGCAGTAAGCATAAGCAGTAAGCATAAGCATTAAGCATAAGCATTAAAAATAAGCTTTGAAAATAAGCATAAAGAAAAAGCATTTAATGAGCATTTAAAATAAGCATTTAACGTAAGCATTAAGAAAAAGCATTAAGCATAAGCATTTAAAATAAGCTTTTAAAAGAAGCATTAAGAAAAAGCATTGATAATAAGCATTTAAAATAAGCTTTTAGAAATAAGCGTTAAGCATAAGCATTAAGCGTTGAGCAGCAAGCCTCATGTCTTAAGCATCAATAATTAATAATTGAGCATTGAACATCAAGCATAGCATCCAACATAGAGCATAGCATCGAACATCGAGCATATCATAGAGGATCATGCATATGTATTCGCTTTTAATTTGTCAGTGGCGCCTCGGATTTCTTGTTTTATAATTCATATTAAATTTCAAATTTAATGTATCATTTTAAATAATCCACCGCTGAATCTAGCTGGCATAATTTTAGGCATTTACATTAAGCATTTAGCATTAAGCATAAGCATCAAAGATAAGCATTAAGCATAAGCATAAGTAGAAAGCATAAGCATTAAAAATAAGTTTTAAAAATAAGCATTAGGAAAAAGAATTAGGCAAAAGCATTTAATTAAGCTTTTAAAATAAGCATTAAGCATAAGCATTAAAAATAAGCTTATGAAATAAGCATTAAGAAAAAGCATTAAGCAGTGCATTTAAAATAAGCTTTTCAAATAAGCATTAAGCATAAGCATTTAAAATAAGCATTAAGCATAAGCATTAAAAATAAGCTTTTAAAATAAGCATAAGAAAAAGCATTAGGCATAAGCATTTAAATAAGCTTTTAAAATAAGCATTAAGCAAAAGCATTAAAAATAAACTTTTAAAATAAGCATTAAGAAAAAGCTTTAAGCAAAAGCATTAAAAATAAGCGTTTCAAATAAGCATATGCAGTAAGCATAAGCAGTAAGCATAAGCAGTAAGCATAAGCAGTAAGCATAAGCAGTAAGCATAAGCAGTAAGCATAAGCAGTAAGCATAAGCATAAAGCATAAGCATTAAGCATTAAGCATAAAGCATAAGCATTAAAAATAAGCTTTGAAAATAAGCATTTAACATAAGCATTAAGAAAAAGCATTAAGCATAAGCATTTAAAATAAGCTTTTTAAAGAAGCATTAAGAAAAAGCATTAATAATAAGCATTTAAAATAAGCTTTTAGAAATAAGCGTTAAGCATAAGCATTAAGCGTTGAGCAGCAAGCCTCATGTCTTAAGCATCAATTATTAATAATTGAGCATTGAACATCAAGCATAGCATCAAACATAGAGCATAGCATCGAACATCGAGCATATCATAGAGGATCATGCATATGTATTCGCTTTTAATTTGTCAGTGGCGCCTCGGATTTTTTGTTTTATAATTCATATTAAATTTCAAATTTAATGTTTCATTTTAAATAATCCACCGCTGAATCTAGCTGGCATAATTTTAGGCATTTACCTAATTTTATTTTACTTTATTCATAATAATATATAGTTGTTTATATTAAATTAATAAATAATTTTTACCACAAAAGCTAAATTTCCTTTTTTTTTAAGTAAGCATTAAGCATAAACATTTAAAATAAGCATAAAGCATAAGCATAAAAAATAAGCTTTTAAAATAAGCATTAACAAAAAGCATTAGTCATAAACATTTAAATAAGCTTTTAAAATAAGCATTAAGAAAAAGCATAAAGCAAAAGCATTTAAAATATACTTTTCAAATAAGCATAAGCATTAAGCATTTAAAATAAAATTTAAGCATAAGCATTAAAAATAAGCTTTTAAAGTAATCATTTAGCATAAGCATTAAGTATAAGCATTTAAAATAAGCTTTAAAAAAAGAATTAAGAAAAAGCTTTAAGCATAAGCATTAAGCATAAGCATTAAGCATAAGCATTAAGCATAAGCATTAAGCATAAGCATTAAGCATAAGCATAAGCATTAAGCATAAGCATTAAGCATTAAGCATAAGCATTAAGCATAAGCTTTAAGCTTAAGCATTAAGTTTAAATCATAAGCATTAAAATTAAGCTTTTAAAATAAGCACTAAGCATAAGCATTAAAAAAAAGCTTTTAAAATAAGCATTAAGAAAAAGCATTAAGCAAAAGCATTAAAAATAAGTGTTTCAAATAAGCATATGCAGTAAGCATAAGCAGTAAGCATAAGCAGTAAGCATAAGCAGTAAGCATAAGCAGTAAGCATAAGCAGTAAGCATAAGCATTAAGCATAAGCATTAAAAATAAGCTTTGAAAATAAGCATAAAGAAAAAGCATTTAATGAGCATTTAAAATAAGCATTTAACATAAGCATTAAGAAAAAGCATTAAGCATAAGCATTTAAAATAAGCTTTTAAAAGAAGCATTAAGAAAAAGCATTAATAATAAGCATTTAAAATAAGCTTTTAGAAATAAGCGTTAAGCATAAGCATTAAGCGTTGAGCAGCAAGCCTCATGTCTTAAGCATCAATAATTAATAATTGAGCATTGAACATCAAGCATAGCATCCAACATAGAGCATAGCATCGAACATCGAGCATATCATAGAGGATCATGCATATGTATTCGCTTTTAATTTGTCAGTGGCGCCTCGGATTTCTTGTTTTATAATTCATATTAAATTTCAAATTTAATGTATCATTTTAAATAATCCACCGCTGAATCTAGCTGGCATAATTTTAGGCATTTACATTAAGCATTTAGCATTAAGCATAAGCATCAAAGATAAGCATTAAGCATAAGCATAAGTAGAAAGCATAAGCATTAAAAATAAGTTTTAAAAATAAGCATTAGGAAAAAGAATTAGGCAAAAGCATTTAATTAAGCTTTTAAAATAAGCATTAAGCATAAGCATTAAAAATAAGCTTATAAAATAAGCATTAAGAAAAAGCATTAAGCAGTGCATTTAAAATAAGCTTTTCAAATAAGCATTAAGCATAAGCATTTAAAATAAGCATTAAGCATAAGCATTAAAAATAAGCTTTTAAAATAAGCATAAGAAAAAGCATTAGGCATAAGCATTTAAATAAGCTTTTAAAATAAGCATTAAGCAAAAGCATTAAAAATAAACTTTTAAAATAAGCATTAAGAAAAAGCTTTAAGCAAAAGCATTAAAAATAAGCTTATAAAATAAGCATTAAGCATTAGCATTAAAAATAAGCTTTTAAAATAAGCATTAAGCATAAGCATTAAAAATAAGCTTTTAAAATAAGCATTAAGCATAAGCATTAAAAATAAGCTTTAAAAATAAGCATTTAGCATAAGCATTAAGAAAAAGCATAAGGCATAAGCTTTTAAAATAAGCTTTTAAAAAAAGCATTAAAAAAAGCATTAAGCAAAAGCATTTAAATAAGCTTTTAAAAAAAGTATTAAGCAAAAGCATTTAAAATAAGCGTTTTAAATAAGCATATGCAGTAAGCATAAGCAGTAAGCATAAGCAGTAAGCATAAGCAGTAAGCATAAGCAGTAAGCATAAGCAGTAAGCATAAGCAGTAAGCAAAAGCATTAAGCATAAGCATTTATCATTAAGCATAAGCATCAAAGATAAGCATTAAGCATAAGCATAAGTAGAAAGCATAAGCATTAAGCATTAAGCATTAAGCATTAAGCATAAGCATTAAGCCTCATGTCTCAAAAATCAAGAATTGAGTATCGAGCATCGAACATCAAGCAAAGCATCCAACATCGAGCATAGTAACAAACATCGAGCTTATCATCGAGGATCATGCATGTGTACTCGCTTTTAATTTGTCACTGGCTACTCGGATTTCTTGTTTTATAATTAATATAAAATTTCAAATTTAATGTACCACCTTAAATAATCCACCGCTGAATCCAGTTGACATAATTTTAAGAATTTACCTTATTTTATTTTATTTCATTCATAATAAAGGTCAATGTTGTTTGTATTAAATCAATAAATTATTTTTACCACAGAAGCTAAATTTCCTTTTTTTTAAATAAGCCTTAAGCATAAGCATTTAAAATAAGCATTAAGCATAAGCATTAAAAATAAGCTTTTAAAATAAGCATTTAGCATAAGCATTAAGAAAAAGCATTAAGCAGTGCATTTAAAATAAGCTTTTTAAATAAGCATTAAGCATAAGCATTTAAAATAAGCATTAAGCATAAGCATTAAAAATAAGCTTTTAAAATAAGCATGAAGAAAAAGCATTAAGCAGTGCATTTAAAATAAGCTTTTAAAATAAGCATAAGCATTAAGCATTTAAAATAAGCACCAAGCATAACCATTAAAAATAAGCTTTTAAAATAAGCATTTAGCATAAGCATTAGGAAAAAGCATTAAGCATAAGCTTTGAAAATAAACTTAAAAAAAAAGCATTAAGCAAAAGCATTAAAAATAAGCGTTTCAAGTAAGCATATGCAGTAAGCAGTAAGCATAAGCATTAAGCATAAGCATTAAGCATAAGCAGTAAGCATAAGCATTAAGCATAAGCATTAAGCATTAAGCATAAGCATTAAAAATAAGCTTTGAAAATAAGCATAAAGAAAAAGCATTTAATGAGCATTTAAAATAAGCATTTAACATAAACATTAAGAAAAAGCATTAAGCATAAGCATTAAAAATAAGCTTTTAAAATAAGCATAAGAAAAAGCATTAGGCATAAGCATTTAAATAAGCTTTTAAAATAAGCATTAAGCATAAGCATTAAAAATAAGCTTTTAAAATAAGCATTAAGAAAAAGCATTAAGCAAAAGCATTAAAAATAAGCGTTTCAAATAAGCATATGCAGTAAGCATAAGCAGTAAGCATAAGCAGTAAGCATAAGCAGTAAGCATAAGCAGTAAGCATAAGCATTAAGCAAAAGCATTAAAAATAAGCTTTGAAAATAAGCATAAAGAAAAAGCATTTAATGAGCATTTAAAATAAGCATTTAACATAAGCATTTAGAAAAAGCATTAAGCATAAGCATTTAAAATAAGCTTTTAAAAGAAGCATTAAGAAAAAGCATTAATAATAAGCATTTAAAATAATCTTTTAGAAATAAGCGTTAAGCATAAGCATTAAGCGTTGAGCAGCAAGCCTCATGTCTTAAGCATCAATAATTAATAATTGAGCATTGAACATCAAGCATAGCATCAAACATAGAGCATAGCATCGAACATCGAGCATATCATAGAGGATCATGCATATGTATTCGCTTTTAATTTGTCAGTGGCGCCTCGGATTTTTTGTTTTATAATTCATATTAAATTTTAAATTTAATGTTTCATTTTAAATAATCCACCGCTGAATCTAGCTGGCATAATTTTAGGCATTTACATTAAGCATTTAGCATTAAGCATAAGCATCAAAGATAAGCATTAAGCATAAGCATAAGTAGAAAGCATAAGCATTAAAAATAAGTTTTAAAAATAAGCATTAGGAAAAAGAATTAGGCAAAAGCATTTAATTAAGCTTTTAAAATAAGCATTAAGCATAAGCATTAAAAATAAGCTTATAAAATAAGCATTAAGAAAAAGCATTAAGCAGTGCATTTAAAATAAGCTTTTCAAATAAGCATTAAGCATAAGCATTTAAAATAAGCATTAAGCATAAGCATTAAAAATAAGCTTTTAAAATAAGCATAAGAAAAAGCATTAGGCATAAGCATTTAAAAAAGCTTTTAAAATAAGCATTAAGCAAAAGCATTAAAAATAAACTTTTAAAATAAGCATTAAGAAAAAGCTTTAAGCAAAAGCATTAAAAATAAGCGTTTCAAATAAGCATATGCAGTAAGCATAAGCAGTAAGCATAAGCAGTAAGCATAAGCAGTAAGCAAAAGCAGTAAGCATAAGCATAAAGCATAAGCATTAAGCATTAAGCATTAAGCATAAAGCATAAGCATTAAAAATAAGCTTTGAAAATAAGCATTTAACATAAGCATTAAGAAAAAGCATTAAGCATAAGCATTTAAAATAAGCTTTTTAAAGAAGCATTAAGAAAAAGCATTAATAATAAGCATTTAAAATAAGCTTTTAGAAATAAGCGTTAAGCATAAGCATTAAGCGTTGAGCAGCAAGCCTCATGTCTTAAGCATCAATAATTAATAATTGAGCATTGAACATCAAGCATAGCATCAAACATAGAGCATAGCATCGAACATCGAGCATATCATAGAGGATCATGCATATGTATTCGCTTTTAATTTGTCAGTGGCGCCTCGGATTTTTTGTTTTATAATTCATATTAAATTTCAAATTTAATTTTTCATTTTAAATAATCCACCGCTGAATCTAGCTGGCATAATTTTAGGCATTTACCTAATTTTATTTTACTTTATTCATAATAATATATAGTTGTTTATATTAAATTAATAAATAATTTTTACCACAAAAGCTAAATTTCCTTTTTTTTTAAGTAAGCATTAAGCATAAACATTTAAAATAAGCATAAAGCATAAGCATAAAAAATAAGCTTTTAAAATAAGCATTAAGAAAAAGCATTAGTCATAAACATTTAAATAAGCTTTTAAAATAAGCATTAAGAAAAAGCATAAAGCAAAAGCATTTAAAATATACTTTTCAAATAAGCATAAGCATTAAGCATTTAAAATAAAATTTAAGCATAAGCATTAAAAATAAGCTTTTAAAGTAATCATTTAGCATAAGCATTAAGTATAAGCATTTAAAATAAGCTTTAAAAAAAGAATTAAGAAAAAGCTTTAAGCATAAGCATTAAGCATAAGCATTAAGCATAAGCATTAAGCATAAGCATTAAGCATAAGCATTAAGCATAAGCATTAAGCATAAGCATTAAGCATAAGCATTAAGCATAAGCATTAAGCATAAGCATAAGCATTAAGCATAAGCATTAAGCATTAAGCATAAGCATTAAGCATAAGCTTTAAGCTTAAGCATTAAGTTTTAATCATAAGCATTAAAATTAAGCTTTTAAAATAAGCACTAAGCATAAGCATTAAAAAAAAGCTTTTAAAATAAGCATTAAGAAAAAGCATTAAGCAAAAGCATTAAAAATAAGTGTTTCAAATAAGCATATGCAGTAAGCATAAGCAGTAAGCATAAGCAGTAAGCATAAGCAGTAAGCATAAGCAGTAAGCATAAGCAGTAAGCATAAGCAGTAAGCATAAGCATTAAGCATAAGCATTAAAAATAAGCTTTGAAAATAAGCATAAAGAAAAAGCATTTAATGAGCATTTAAAATAAGCATTTAACATAAGCATTAAGAAAAAGCATTAAGCATAAGCATTTAAAATAAGCTTTTAAAAGAAGCATTAAGAAAAAGCATTGATAATAAGCATTTAAAATAAGCTTTTAGAAATAAGCGTTAAGCATAAGCATTAAGCGTTGAGCAGCAAGCCTCATGTATTAAGCATCAATAATTAATAATTGAGCATTGAACATCAAGCATAGCATCCAACATAGAGCATAGCATCGAACATCGAGCATATCATAGAGGATCATGCATATGTATTCGCTTTTAATTTGTCAGTGGCGCCTCGGATTTCTTGTTTTATAATTAATATTAAATTTCAAATTTAATGTATCATTTTAAATAATCCACCGCTGAATCTAGCTGGCATAATTTTAGGCATTTACATTAAGCATTTAGCATTAAGCATAAGCATCAAAGATAAGCATTAAGCATAAGCATAAGTAGAAAGCATAAGCATTAAAAATAAGTTTTAAAAATAAGCATTAGGAAAAAGAATTAGGCAAAAGCATTTAATTAAGCTTTTAAAATAAGCATTAAGCATAAGCATTAAAAATAAGCTTATAAAATAAGCATTAAGAAAAAGCATTAAGCAGTGCATTTAAAATAAGCTTTTCAAATAAGCATTAAGCATAAGCATTTAAAATAAGCATTAAGCATAAGCATTAAAAATAAGCTTTTAAAATAAGCATAAGAAAAAGCATTAGGCATAAGCATTTAAATAAGCTTTTAAAATAAGCATTAAGCAAAAGCATTAAAAATAAACTTTTAAAATAAGCATTAAGAAAAAGCTTTAAGCAAAAGCATTAAAAATAAGCGTTTCAAATAAGCATATGCAGTAAGCATAAGCAGTAAGCATAAGCAGTAAGCATAAGCAGTAAGCATAAGCATAAAGCATAAGCATTAAGCATTAAGCATTAAGCATAAAGCATAAGCATTAAAAATAAGCTTTGAAAATAAGCATTTAACATAAGCATTAAGAAAAAGCATTAAGCATAAGCATTAAGCATAAGCATTAAGCATAACCATAAGCATAAGCATAAGCATAAGCATAAACATAAGCATTAAGCATTAAGCATAAGCATTAAGCATAAGCATTAAGCATAAGCATTAAACATAAGCATTAAGCATAAGCATTAAGCATAAGCATTAAGCATAAGCTTTAAGCTTAAGCATTAAGTTTTAATCATAAGCATTAAAAATAAGCTTTTAAAATAAGCATTAAGAAAAAGCATTAAGCAGTGCATTTAAAATAAGCTTTTAAAATAAGCATAAGCATTAAGCATTTAAAATAAGCACCAAGCACAAGCATTAAAAATAAGCTTTTAAAATAAGCACTAAGCATAAGCATTAAAAAAAAGCTTTTAAAATAAGCATTAAGAAAAAGCATTAAGCAAAAGCATTAAAAATAAGCGTTTCAAATAAGCATATGCAGTAAGCATAAGCAGTAAGCATAAGCAGTAAGCATAAGCAGTAAGCATAAGCAGTAAGCATAAGCAGTAAGCATAAGCATTAAAAATAAGCTTTGAAAATAAGCATAAAGAAAAAGCATTTAATGAGCATTTAAAATAAGCATTTAACATAAGCATTAAGAAAAAGCATTAAGCATAAGCATTTTAAATAAGCTTTTAAAAGAAGCATTAAGAAAAAGCATTAATAATAAGCATTTAAAATAAGCTTTTAGAAATAAGCGTTAAGCATAAGCATTAAGCGTTGAGCAGCAAGCCTCATGTCTTAAGCATCAATTATTAATAATTGAGCATTGAACGTCAAGCATAGCATCCAACATAGAGCATAGCATCGAACATCGAGCATATCATAGAGGATCATGCGTATTCGCTTTTAATTTGTCAGTGGCGCCTCGGATTTTTTGTTTTATAATTCATATTAAATTTCAAATTTAATGTTTCATTTTAAATAATCCACCGCTGAATCTAGCTGGCATAATTTTAGGCATTTACCTAATTTTATTTTACTTTATTCATAATAATATATAGTTGTTTATATTAAATTAATAAATAATTTTTACCACAAAAGCTAAATTTCCTTTTTTTTTAAGTAAGCATTAAGCATAAACATTTAAAATAAGCATAAAGCATAAGCATAAAAAATAAGCTTTTAAAATAAGCATTAACAAAAAGCATTAGTCATAAACATTTAAATAAGCTTTTAAAATAAGCATTAAGAAAAAGCATAAAGCAAAAGCATTTAAAATATACTTTTCAAATAAGCATAAGCATTAAGCATTTAAAATAAAATTTAAGCATAAGCATTAAAAATAAGCTTTTAAAGTAATCATTTAGCATAAGCATTAAGTATAAGCATTTAAAATAAGCTTTAAAAAAAGAATTAAGAAAAAGCTTTAAGCATAAGCATTAAGCATAAGCATTAAGCATAAGCATTAAGCATAAGCATTAAGCATAAGCATTAAGCATAAGCATTAAGCATAAGCATTAAGCATAAGCATTAAGCATAAGCTTTAAGCTTAAGCATTAAGTTTTAATCATAAGCATTAAAAATAAGCTTTTAAAATAAGCACTAAGCATAAGCATTAAAAAAAAGCTTTTAAAATAAGCATTAAGAAAAAGCATTAAGCAAAAGCATTAAAAATAAGCGTTTCAAATAAGCATATGCAGTAAGCATAAGCAGTAAGCATAAGCAGTAAGCATAAGCAGTAAGCATAAGCAGTAAGCATAAGCAGTAAGCATAAGCATTAAGCATAAGCATTAAAAATAAGCTTTGAAAATAAGCATAAAGAAAAAGCATTTAATGAGCATTTAAAATAAGCATTTAACATAAGCATTAAGAAAAAGCATTAAGCATAAGCATTTAAAATAAGCTTTTAAAAGAAGCATTAATAATAAGCATTTAAAATAAGCTTTGAAAATAAGCATTTAACATAAGCATTAAGAAAAAGCATTAAGCATAAGCATTTAAATAAGCTTTTAAAATAAGCATTAAGCAAAAGCATTAAAATTAAACTTTTAAAATAAGCATTAAGAAAAAGCTTTAAGCAAAAGCATTAAAAATAAGCGTTTCAAATAAGCATATGCAGTAAGCATTAAGCATTAAGCATTAAGCATTAAGCATAAGCAGTAAGCATAAGCATTAAGCATAAGCATTAAGCATTAAGCATAAGCATTAAAAATAAGCTTTGAAAATAAGCATAAAGAAAAAGCATTTAATGAGCATTTAAAATAAGCATTTAACATAAACATTAAGAAAAAGCATTAAGCATAAGCATTAAAAATAAGCTTTTAAAATAAGCATAAGAAAAAGCCTTAGGCATAAGCATTTAAATAAGCTTTTAAAATAAGCATTAAGCATAAGCATTAAAAATAAGCTTTTAAAATAAGCATTAAGAAAAAGCATTAAGCAAAAGCATTAAAAATAAGCGTTTCAAATAAGCATATGCAGTAAGCATAAGCAGTAAGCATAAGCAGTAAGCATAAGCAGTAAGCATAAGCAGTAAGCATAAGCATTAAGCAAAAGCATTAAAAATAAGCTTTGAAAATAAGCATAAAGAAAAAGCATTTAATGAGCATTTAAAATAAGCATTTAACATAAGCATTTAGAAAAAGCATTAAGCATAAGCATTTAAAATAAGCTTTTAAAAGAAGCATTAAGAAAAAGCATTAATAATAAGCATTTAAAATAATCTTTTAGAAATAAGCGTTAAGCATAAGCATTAAGCGTTGAGCAGCAAGCCTCATGTCTTAAGCATCAATAATTAATAATTGAGCATTGAACATCAAGCATAGCATCAAACATAGAGCATAGCATCGAACATCGAGCATATCATAGAGGATCATGCATATGTATTCGCTTTTAATTTGTCAGTGGCGCCTCGGATTTTTTGTTTTATAATTCATATTAAATTTTAAATTTAATGTTTCATTTTAAATAATCCACCGCTGAATCTAGCTGGCATAATTTTAGGCATTTACATTATGCATTTAGCATTAAGCATAAGCATCAAAGATAAGCATTAAGCATAAGCATAAGTAGAAAGCATAAGCATTAAAAATAAGTTTTAAAAATAAGCATTAGGAAAAAGAATTAGGCAAAAGCATTTAATTAAGCTTTTAAAATAAGCATTAAGCATAAGCATTAAAAATAATCTTATAAAATAAGCATTAAGCATTAGCATTAAAAATAAGCTTTTAAAATAAGCATTAAGCATAAGCATTAAAAATAAGCTTTTAAAATAAGCATTAAGAAAAAGCATTAAGCAGTGCATTTAAAATAAGCTTTTCAAAAAGGCATTAAGCATAAGCATTTAAAATAAGCATTAAGCATAAGCATTAAAAATAAGCTTTTAAAATAAGCATAAGAAAAAGCATTAGGCATAAGCATTTAAATAAGCTTTTAAAATAAGCATTAAGCATAAGCATTAAAAATAAACTTTTAAAATAAGCATAAAGAAAAAGCATTAAGCAAAAGCATTAAAAATAAGCGTTTCAAATAAGCATATGCAGTAAGCATAAGCAGTAAGCATAAGCAGTAAGCATAAGCAGTAAGCATAAGCAGTAAGCATAAGCAGTAAGCATAAGCAGTAAGCATAAGCAGTAAGCATAAGCATTAAGCATAAGCATTAAAAATAAGCTTTGAATATAAGCATAAAGAAAAAGCATTTAATGAGCATTTAAAATAAGCATTTAACATAAGCATTAAGAAAAAGCATTAAGCATAAGCATTTAAAATAAGCTATTTAAAGAAGCATTAAGAAAAAGCATTAATAATAAGCATTTAAAATAAGCTTTTAGAAATAAGCGTTAAGCATAAGCATTAAGCGTTGAGCAGCAAGCCTCATGTCTTAAGCATCAATAATTAATAATTGAGCATTGAACATCAAGCATAGCATCAAACATAGAGCATAGCATCGAACATCGAGCATATCATAGAGGATCATGCATATGTATTCGCTTTTAATTTGTCAGTGGCGCCTCGGATTTTTTGTTTTATAATTCATATTAAATTTCAAATTTAATGTTTCATTTTAAATAATCCACCGCTGAATCTAGCTGGCATAATTTTAGGCATTTACCTAATTTTATTTTACTTTATTCATAATAATATATAGTTGTTTATATTAAATTAATAAATAATTTTTACCACAAAAGCTAAATTTCCTTTTTTTTAAGTAAGCATTAAGCATAAACATTTAAAATAAGCATAAAGCATAAGCATAAAAAATAAGCTTTTAAAATAAGCATTAAGAAAAAGCATTAGTCATAAACATTTAAATAAGCTTTTAAAATAAGCATTAAGAAAAAGCATAAAGCAAAAGCATTTAAAATATACTTTTCAAATAAGCATAAGCATTAAGCATTTAAAATAAAATTTAAGCATAAGCATTAAAAATAAGCTTTTAAAGTAATCATTTAGCATAAGCATTAAGTATAAGCATTTAAAATAAGCTTTAAAAAAAGAATTAAGAAAAAGCTTTAAGCATAAGCATTAAGCATAAGCATTAAGCATAAGCATTAAGCATAAGCATTAAGCATAAGCATTAAGCATAAGCATTAAGCATAAGCATTAAGCATAAGCATAAGCATTAAGCATAAGCATTAAGCATTAAGCATAAGCATTAAGCATAAGCTTTAAGCTTAAGCATTAAGTTTTAATCATAAGCATTAAAATTAAGCTTTTAAAATAAGCACTAAGCATAAGCATTAAAAAAAAGCTTTTGAAATAAGCATTAAGAAAAAGCATTAAGCAAAAGCATTAAAAATAAGTGTTTCAAATAAGCATATGCAGTAAGCATAAGCAGTAAGCATAAGCAGTAAGCATAAGCAGTAAGCATAAGCAGTAAGCATAAGCATTAAGCATAAGCATTAAGCATAAGCTTTAAGCTTAAGCATTAAGTTTTAATCATAAGCATTAAAAATAAGCTTTTAAAATAAGCATAAAGAAAAAGCATTAATAATAAGCATTTAAAATAAGCTTTTCAAAATAAGCGTTAAGCATAAGCATCAAGCATTAAGCAGCAAGCCTCATGTCTAAAGCTTCAAAAATTCATAATTAAGCATTGAGCATGGAACATCAAGCATAGCATCCAACATAGAGCATAGCATCTTACATCGAGCATATCATAGAGGATCATGCATATGTATTCGCTTTTAATTTGTCAGTGGCTACTCGGATTTCTTGTTTTATAATACATATAAAATTTCAAATTTAATGTATCATTTTAAATAATCCATCGCTGAATCTAGCTGGAATAATTTTAGGCATTACCTAATTTTATTTTACTTTATTCCTAATAAAGGTCAATGTTGTTTATATTAAATCAATAAATTATTTTTACCACAAAAGCTAAATTTCCTTTTTTTTTAAATAAGCATTAAACATGAAGCATTTAGCATTAAGCATAAGCTTCAAAGATAAGCATTAAGCATAAGCATAAGTAGAAAGCATAAGCATTAAGCATTAAGCATAAGCATAAAGCCTCATGTCTCAAGAATCAAGAATTGAGTATCGAGCATCGAACATCAAGCATAGCATCCAACATCGAGCATAGTAACAAACATCGAGCTTATCATCGAGGATCATGCATGTGTACTCGCTTTTAATTTGTCAGTGGCTACTCGGAATTCTTGTTTTATAATACACATAAAATTTCAAATTTAATGTATCATTTTAAGTAATCCATCGCTGAATCTAGCTGGAATAGTTTTAGGCATTACCTAATTTTATTTTACTTTATTCATAATAAACGTCAATGTTGTTTATATTAAATCAATAAATTATTTTTACCACAAAAGCTTAACTTCCTTTTTTTTAAATAAGCATTAAACATGAAGCATTTAATTTGTCAGTGGCGCCTCGGATTTCTTGTTTTATAATTCATATAAAATTTCAAATTTAATGTATCATTTTAAATAATCCATCGCTGAATCTAGCTGGAATAATTTTAGGCATTACCTATTTTTATTTTACTTTATTCATAATAAAGGTCAATGTTGTTTATATTAAATCAAAAAAATATTTTTACCACAAAAGCTAAATTTCCTTTTTTTTTAAATAAGCATTAAACATAAAGCATTTAGCATTAAGCATAAGCATCAAAGATAAGCATTAAGCATAAGCATAAGTAGAAAGCATAAGCATTAAAAATAAGCTTTAAAAATAAGCATTAGGAAAAAGAATTAGGCAAAAGCATTTAAATAAGCTTTTAAAATAAGCATTAAGCATAAGCATTAAAAATAAGCTTTTAAAATAAGCATTAAGCATAAGCATTAAGCATTAAGCATAAAGCATAAGCATTTAAAATAAGCTTTGAAAATAAGCATTTAACATAAGCATTAAGAAAAAGCATTAAGCATAAGCATTAAAAATAAGCTTTTAAAATAAGCATAAGAAAAAGCATTAGGCATAAGCATTTAAATAAGCTTTTAAAATAAGCACTAAGCATAAGCATTAAAAAAAGCTTTTAAAATAAGCATTAAGAAAAAGCATTAAGCAAAAGCATTAAAAATAAGCGTTTCAAATAAGCATATGCAGTAAGCATAAGCAGTAAGCATAAGCAGTAAGCATAAGCAGTAAGCATAAGCAGTAAGCATAAGCATTAAGCATAAGCATTAAAAATAAGCTTTGAAAATAAGCATAAAGAAAAAGCATTTATTGAGCATTTAAAATAAGCATTTAACATAAGCATTAAGAAAAAGCATTAAGCATAAGCATTTAAAATAAGCTTTTAAAAGAAGCATTAAGAAAAAGCATTAATAATAAGCATTTAAAATAAGCTTTTAGAAATAAGCGTTAAGCATAAGCATTAAGCGTTGAGCAGCAAGCCTCATGTCTTAAGCATCAATAATTAATAATTGAGCATTGAACATCAAGCATAGCATCAAACATAGAGCATAGCATCGAACATCGAGCATATCATAGAGGATCATGCATATGTATTCGCTTTTAATTTGTCAGTGGCGCCTCGGATTTCTTGTTTTATAATTCATATTAAATTTCAAATTTAATGTATCATTTTAAATAATCCACCGCTGAATCTAGCTGGCATAATTTTAGGCATTTACATTAAGCATTTAGCATTAAGCATAAGCATCAAAGATAAGCATTAAGCATAAGCATAAGTAGAAAGCATAAGCATTAAAAATAAGTTTTAAAAATAAGCATTAGGAAAAAGAATTAGGCAAAAGCATTTAATTAAGCTTTTAAAATAAGCATTAAGCATAAGCATTAAAAATAAGCTTATAAAATAAGCATTAAGCATTAGCATTAAAAATAAGCTTTTAAAATAAGCATTAAGCATAAGCATAAAAAATAAGCTTTTAAAATAAGCATTAAGAAAAAGCATTAAGCAGTGCATTTAAAATAAGCTTTTCAAATAAGCATTAAGCATAGACATTTAAAATAAGCATTAAGCATAAGCATTAAAAATAAGCTTTTAAAATAAGCATAAGAAAAAGCATTAGGCATAAGCATTTAAATAAGCTTTTAAAATAAGCATTAAGCATAAGCATTAAAAATAAGCTTTTAAAATAAGCATTAAGAAAAAGCATTAAGCAAAAGCATTAAAAATAAGCGTTTCAAAAAAGCATATGCAGTAAGCATAAGCAGTAAGCATAAGCAGTAAGCATAAGCAGTAAGCATAAGCAGTAAGCATAAGCAGTAAGCATAAGCATAAAGCATAAGCATTAAGCATTAAGCATAAAGCATAAGCATTAAAAATAAGCTTTGAAAATAAGCATTTAACATAAGCATTAAGAAAAAGCATTAAGCATAAGCATTTAAAATAAGCTTTTTAAAGAAGCATTAAGAAAAAGCATTAATAATAAGCATTTAAAGTAAGCTTTTAGAAATAAGCGTTAAGCATAAGCATTAAGCGTTGAGCAGCAAGCCTCATGTCTTAAGCATCAATAATTAATAATTGAGCATTGAACATCAAGCATAGCATCAAACATAGAGCATAGCATCGAACATCGAGCATATCATAGAGGATCATGCATATGTATTCGCTTTTAATTTGTCAGTGGCGCCTCGGATTTTTTGTTTTATAATTCATATTAAATTTCAAATTTAATGTATCATTTTAAATAATCCACCGCTGAATCTAGCTGGCATAATTTTAGGCATTTACCTAATTTTATTTTACTTTATTCATAATAATATATAGTTGTTTATATTAAATTAATAAATAATTTTTACCACAAAAGCTAAATTTCCTTTTATTTTAAGTAAGCATTAAGCATAAACATTTAAAATAAGCATAAAGCATAAGCATAAAAAATAAGCTTTTAAAATAAGCATTAAGAAAAAGCATTAGGCATAAACATTTAAATAAGCTTTTAAAATAAGCATTAAGAAAAAGCATAAAGCAAAAGCATTTAAAATATACTTTTCAAATAAGCATAAGCATTAAGCATTTAAAATAAGTTTTAAGCATAAGCATTAAAAATAAGCTTTTAAAGTAATCATTTAGCATAAGCATTAAAAATAAGCTTTTAAAGTAATCATTTAGCATAAGCATTAAGTATAAGCATTTAAAATAAGCTTTAAAAAAAGCATTAAGAAAAAGCTTTAAGCATAAGCATTAAGCATAAGCATTAAGCATAAGCAGTAAGCATAAGCAGTAAGCATAAGCATTAAGCATAAGCATTAAGCATAAGCATTAAACATAAGCATTAAGCATAAGCATTAAGCATAAGCATTAAGCATAAGCATTAAGCATAAGCATTAAGCATAAGCATAAGCATAAGCATTAAGCATAAGCATTAAGCATTAAGCATAAGCATTAAGCATAAGCATTAAGCATAAGCATTAAGCATAAGCTTTAAGCTTAAAGCTTAAAAAGCATTAGGCATAAACATTTAAATAAGCTTTTAAAATAAGCATTAAGAAAAAGCATAAAGCAAAAGCATTTAAAATATACTTTTCAAATAAGCATAAGCATTAAGCATTTAAAATAAGTTTTAAGCATAAGCATTAAAAATAAGCTTTTAAAGTAATCATTTAGCATAAGCATTAAGTATAAGCATTTAAAATAAGCTTTAAAAAAAGCATTAAGAAAAAGCTTTAAGCATAAGCATTAAGCATAAGCATTAAAAATAAGCTTTTAAAAAAAGCATTAAGCATAAGCATTAAAAATAAGCTTTTTAAATAAGCATTAAGAAAAAGCATTAAGCAGTGCATTTAAAATAAGCTTTTAAAATAAGCATCAAGCATAAGCATTAAAAAGAAGCTTTTAAAATAAGCATTTAGCATAAGCATCAAGAAAAAGCATTAAGTATACGCTTTTAAAATAAGCTTTTAAAAAAAGCATTAAGCAAAAGCATTAAAAATAAGCGTTTCAAATAAGCATATGCAGTAAGCATAAGCAGTAAGCATAAGCAGTAAGCATAAGCAGTAAGCATAAGCAGTAAGCATAAGCATTAAGCATAAGCATTAAGCATAAGCATTAAACATAAGCATTAAGCATAAGCATTAAGCATAAGCATTAAGCATAAGCATTAAGCATAAGCATTAAGCATAAGCATAAGCATAAGCATTAAGCATAAGCATTAAGCATTAAGCATAAGCATTAAGCATAAGCATTAAGCATAAGCATTAAGCATAAGCTTTAAGCTTAAAGCTTAAAAAGCATTAGGCATAAACATTTAAATAAGCTTTTAAAATAAGCATTAAGAAAAAGCATAAAGCAAAAGCATTTAAAATATACTTTTCAAATAAGCATAAGCATTAAGCATTTAAAATAAGTTTTAAGCATAAGCATTAAAAATAAGCTTTTAAAGTAATCATTTAGCATAAGCATTAAGTATAAGCATTTAAAATAAGCTTTAAAAAAAGCATTAAGAAAAAGCTTTAAGCATAAGCATTAAGCATAAGCATTAAGCATAAGCATTAAGCATAAGCATTAAGCATAAGCATTAAGCATAAGCATTAAGTATAAGCATTAAGCATAAGCATTAAGCATAAGCATTAAGCATAAGCATTAAGCATAAGCATTAAGCATAAGCATTAAGCATAAGCATTAAGCATTAAGCATAAGCATAAGCATTAAGCATTAAGCATAAGCATTAAGCATAAGCATTAAGCATAAGCATTAAGCATAAGCATAAAGCATAAGCATTAAGCATAAGCATTAAGCATAAGCATTAAGCATAAGCATTAAGCATAAGCATTAAGCATAAGCATTAAGCATAAGCATTAAGCATAAGCATTAAGCATAAGCATTTAGCATAAGCATTAAGCATAAGCTTTAAGCTTAAGCATTAAGTTTTAATCATAAGCATTAAAAATAAGCTTTTAAAATAAGCATAAAGAAAAAGCATTAATAATAAACATTTAAAATAAGCTTTTAAAATAAGCTTTTAAAAATAAGCGTTAAGCATAAGCATCAAGCATTAAGCAGCAAGCCTCATGTCTAAAGCATCAAAAATTCATAATTCAGCATTGAGCATGGAACATCAAGCATAGCATCAAGCATAGCATCCAACATAGAGCATAGCATCTTACATCGAGCATATCATAGAGGATCATGCATATGTATTCGCTTTTAATTTGTCAGTAGCTACTCGGATTTCTTGTTTTATAATACATATAAAATTTCAAATTTAATGTATCATTTTAAATAATCCATCGCTGAATCTAGCTGGAATAATTTTAGGCATTACCTAATTTTATTTTACTTTATTCATAATAAAGGTCAATGTTGTTTGTATTAAATCAATAAATTATTTTTACCACAAAAGCTAAATTTCCTTTTTTTTATAAGCATTAAGCATAAGCATTTAAAATAAGCATTAAGCATAAGCTTTTAAAATAAGCATTAGGAAAAAGCATAAGGCATAAGCATTTAAATAAGCTTTTAAAATAAGCATTAAGCATAAGCATTAAAAATAAGCTTTTAAAAAAAGCATTAAGCATAAGCATTAAAAATAAGCTTTTTAAATAAGCATTAAGAAAAAGCATTAAGCAGTGCATTTAAAATAAGCTTTTAAAATAAGCATCAAGCATAAGCATTAAAAAGAAGCTTTTAAAATAAGCATTTAGCATAAGCATCAAGAAAAAGCATTAAGTATACGCTTTTAAAATAAGCTTTTAAAAAAAGCATTAAGCAAAAGCATTAAAAATAAGCGTTTCAAATAAGCATATGCAGTAAGCATAAGCAGTAAGCATAAGCAGTAAGCATAAGCAGTAAGCATAAGCAGTAAGCATAAGCAGTAAGCATAAGCATTAAGCATAAGCAGTAAGCATAAGCCTTAAGCATAAGCATTAAAAATAAGCTTTGAAAATAAGCATAAAGAAAAAGCATTTAATGAGCATTTAAAATAAGCATTTAACATAAGCATTTAGAAAAAGCGTTAAGCATAAGCATTTAAAATAAGCTTTTAAAAGAAGCATTAAGAAAAAGCATTAATAATAAGCATTTAAAATAAGCTTTTAGAAATAAGCGTTAAGAATAAGCATTAAGCGTTGAGCAGCAAGCCTCATGTCTTAAGCATCAATAATTAATAATTGAGCATTGAACATCAAGCATAGCATCCAACATAGAGCATAGCATCGAACATCGAGCATATCATAGAGGATCATGCATATGTATTCGCTTTTAATTTGTCAGTGGCGCCTCGGATTTCTTGTTTTATAATTCATATTAAATTTCAAATTTAATGTATCATTTTAAATAATCCACCGCTGAATCTAGCTGGCATAATTTTAGGCATTTACCTAATTTTATTTTACTTTATTCATAATAATATATAGTTGTTTATATTAAATTAATAAATAATTTTTACCACAAAAGCTAAATTTCCTTTTTTTTTAAGTAAGCATTAAGCATAAACATTTAAAATAAGCATAAAGCATAAGCATAAAAAATAAGCTTTTAAAATAAGCATTAAGAAAAAGCATTAGGCACAAACATTTAAATAAGCTTTTAAAATAAGCATTAAGAAAAAGCATAAAGCAAAAGCATTTAAAATATACTTTTCAAATAAGCATAAGCATTAAGCATTTAAAATAAAATTTAAGCATAAGCATTAAAAATAAGCTTTTAAAGTAATCATTTAGCATTAGCATTAAGTATAAGCATTTAAAATAAGCTTTAAAAAAAGCATTAAGAAAAAGCTTTAAGCATAAGCATTAAGCATAAGCATTAAGCATAAGCATTAAGCATAAGCATTAGGCATAAGCATTAAGCATAAGCATTAAGCATAAGCATTAAGCATAAGCATTAAGCATAAGCATTAAGCATAAGCATTAAGCATAAGCATTAAGCATAAGCATTAAGCATAAGCATTAAGCATAAGCATTAAGCATAAGCATTAAGCATTAAGCATTAAGCATTAAGCATAAGCATTAAGCATAAGCATTAAGCATAAGCTTTAAGCTTAAGCATTAAGTTTTAATCATAAGCATTAAAAATAAGCTTTTAAAATAAGCATAAAGAAAAAGCATTAATAATAAACATTTAAAATAAGCTTTTAAAAATAAGCGTTAAGCATAAGCATCAAGCATTAAGCAGCAAGCCTCATGTCTAAAGCATCAAAAATTCATAATTAAGCATTGAGCATGGAACATCAAGCATAGCATCCAACATAGAGCATAGCATCTTACATCGAGCATATCATAGAGGATCATGCATATGTATTCGCTTTTAATTTGTCAGTGGCTACTCGAATTTCTTGTTTTATAATACATATAAAATTTCAAATTTAATGTATCATTTTAAATAATCCATCGCTGAATCTAGCTGGAATAATTTTAGGCATTACCTAATTTTATTTTACTTTATTCATAATAAAGGTCAATTTTGTTTGTATTAAATCAATAAATTATTTTTACCACAAAAGCTAAATTTCCTTTTTTTTTAAATAAGCATTAAGCATAAGCATTTTATTTATTTATTTATTTAAATATATCTTTTCCACTTAGAATCATAATCAGTGATCACTTGTGTACGTCAACGTGGAAGTGTCAGGAGGGCCTATTACGATACTAGATTTATCGTAATAAGCCCTTCTGAAAAAGCACTTTCCATCTTAATGTTAAAGCTATGAGGGTTCCAAACGCGTCCTGGTCTGAATAGAACCACACAACAAATTCAGCCGGATATATTTTTTGTTATTGTGATCACTGTTTCACAAACGTCAAATTTAAATGCAAATTTGGAACAACTAGAACCGTCGCAATCAATTTTTAGTTTTTATACATGTAGTAGTTTGGTTTAGACTAAAAATAAAGATATAAGTTGTTGATTTGACTAAAACAATTGAATCTCTGTATAGAAGTTTTATTGATAAAATAAATGTAATATTGAATACTGATTTGACTAAGAATAAGAAGTATATAAATCGCAGCTCGGTTAAGAGAAGGCATTGTGTGAAATTGGGAGTACAAGTTGTGGGGTGGTATTATTGTGATAAAAGTGTAACAGTTATAATAAACCGCTGAGTGTGAGATCGAGAAACTAAGTTGTGTAACAGTGATAATTAAGTGTTTAAATGGTAAACAGTTTAGTGTATTTGTGAACAGTGTCATAAAGTGCTTTAAAGAATAGAAGGACTGTCGTTGGCGATTCTTTGCGGTAAGAAAGTTCTAATAGTTCAGAAGTGGAATTGTTCCGCGGCATCAAGAAAAATAGTATAACGTGCAATGAAGAAAATACAATTGGAACTGCATTCATCTGTGATCACGGGATGTTTTTGCCGAGTCTTCGCCTCCAAAAGGAAAAGTGGTAACTTAGCTATTACATGTGCTTATTTATTTATTAATTCAATATATTTAATATGTAGAATATACTAAGATGATAAAAGTAATTACTTTGAATTGTTTTCTAAAAAGTATTTTATGTGGATGAGGGTTTTGTTGTCTGATCACTCACATGAGGCCGATAAGCCAACTTCCGAGTAGTATTTGGTACATTGAGGATATTGAACTGACTATGGCTAGTGACATCAAATGCTCACATGAGGCCGATAAGCCAAATGATGAGTGTAGCATTTGAGGTATAGGGACATCAAGCGCTCACATGAGGCCGATAAGCCAATTTTTGAGTAGCGTTTGAGAAGATCAAATACTCACATGAGGCCGATAAGCCAACTTCTGAGTAGTATTTGGTACATTGGGTATATTGAACTGACTATGACTATGATTATGATTTATGAGGCAAAATTTTTGTGTCCAGTAGATTTTTTTTTTTTTAATGAGGCTGCTGAGCCAGATTGAACACGTAATCAGACAACTTATACCAATTGATTATTATAGTTGAAATTGTTAAGTCTATAAATTTCAAAACATTCTCTAAATTGGAGGACCAATTATTTATATATGATGGCCGAAAAATGTATAAATATTAATGTATCATAATATATAGACTTTAGATTAGATTTTGTGAATTTACAATTATAATAATTAGATTTACAAATTACTTCAGAATTAATATTGTAAGTAAATGGTTTTTGATAACGAGCGGACTCGTTATGTTTAGGATGGCCGAGCTGTTAGCTTTTATACATGTAGTAGTTTGGTTTAGACTAAAAATAAAGATATAAGTTGTTGATTTGACTAAAACAATTGAATCTCTGTATAGAAGTTTTATTGATAAAATAAATGTAATATTGAATACTGATTTGACTAAGAATAAGAAGTATATAAATCGCAGCTCGGTTAAGAGAAGGCATTGTGTGAAATTGGGAGTACAAGTTGGGGGGGTGGTATTATTGTGATAAAAGTGTAACAGTTATAATAAACCGCTGAGTGTGAGATCGAGAAACTAAGTTGTGTAACAGTGATAATTAAGTGTTTAAATGGTAAACAGTTTAGTGTATTTGTGAACAGTGTCATAAAGTGCTTTAAAGAATAGAAGGACTGTCGTTGCCGATTCTTTGCGGTAAGAAAGTTCTAATACAATCGGAAAAGAAGCCTAATGATTTCAGGCAACGAAAATTAAATAATAATAACAGAAAAAATATATATATATATAAATCTTCGGTCTGCCACACAACCAGTCACCGCAAGCAGCACCCGTTCACGAGCATAACACAAGAGCCAGCCATCACCCCCTTCGCACATATTTGAGGGAGGGACGCAACCCGACTCCCGATGCTACCGCAAGTAGTGACTTCTAAGGAATCGGTGTGATGCAGAAGGTCGATAAAGCAAAATAATTTACAACAAAAAACAAATTGCGGAGATTACTAGCTATTCGCAATACAATACAGATTCATTCCCAGGCCATACCGTCGTCGATGTAATCCTTTACACTATAGTAGGATTTTTTTATTAAATTATTTTTAACATATAATTTAAATTTATATAAATATAGAATGTAAAAAACCGATACGGGCAGGGATCCGAACCCGCGACTACTGGGAAACCGTCCCGTCGCTCTACCAACTGAGCTACCGTATCGCTGTCCGTCTCGGTGAATTAAGCATTCTATATGTGATCGTCTTTATAGGGACGGTGGTGACATCTATTAGGTTTCTTTCGAAAATCCTAACCAATGTTTCTAACTTTGCAGTATAGATAAACATTGAAAAGATGCCACTACCGAAATCAATGTTTGAAAATATCTTTAAACATGTATATCCATGTTAAGCTTATTTAAATTTATATAAATATAGAATGTAAAAAACCGATACGGGCAGGGATCCGAACCCGCGACTACTGGGAAACCGTCCCGTCGCTCTACCAACTGAGCTACCGTATCGCTGTCCGTCTCGGTGAATTAAGCATTATATATGTGATCGTCTTTGTCGGGACGGTGGTGACATCTATTAAGTTTCTTTCGAAAATCCTAACCAATGTTTCTAACTTTGCAGTATAGATAAACATTGAAAAGATGCCACTACCGAAATCAATGTTTGAAAATATCTTTAAACATGTATGTTCATGTTAAGCTTATTTAAATTTATATAAATATAGAATGTATCTATACTGCAAAGTTAGAAACATTGGTTAGGATTTTCGAAAGAAACCTAATAGATGTCACCACCGTCCCGATAAAGACGATCACATATAGAATGCTTAATTCACCGAGACGGACAGCGATACGGTAGCTCAGTTGGTAGAGCGACGGGACGGTTTCCCAGTAGTCGCGGGTTCGAATCCCTGCCCGTATCGGTTTTTTACATTCTATATTTATATAAATTTAAATAAGCTTAACATGGCTATACATGTTTAAAGATATTTTCAAACATTGATTTCGGTAGTGGCATCTTTTCAATGTTTATCTATACTGCAAAGTTAGAAACATTGGTTAGGATTTTCGAAAGAAACTTAATAGATGTCACCACCGTCCCTATAAAGACGATCACATATAGAATGCTTAATTTACCGAGACGGACAGCGATACGGTAGCTCAGTTGGTAGAGCGACGGGACGGTTTCCCAGTAGTCGCGGGTTCGAATCCCTGCCCGTATCGGTTTTTTATATTCTATATTTATATAAATTTAAATAAGCTTAACATGGCTATACATGTTTAAAGATATTTTCAAACATTGATTTCGGTAGTGGCATCTTTTCAATGTTTATCTATACTGCAAAGTTAGAAACATTCGTTAGGATTTTCGAAAGAAACTTAATAGATGTCACCACCGTCCCGATAAAGACGATCACATATAGAATGCTTAATTCACCGAGACGGACAGCGATACGGTAGCTCAGTTGGTAGAGCGACGGGACGGTTTCCCAGTAGTCGCGGGTTCGAATCTCTGCCCGTATCGGTTTTTTACATTCTATATTTATATAAATTTAAATAAGCTTAACATGGCTATACATGTTTAAAGATATTTTCAAACATTGATTTCGGTAGTGGCATCTTTTCAATGTTTATCTATACTGCAAAGTTAGAAACATTGGTTAGGATTTTCGAAAGAAACTTAATAGATGTCACCACCGTCCCAATAAAGACGATCACATATAGAATGCTTAATTCACCGAGACGGACAGCGATACGGTAGCTCAGTTGGTAGAGCGACGGGACGGTTTCCCAGTAGTCGCGGGTTCGAATCCCTGCCCGTATCGGTTTTTTACATTCTATATTTATATAAATTTAAATAAGCTTAACATGGCTATACATGTTTAAAGATATTTTCAAACATATTATTTAAATTTATTTAATGATAGGCTTAAGGCTTCATTTGGGAGCTTATTATAAAAACGTATACAATTACCCTTAAAGGATTTACCTATTTTATGGAGCCTAGTGCCGGGTATAGCGAGTTTATTTTTTTGTCTTGTATTAATTTTATGTAAATCACAATTTTTCTTGAACTTTGAAATATTTTTATGAACGTAAATTAAATTTTCATAAATATATTGATTGTAAACAGTCATAATTTTAAATTCTTATAAATTTGTTTCTTAAAGAGTCTCTTGGTCTCATATTATATATTGCGCGAACAGCCCTCTTCTGCAATGTAAATATTGTATCAATGTCAGTCGCATTGCCCCATAAGAGTATACCGTATGACATTAAGCTATGAAAGTAACTGAAGTAAACTAATCGAGCAGTTTCCATATTTGTTAATCGACGTATTTTTTTAACCGCGTATGCAGCAGAACTTAGTCTGCTTGACAAATCAAATATATGAGGACCCCATTGCAATTTTTCTTCTAAAGTAATGCCCAAGAAAGTAATAGATTTGACCAAGTCCAATTCCTCATTATTTAATTGTACATTGGTTCTAACATTTTTAACATTTGGTAAACTAAATTTGACACATTTTGTCTTTTTTTTATTAAGCAACAAATTATTGGCGTTAAACCATTGTACAACATCTGAGAGAGCATTGTTTACATCGTCAATAACAGATTGCCGTCTATTAACTTTAAAAGTAAGAGAAGTATCATCAGCAAACAACACTATCCCATGTTTTTCCCTCACTAGGTGAGGTAAGTAATTTATGTAAATGAGGAACAAGAAAGGCCCTAAGATAGAGCCCTGTGGCACACCTATTTTTACCAAAGAACCAGGGGAACGTTTTCTATTTACATAAACTTTTTGAATTCTATCATTAAGATATGAACTAATTAAATCTAGAGACTTATTTTTAACTCCATAATGTTCTAACTTTTTTATAAGGATTTCATGTTGAACGCAGACGCCTTAGATAGATCACAGAAAATGCCAAGTGCATCCTGTGATCCTTCCCAGGCTTCAAATATGTTTAGTAATAGCTCTACACCAGCATCTGTTGTAGAGCGACCGGCAGTGAAACCAAACTGGTTTTTGTGTAAGAGATTGTTTTTAATGAAATATGCCACAAGTTGATTAAGAATTATTTTTTCAAAAATCTTACTAAAAGTGGGTAATACTGAAATAGGTCTATAGTTACTAGGATCTAATGAACAGCCGGATTTGAATAATGGAGTTATTTTAATTTGTTTCATTAGATCATGAAATATGCCATATTCTAAACAATTATTAAATATTAATGCTAAGTCTGGCGCTACAATGTCAATTATGAACTTAAGTATGTCAACAGAAAACCTCCAAAGATCACTAGTCTTTTTAACCCTAATTGATCTAAATACTTTGATTACTTCTTGAGCATTAACTTTTTCAAACTTAAAACTGCTAACACATTGATCTACATTCTCTCTAAGTAAACCCATAGCTGCAGCGGTAGAAGAATTTAAAGATAACGTTGTAGTCACTGGAATATTAGTAAAAAAAGGTTTCAAAAGCAGTAGCAACCTCGAGGTCAGACGTAACATATTTATTACCTATATTTAATTTAAAGTCGATCCTCTGGGATTTAGCTCTTCCAGTTTCCTCATTAATTATTTTCCAACTTGTTTTTATTTTATTATTGCTATTTCCTTTTTTATTTTGAATATGTTGATTTTTTGCTATTTTACATTTTATTTTTAAAAGATTTGGAAAATAATTTTACCTCATCCCTAAACTCATTACTAGTATTAAACATCAATTCCGCATACATATTATATAATTTTTCTCTATTTTTGTGTAACTTAGCAGATGCCCAATCACTAAACACTAATTTATCATTAACAACCACTGTTTTTGGAGTAAATATAAAGTTAAATAATTTAGTGAAAGTACTAAAAAAGTCATTGTACATAATATTGGGGTTTGAATTTTTCATCAAGGACAAATAGCGTACTAAGCCATTTTTAATTTGTTCGATACGTTCTACAGTCACTGGTATAAAACTTATTTTCTGTTTTGATTTTTCTCTCTTGCTACAACTGAATTTAATAAATTGGCCATAGTGGTCAGAATCTAATGTATTGAATAAACATTTAAAATTTGGAATAACACTTGTAAAAATATTATCAATACAAGTGGCACTAGTGGTTGTGACTCTAGTAGGCTCCATAAACATGTGTAAAAGATTATAAGATTTGAACAAATTTAAAAAAAATTGAATTTTGTTCAAGAATATTAATATTGAAGTCTCCACAAATGATTACCTTTTTACTAGAATGTGATAGTTTATACAATACCTCATCCATAATCTTTTCAAAATGTTCAAAGTTAGATGACGGTGGCCTATAAACATTTACAATTATACTCTTCTAATTCAACTGAAGCAAGTTCAGTTGTCCGCTCAACAGAGTGGCTCACTATGTCCTTGCGTTCTTTGAATTTTATCTGTTTATTTAAAATAATTAAAGAACCACCATGTATTGAATTAACTCTGTTGAACGAACTACCAACCTGGTGGTTATTCAAATTAAATATATTAATTCATCATTCTTAAGCCAATGCTCAGTGACACAAAAAATATTAATATTAAAAGTATTTAAAAACAATTCAATTTCTAATTCCTTATTTCTAATACACTGAATGTTCTGATGCACCAGGTTGATACAGTTTAAATTATGTTTTTTATTATTTATTTCAACAATTTTTGTATTTCTATAATGATCATTAATATCATTATTTGATATCTTAATTATTTGGCTAGAGGATATCTCTACTGTCTTAATGTCTAGTTTAAACTACTACTAATACTACTATTACTAGTTGGATTTATTTCCAAGCTGTTTTTACTTATAGAAGTAACTAAACGCTGTTCAATAGAAACAATTTTAGCCAAATTATTGGCTGTCATAGTAAAATAATATAATAGCGATGAAGCTACCTGTCTTTTAATATATGGAGATAGGTAATACCTACCATTAGTCAAATTATAAAAGTTACTAACATTAGTGTTAGTGTCAATTACCTACATGAAATTTGTCATTGTACAAACATAAATTATATATCAGTAAGTTTATCTTATATCTAATTTTATTTTAGGCCTGTGGCAAACCTTGATTATAGGGTAATCAAAACCAGACAATTTTATTAACATCTAAGTTACTTATAGTTTCAAAACATTTTTTAAATTCCAAATGATTTACATTATCTCTATTTCCTACAAAAATTATTATATTAGTTGACTTAGTAAATTGTTTACTTGAATTCTTTATTTGTCTAGTAATATTTATTAAATTATTGTCTGGTGAACAGCTGTTGAATACATTTTGTTTTTCAAAATAAGAATTTAGTACAGATCCCATTCCTTTTCCAATATTATCGCTAAACATATAAGTGTCATATACAGGAGTTAATTTGAGGGAGCCACTATTATTAGAAACAGGGATATCAACCTTGTCACACAATATTTTAGCGGGGGAGGACAATGTTGGTTTTACAGAAAATAACTTATTATTACACACACATGAACAACTGTTAGTCTGTGAGTTCATACATTCCAAACTATTTTGTGATTTTTTTAATAGTTCATCTACTTTTGATTTTTGTTCGCTTAGCATGTTTTGTGTGTTTTCATATTTTTTTGTAACACTTCTTAAAGTAGTCTGCAAACGGGCTAAATGTGTTTCTAATAATTGTGTGTCAGATTCATATCTCCTATTTCTATTTTCTAATTCTGTATTACAAAAGTTATTTTTTTTTAACAATATATTTTTATTAATAATTAATTTTGTAAAAAACTTGTTCTTTTTAGTTAATTTTTGGATTTTCTTAATATATCTATTAATTCTAATATATTTTTTTAATTTCTTATTGCTACAGCTACCCAGCCTTTGTGAGTTTAATGTGTCATTTGTTAAATCTATAGTGACACAGGGGTTTTTAGTTGGGGAGTTGACCAACTGAGAAGCGCTGCCAAATAACTCTTCATACAAGCTGTGAGTGTGAATGTTAGTTGAGTATTGAGCGGCCTCCTCCAGTTCCAAGATTTGTTGGTGGACATCTCTCAGCTCCAGCTCCAGGGTGTCGGTACGCCGACGAAGGGCCTGCTCATACTCAAGACCACACTCATCAAACCTAGCCACTAATAACTGTAGCCTGTTACGCTCCTCTTCAACATCATTATATTTAATATGTAACTTAGAAAGTTCTATTTCTAATTTGTCATTATTCTTTACAGCATCTAATAGTTCCCTCTCATTAGCATCTCTTTCGTTGTTTAGCTGGGCACACAAGTCCTTACTCACTTTTAATTCTTGTAATGCCAGTTGGAGTTAGTTCTCCTCTTGGCGTGAAAGGACACGTGAACGAGTCATCATTTTAATATTAAATAAGGTACCAATGTGCAAAACCAAACAAAGGGCCTATATTGCTTTGTTTCCGCAATAAATGAGACAAAACAAAGAAACTGAGATTTGCAGAAACAAAACTAATATGAAATTGAATGAGACAGTTGTTATATAATAAAGAAGAACTAAAAACACATAAAAACTAGAATATATATCTATTTTAGAAAATTTAAAGTTTGTACGTTACCAATCAACTGTCACTTTTCACTTTCTTAGAGATTTACAATATTGAAGAATAACTTAAACACTATAATTCTTATAACACTAGTATCAATACACTTTAATTGAATAATTTATTGGGAATTTAGCTAAAATTATACACTATAAATAATTTTACTTAATAAAACTATTAGGAACAATTCAAATCAGCTGTTGACCTCAGTGTTGCCACAGACCCCTTGAAATAAGATTTGAAATAAGAATTAAGCATAAGCATTAAAAATAAGATTTTAAAATAAGCATTAAAAAAAAGCATTAGGCGTAAGCATTTAAATAAGCTTTTAAAATAAGCATTAAGAAAAAGCATTAAGCATAAGCATTAAGCATAAGCATTAAGCATAAGCATTAAGCATAAGCATTAAGCATAAGCATTAAGCATAAGCATTAAGCATAAGCATTAAGCATAAGCATTAAGCATAAGCATTAAGCATAAGCATTAAGCATAAGCATTAAGCATAAGCATTAAGCATAAGCATTAAGCATAAGCATTAAGCATAAGCATTAAGCATAAGCATTAAGCATAAGCATTAAGCATAAGCATTAAGCATAAGCATTAAGCATAAGCATTAAGCATAAGCATTAAGCATAAGCATTAAGCATAAGCATTAAGCATAAGCATTAAGCATAAGCATTAAGCATAAGCATTAAGCATAAGCATTAAGCATAAGCATTAAGCATAAGCATTAAGCATAAGCATTAAGCATAAGCATTAAGCATAAGCATTAAGCATAAGCATTAAGCATAAGCATTAAGCATAAGCATTAAGCATAAGCATTAAGCATAAGCATTAAGCATAAGCATTAAGCATAAGCATTAAGCATAAGCATTAAGCATAAGCATTAAGCATAAGCATTAAGCATAAGCATTAAGCATAAGCATTAAGCATAAGCATTAAGCATAAGCATTAAGCATAAGCATTAAGCATAAGCATTAAGCATAAGCATTAAGCATAAGCATTAAGCATAAGCATTAAGCATAAGCATTAAGCATAAGCATTAAGCATAAGCATTAAGCATAAGCATTAAGCATAAGCATTAAGCATAAGCATTAAGCATAAGCATTAAGCATAAGCATTAAGCATAAGCATTAAGCATAAGCATTGGGCATAAGCATAAGCATAAGCATTAAAAATAAGCATTAAGCATAAGCATTAAAAATAAGCTTTTAAAATAAGCATTAAGAAAAAGCATTAAGCATAAGCATTAAGCATAAGCATTAAGCATTAAGCATAAGCATTAAGCGTAGGCGTAAGCGTAAGCGTAAGCGTAAGCGTAAGCGTAAGCGTAAGCGTAAGCGTAAGCGTAAGCGTAAGCGTAAGCGTAAGCGTAAGCGTAAGCGTAAGCGTAAGCGTAAGCGTAAGCGTAAGCGTAAGCGTAAGCGTAAGCGTAAGCGTAAGCGTAAGCGTAAGCGTAAGCGTAAGCGTAAGCGTAAGCGTAAGCGTAAGCGTAAGCGTAAGCGTAAGCGTAAGCGTAAGCGTAAGCGTAAGCGTAAGCGTAAGCGTAAGCGTAAGCGTAAGCGTAAGCGTAAGCGTAAGCGTAAGCGTAAGCGTAAGCGTAAGCGTAAGCGTAAGCGTAAGCGTAAGCGTAAGCGTAAGGAAGTCGTTTTCGATTTTACCATCTAGATTTTGGCGATAGTCATTTAATTACAGTGGTTTGAGTGCTTTGACCGAAAGGAAGTAGTTTTTGTCAGTCGACTTTTATAAATTGTCGTCGAAAAACCAAAAATAAACATATGACAGGAATATTTGTTGGATTTTTTTTTATTTAACTGTGGAACTATATTTTATTATGATTGTAACGGTCTCTTTTAGGCCATTGTCCACGGACCTTCAATTTTGAAAGACGTAAAGAAAAATTGACGTTTCATTGGCTTATGTTTGCCTACGTGAAGTAAACACTTTTATTTTGAATTTTCATGCTAGAATCATGTTTTACATAAAAAATGTATCGACTAATTAGCATTTCAATAAATTAAAGAATATTAGAAATTAAATATAAAAATATTTTATTTTTAATATACAATATAAATATTTATATTTCTGTCAAACGTTTCTGAATAAAAAAAAACATAAAAAAGTAATGTAAATTACAAATATAATGATTAAGTAAAGATTGAAAATTCCTTTCCTTCATATACACAACAGTACAAATAAAATATTACCTGATTACCTTTAAAGACTTGGTAATTTCTTAATTTTCAAAAATTTTACCTGTTTCTAAAACAATTTTAACGGAAACTGTTAACAATAAATTGCTTAGTATCAAGCTTCAAGCATCAAGCCTCAAGCGTCAATAATTTTAACGGAAACTGTTTACATTAAATTGCTTAGTATCAAGGTTCAAGCATCAAGCCTCAAGCGTCAATAAGAAAGCATCAAGCATAAAGCAGTAAACAAAAAACATTTACCATCAAGCAAAAAGCATTAAGCGTATTACATAAAAAATGTATCGACTAATTAGCATTTCAATAAATTAAAGAGTATTAAAAATTAAATAAAAAATTATTTTATTTCTTATATACAATATAACTATTTACATTTCTGTCAAACGTTTCTGAATAAAATGAACATTAAAATGTAATGTAAAATACAAATATAATAATTAAGTTATGATTGAAAATTCCTTTCCTTCATATACACAACCGTATAAATAAAATATAGCTTGATTACATTTAAGGACTTGGTAATTTCCCAATTTTCAAAAATTTTTACTGTTTCTAAAACTATTTTAACGGAAACTGTTTACAATAAATTGTTTAGTATTAGGCTTCAAGCATCAAGCCTCAAGCGTCAATAGAAAGCATCAAGCATAAAGCAGTAAACTAAAAAGATTACGGTTTAATTATTACGAACAAGTGATGGTCAAGAGGTTGTTATAGATTCGAATAGCTAAAGCGATGGCATTGAAAATAAACTAAAATGTAGGTAGGATAATTATTAAGAAAATTTATATTGCTTTCGAAACTTGTGCAGGCGCTTAGCCAAATAAATTAAAGTTTATTGAAAATTAAACATAAAAATATTTAATTTTTAATACACAATATAAATATTTACATTTCTTTCAAACGTTTCTGAATAAAAAAAAACATTGAAATGTAATGTAAAATACAAATATAATAATTAAGTAATGATTGAAAATTCCTTTCCTGCATATACACAACAGTATAAATAAAATGTTACTTGATTACATTTAAGGACTTAGTAATTTCCCAATTTTCAAAAATTTTACCTGTTTCTAAAACAATTTTAACGGAAACTGTTTACATTAAACTGCTTAGTATCAAGCTTCAAGCATCAAGCCTCAAGCGTCAATAAGAAAGCATCAAGCAAAAAGCAGTAAACAAAAAACATTTACCATCAAGCAAAAAGCATTAAGCATAAGCATTAATTTTTTATTTATTTATTTATTTAATTGGAAAACCAACAGCACAAAATAATATAATAGTTAGATAGATAGAAGCAAAAGGCCAATAAAAGGTTTTCACATGTAGAGACATAACAAAAATAAGTAATAAGAGCAAACACAAAAGAAACATAATACATATTGGAATTAAATACATAAAGACAACAAATAATCTACATTTAAACTTATAAAAAAAAAACATGTTAAGAAAAACAAACAATTACTTAAAATAATCAGCTAATTAAAAACATAATATTACCAAGCTTTTCAATATATTAATATATATATGTTAGATATATATTAATATATTGAAAAGAATATATATTAATATATTAATATTATATATATATATATATATATATATATATATATATATATATATATATATACACATAGACACACACACATATGTACATTATACAGAAAAAATGCATCACTAAGTTGCCGCTTATGGAATGAACACTTGAGCAAAAAAGATCTAGTTCCAGTTCATTCGCCGCTTCATTAAATTTCTTACCGGCTCGCAAAATAAAAGAATTCTGACGGTAATTTGCTCTTACCAGTGGAATGTGTAAAATTGGGGCTGATCTAAGAGTTCGTGAAGGAACATTAATATAAACTTTTTCAAGAAGTTCTGGACTGTTTATGACACCTTTAGCTATTTTTAGTAAAAACGTTAAGTCACTTAATTGGCGCCGTTTGCTAAGCGGGAGAAGATGAAACTGTTTACAGAGATCTAGATAATTGTTGGAGTCGTATGGAATTTTCAAGCGATAACAATAATATTTTATAAATTTAATTTGAATGCGTTCAATTCTACTTTCATACGTCTCATATTGCGGATTCCACACTTCTGAGGCGTATTCTAGTGTACTGCGCACGAACATACAGTATAATATTTTAAAAGTTTTAGCCCTTTTAAAATTAACCGAGCTTTTCATTACAAAGCCTAGTATTTTGGAAGCCTTGCCGATAATAGAATTTACATGGGAATAAAATATCAGTTTTGTGTCATGCAGAACTCCTAAATCTCTGATCTCCTCACATTTTTGGAGGTTCTGATGTCTTAAGATGTAATTTGATGATAACACATTTTTCTTTCTTGCAAAACTAACAACAGAACATTTGGAGGGATTGAGATCAAGTTTATGATGAGCACAATATGCGTCAAGTCTAAAAAGATCAGATTGAAGATGAATGACATCTAATGGTGAGGTAATCATTTTGTATATTTTCATATCGTCAGCAAAGCACAATAGGTTACTGTTATGAAAACAACTAGCTATGTCATTGATAAATATCAAAAAAAGTAAAGGCCCCAGCAATGAACCTTGGGGTACCCCCCCACTCGGGATGGAAACCCAACTAGAAATGTAATTATTGACTACAACCGCTTGAGACCTATTGTTAATGTAAGAAGAAAACTACCGGAGCAAGTCACCGCTGATACCCATTTTGAATAATTTAGACAACAATAGTTCGTGATCAATCCTGTCAAAGACTTTGCTATAATCGGTGTAGATAACATCAATTTGATAACCTTGGTCCATTGATCGCGTTAAGAAATCATTGAAGATGACAAGATTAGTAACAGTAGACCGCCCTTTAAGGAACCCATGTTGATATGGAGAAAACGATTGATGAAGTGCTTCATATACCTGGTCATATATTATTCTTTCAAACACTTTGGCAATAATACACAATTTTGAAATAGGTCGATAGTTAGTGATATCTGACTTTGATCCCTTTTTGTGTATAGGCGAAACGAAAGCGGACTTCCAAATGACAGGAAAAGTATTTTCAGGAATAGATTTCTTAAAGAGTAGAGATATAGGGTAGTGGATAGACCTAGCGCACAATTTTAAGAAAACTGGGCTGATACCATCGGGGCCAGCAGATTTAGAGAGATCGAGATTTGAGATCAATTTATGCACTTCATTAGGATCTATTTCAATGTTGGAGATTAAAAAATCATTTAAATTAGAAGACTCAATCGGGTTAGAGTGACTTAAGTTAGAATTAGACGCATCTGAAAGAAAAATGGAATTAAAATATTTTGAAAACGCATCACATATCGATTCGCCTGTAGTAGCTGATTTACCCAAAAAACTCATTGAGGCCGGTATACCGTTTGAATTAGATCTACTTTTTATGTAGGACCAAAATTGTTTTGGATTGCATTCAATATTATTTTCGATTGAAGAGATGTATGTTTCAAAGCACTTATCCTCCAAAGAGTGAACTCTGTCGCGTAATAGTTTAAATGTCAACATATCCGATAACCTACCATAAATTTTGTAATTAGTTGCATATTTGAATTTTTCTTTTATTAAATATTATTATTATTAAAGGTTTAGTGTACCACAAAGGATATGATAAGCTGCATACTTTTTAGTTGGAACAAACTCAGATAACAATTGATTAATAGTGTTATAAAAGAAACTGACTGCATCATCTAGTTTTAATGACATGAACTTTACATCCCAATCAATAGCTAAGATTCAAAACTAATATGAAATTGAATGAGACAGTTGTTATATAATAAAGAAGAACTAAAAACACATAAAAACTAGAATATATATCTATTTTAGAAAATTTAAAGTTTGTACGTTACCAATCAACTGTCACTTTTCACTTTCTTAGAGATTTACAATATTGAAGAATAACTTAAACACTATAATTCTTATAACACTAGTATCAATACACTTTAATTGAATAATTGATTGGGAATTTAGATAAAATATACACTATAAATAATTTTACTTAATAAAACTATTAGGAACAATTCAAATCAGCTGTTGACCTCAGTGTTGCCACAGACCCCTTGAAATAAGATTTGAAATAAGCATTAAGCATAAGCATTAAAAATAAGATTTTAAAATAAGCATTAAAAAAAAGCATTAGGCGTAAGCATTTAAATAAGCTTTTAAAATAAGCATTAAGAAAAAGCATTTAGTATAAGCATTGTAAATAAGCTTTAAAAATAAAGCATTAAAAAAAACTTTAAGCATAAGCATTAAGCATAAGCATTAGGCATAAGCATTAAGCATGAGCATTAAGCATAAGCATTAAGCATAAGCATTAAGCATTAAGAAAAAGCATTAAGTATAAGCATTTAAAATAAGCTTTAAAAAAAAGCATTAAGAAAAAGCATTAAGCAAAAGCATTTAAAATAAGCATAAGCAGTAAGCATAAGCATTAAGCATAAGCATTAAGCATAAGCATTAAGCATAAGCATTAAAAAAACTTTTAAAATAAGCATTAAGAAAAAGCATTAATCTAAACTTCTATACAGAGATTCAATTGTTTTAGTCAAATCAACAACTTATATCTTTGTTTTTAGTCAAAACCAAACTACGACATGTATAAAAGCTAACAGCTCGGCCATCCTAAACATAACGAGTCCGCTCGTTATCAAAAACCATTTACTTACAATTTTAATTCTGAAGTAATTTGTAAATCTAATTATTATAATTGTAAAGTCACAGAATCTAATCTTAAGTCTATATATTTATGATACATTAATATTTATACATTTTTCGGCCATCATATATAAATAATTGGTCCTCCAATTTAGACAATGTTTTTGAAATTTATAGACTTAACAATTTCAACTATAATGATCAATTGGTATAAGTTGTCTGATTACGTGTTCAATCTGGCTCAGCAGCCTCTTTCAAAAAAAAAATCTACTAGACACAAAAATTTGCCTCATAAATCATAATCATAGTCATAGTCAGTTCCATATCCTCAATGTACCAAATACTACTCAGAAGTTGGCTTATCGGCCTCATGTGAGTATTTGATCTTCTCAAACGCTACTCAAAAATTGGCTTATCGGCCTCATGTGAGCGCTTGATGTCCCTATACCTCAAATGCTACACTCATCATTTGGCTAATCGGCCTCATGTGAGCATTTGATGTCACTAGTCATAATCAGTTCAATATCCTCAATGTACCAAATACTACTCAGAAGTTGGCTTATCGGCCTCATGTGAGTATTTGATCTTCTCAAACGCTACTCAATAATTGGCTTATCGGCCTCATGTGAGCGCTTGATGTCCCTATACCTCAAATGCTACACTCATCATTTGGCTTATCGGCCTCATGTGAGCATTTGATGTCACTAGTCATAGTCAGTTCAATATCCTCAATGTACCAAATACTACTCGGAAGTTGGCTTACCGGCTTCATGTTAGTGATCAGACAACAAAACCCTTATCCACATAAAATACTTTTTAGAAAACTATTCAAAGTAATTACTTTTATCATCTTAATGTATTCTACATATTAAATATATTGAATTAATACATAAATAAGCACAAATAATAGCTAAGAATACCGAATTGAGTTAATACATAAATAATAACATAATAAAGAATACCGAATTGAATTAATACATAAATAAGCACAAATAATAGCTAAGAATACCGAATTCAAAACGAAGTTATTTAAAACAAAAGTTAAAAAATTGTTTTCCAAGTTTAAAACAAACACTCACGTTTACGAAAATCCGGGATAAAATAATTTCGCGCCTTATCATAATACGTAACAAAATACGTCAAGTTAAAGTGAAATAATTATCAGTAAAAATTAAAAAACAAGATCGTGAAGGTTGATCGCTAATCTCAATACTAGTTGTCTCAACAATAATAATAAAGTGCTTACTACTATAATTAATCGCTTAATTTTCTTTAATTAGCGAGTATTTAAAAAAAATGGATGTAAATCGAAACGAATGACCTTTATGCTGTGACGTGATCGATGATGGATAAATTGCGCAGACATCAACGTGTTGCTCGCCACGTGCCATGCCAGTACCGCTACCATAGCTGCTATCGCCACGACCGCCATCAACACCATCAACACCATCAGCAACATCGACACCATCAGCGCCAACCGCGCTGCGCCTTCATCGCCATCCGCCCCGCGCCATCACCGCCATCCGCGCCGCGCCATCACCGGTATCCGCGACGCGCCGTTACCGCCATTCACACCGCGCCATTACCGCCATTCGCGCCGCGTTGTCACCGCCATAATTTGTCATTTCCTTCTTTCTTCATTAGCAACGATTCCTTCTTTCGTAGAATTCTTCCAATGGTTTGTCACATAATCTAATAAACGACTTGCATAAGCGATTAAATAGGTATTTTCACTCGATTTTCTTGATATGTGGGTAGATCTCAATTTTGAAGTTTTGAGATAACAAATTTAACTTGATTGATTGATTTACAACCATTGATTATCAACTATTGATTGATTGTATTGATTCTGGAACTTCATTGTTATTATCTTGTAGTGTGCGTTTCAAATAATAATATCACTTAATTTTTTTGCTTGATGTGATTTTGTAGCTTCAATAAACTTATCTTGTAGGTAGTTTGTGGTTTTAATGCCCGAGTGAATCCCACTTCTGAACTATTAGAACTCTCTTACCGCAAAGAATCGCCAACGACAGTTGTTCTATTCTTTAAAGCACTTTATGACACTGTTTACAAATACACTAAACTGTTTACCATTTAAACTCTTAACTATCACTGTTACACAACTTAGTCCCTCGATCTCACACTCAGCTATTATAACTGTTACACTTTTATCACAATAGTACCACCCCCCCAACTTGTACTCCCAATTTCACAATGCCTTCTCTTAACCGAGCTGCGATTTATATACTTCTTATTCTTAGTCAAATCAGTATTCAATATTACATTTATTTTATCAATTAAACTTCTATACAGAGATTCAATTGTTTTAGTCAAATCAACAACTTATATCTTTGTTTTTAGTCAAAACCAAACTACGACATGTATAAAAGCTAACATACATATTGGAATTAAATACATAAAGACAACAAATAATCTACATTTAAACTTATAAAAAAAAAACATGTTAAGAAAAACAAACAATTACTTAAAATAATCAGCTAATTAAAAACATAATATTACCAAGCTTTTCAATATATAAATATATATATATGTTAGATAGATATATTATAGATAGGTATAATGTACATATGTGTGTGTCTATACACATAGACACACACATATGTACATTATACAGAAAAAATGCATCACTAAGTTGCCGCTTATGGAATGAACACTTGAGCAAAAAAGATCTAGTTCCAGTTCATTCGCCGCTTCATTAAATTTTTTACCGGCTCGCAAAATAAAAGAATTCTGACGGTAATTTGTTCTTACCAGTGGAATGTGTAAAATTGGGGCTGATCTAAGAGTTCGTGAAGGAACATTAATATAAACTTTTTCAAGAAGTTCTGGACTGTTTATGACACCTTTAGCTATTTTTAGTAAAAACGTTAAGTCACTTATTTGGCGCCTTTTGCTAAGCGGGAGAAGATGAAACTGTTTACAGAGATCTAGATAATTGTTGGAGTCGTATGGAATTTTCAAGCGATAACAAAGATATTTTATAAATTTAATTTGAATGCGTTCAATTCTACTTTCATACGTCTCATATTGCGGATTCCACACTTCTGAGGCATATTCTAGTGTACTGCGCACGAACATACAGTATAATATTTTAAAAGTTTTAGCCCTTTTAAAATTAACCGAGCTTTTCATTACAAAGCCTAGTATTTTGGAAGCCTTGCCGATAATAGAATTTACATGGGAATAAAATATCAGTTTTGTGTCATGCAGAACTCCTAAATCTCTGATCTCCTCACATTTTTGGAGGTTCTGATGTCTTAAGATGTAATTTGATGATAACACATTTTTCTTTCTTGCAAAACTAACAACAGAACATTTGGAGGGATTGAGATCAAGTTTATGATGAGCACAATATGCGTCAAGTCTAAAAAGATCAGATTGAAGATGAATGACATCTAATGGTGAGGTAATCATTTTGTATATTTTCATATCGTCAGCAAAGCACAATAGGTTACTGTTATGAAAACAACTAGCTATGTCATTGATAAATATCAAGAAAAGTAAAGGCCCCAGCAATGAACCTTGGGGTACCCCACTCGGGATGGAAACCCAACTAGAAATGTAATTATTGACTACAACCGCTTGAGACCTATTGTTAATGTAAGAAGAAAACTACCGGAGCAAGTCACCGCTGATACCCATTTTGAATAATTTAGACAACAATAATTCGTGATCAATCCTGTCAAAGACTTTACTATAATCGGTGTAGATAACATCAATTTGATAACCTTGGTCCATTGATCGCGTTAAGAAATCATTGAAGATGACAAGATTAGTAACAGTAGACCGCCCTTTAAGGAACCCATGTTGATATGGAGAAAACGATTGATGAAGTGCTTCATATACCTGGTCATATATTATTCTTTCAAACACTTTGGCATTTCATACACAATTTTGAAATAGGTCGATAGTTAGTGATATCTGACTTTGATCCCTTTTTGTGTATAGGCGAAACGAACGCGGACTTCCAAATGACAGGAAAAGTATTTTCAGAAATAGATTTCTTAAAGAGTAGAGATATAGGGTAGTGGATAGACCTAGTGCACAATTTTAAGAAAACTGGGCTGATACCATCGGGGCCAGCAGATTTAGAGAGATCGAGATTTGAGATCAATTTATGCACTTCATTAGGATCTATTTCAATGTTGGAGATTAAAAAATCATTTAAATTAGAAGACTCAATCGGGTTAGAGTGACTTAAGTTAGAATTAGACGCATCTGAAAGAAAAATGGAATGAAAATATTTTGAAAACGCATCACATATCGATTCGCCTGTAGTAGCTGATTTACCCAAAAAACTCATTGAGGCCGGTATACCGTTTGAATTAGATCTACTTTTTATGTAGGACCAAAATTGTTTTGGATTGCATTCAATATTATTTTCGATTGAAGAGATGTATGTTTCAAAGCACTTATCCTCCAAAGAGTGAACTCTGTCGCGTAATAGTTTAAATGTCAACATATCCGATAACCTACCATAAATTTTGTAATTAGTTGCATATTTGAATTTTTCTTTTATTAAATATTATTATTATTAAAGGTTTAGTGTACCACAAAGGATATGATAAGCTGCATACTTTTTAGTTGGAACAAACTCAGATAACAATTGATTAATAGTGTTATAAAAGAAACTGACTGCATCATCTAGTTTTAATGACATGAACTTTACATCCCAATCAATAGCTAAGATTCAAAACTAATATGAAATTGAATGAGACAGTTGTTATATAATAAAGAAGAACTAAAAACACATAAAAACTAGAATATATATCTATTTTAGAAAATTTAAAGTTTGTACGTTACCAATCAACTGTCACTTTTCACTTTCTTAGAGATTTACAATATTGAAGAATAACTTAAACACTATAATTCTTATAACACTAGTATCAATACACTTTAATTGAATAATTGATTGGGAATTTAGATAAAATATACACTATAAATAATTTTACTTAATAAAACTATTAGGAACAATTCAAATCAGCTGTTGACCTCAGTGTTGCCACAGACCCCTTGAAATAAGATTTGAAATAAGCATTAAGCATAAGCATTAAAAATAAGATTTTAAAATAAGCATTAAAAAAAAGCATTAGGCGTAAGCATTTAAATAAGCTTTTAAAATAAGCATTAAGAAAAAGCATTTAGTATAAGCATTGTAAATAAGCTTTAAAAATAAAGCATTAAAAAAAACTTTAAGCATAAGCATTAAGCATAAGCATTAGGCATAAGCATTAAGCATGAGCATTAAGCATAAGCATTAAGCATAAGCATTAAGCATTAAGAAAAAGCATTAAGTATAAGCATTTAAAATAAGCTTTAAAAAAAAGCATTAAGAAAAAGCATTAAGCAAAAGCATTTAAAATAAGCATAAGCAGTAAGCATAAGCATTAAGCATAAGCATTAAGCATAAGCATTAAGCATAAGCATTAAAAAAACTTTTAAAATAAGCATTAAGAAAAAGCATTAATCTAAACTTCTATACAGAGATTCAATTGTTTTAGTCAAATCAACAACTTATATCTTTGTTTTTAGTCAAAACCAAACTACGACATGTATAAAAGCTAACAGCTCGGCCATCCTAAACATAACGAGTCCGCTCGTTATCAAAAACCATTTACTTACAATTTTAATTCTGAAGTAATTTGTAAATCTAATTATTATAATTGTAAAGTCACAGAATCTAATCTTAAGTCTATATATTTATGATACATTAATATTTATACATTTTTCGGCCATCATATATAAATAATTGGTCCTCCAATTTAGACAATGTTTTTGAAATTTATAGACTTAACAATTTCAACTATAATGATCAATTGGTATAAGTTGTCTGATTACGTGTTCAATCTGGCTCAGCAGCCTCTTTCAAAAAAAAAATCTACTAGACACAAAAATTTGCCTCATAAATCATAATCATAGTCATAGTCAGTTCCATATCCTCAATGTACCAAATACTACTCAGAAGTTGGCTTATCGGCCTCATGTGAGTATTTGATCTTCTCAAACGCTACTCAAAAATTGGCTTATCGGCCTCATGTGAGCGCTTGATGTCCCTATACCTCAAATGCTACACTCATCATTTGGCTAATCGGCCTCATGTGAGCATTTGATGTCACTAGTCATAATCAGTTCAATATCCTCAATGTACCAAATACTACTCAGAAGTTGGCTTATCGGCCTCATGTGAGTATTTGATCTTCTCAAACGCTACTCAATAATTGGCTTATCGGCCTCATGTGAGCGCTTGATGTCCCTATACCTCAAATGCTACACTCATCATTTGGCTTATCGGCCTCATGTGAGCATTTGATGTCACTAGTCATAGTCAGTTCAATATCCTCAATGTACCAAATACTACTCGGAAGTTGGCTTACCGGCTTCATGTTAGTGATCAGACAACAAAACCCTTATCCACATAAAATACTTTTTAGAAAACTATTCAAAGTAATTACTTTTATCATCTTAATGTATTCTACATATTAAATATATTGAATTAATACATAAATAAGCACAAATAATAGCTAAGAATACCGAATTGAGTTAATACATAAATAATAACATAATAAAGAATACCGAATTGAATTAATACATAAATAAGCACAAATAATAGCTAAGAATACCGAATTCAAAACGAAGTTATTTAAAACAAAAGTTAAAAAATTGTTTTCCAAGTTTAAAACAAACACTCACGTTTACGAAAATCCGGGATAAAATAATTTCGCGCCTTATCATAATACGTAACAAAATACGTCAAGTTAAAGTGAAATAATTATCAGTAAAAATTAAAAAACAAGATCGTGAAGGTTGATCGCTAATCTCAATACTAGTTGTCTCAACAATAATAATAAAGTGCTTACCACTATAATTAATCGCTTAATTTTCTTTAATTAGCGAGTATTTAAAAAAAATGGATGTAAATCGAAACGAATGACCTTTATGCTGTGACGTGATCGATGATGGATAAATTGCGCAGACATCAACGTGTTGCTCGCCACGTGCCATGCCAGTACCGCTACCATAGCTGCTATCGCCACGACCGCCATCAACACCATCAACACCATCAGCAACATCGACACCATCAGCGCCAACCGCGCTGCGCCTTCATCGCCATCCGCCCCGCGCCATCACCGCCATCCGCGCCGCGCCATCACCGGTATCCGCGACGCGCCGTTACCGCCATTCACACCGCGCCATTACCGCCATTCGCGCCGCGTTGTCACCGCCATAATTTGTCATTTCCTTCTTTCTTCATTAGCAACGATTCCTTCTTTCGTAGAATTCTTCCAATGGTTTGTCACATAATCTAATAAACGACTTGCATAAGCGATTAAATAGGTATTTTCACTCGATTTTCTTGATATGTGGGTAGATCTCAATTTTGAAGTTTTGAGATAACAAATTTAACTTGATTGATTGATTTACAACCATTGATTATCAACTATTGATTGATTGTATTGATTCTGGAACTTCATTGTTATTATCTTGTAGTGTGCGTTTCAAATAATAATATCACTTAATTTTTTTGCTTGATGTGATTTTGTAGCTTCAATAAACTTATCTTGTAGGTAGTTTGTGGTTTTAATGCCCGAGTGAATCCCACTTCTGAACTATTAGAACTCTCTTACCGCAAAGAATCGCCAACGACAGTTGTTCTATTCTTTAAAGCACTTTATGACACTGTTTACAAATACACTAAACTGTTTACCATTTAAACTCTTAACTATCACTGTTACACAACTTAGTCCCTCGATCTCACACTCAGCTATTATAACTGTTACACTTTTATCACAATAGTACCACCCCCCCAACTTGTACTCCCAATTTCACAATGCCTTCTCTTAACCGAGCTGCGATTTATATACTTCTTATTCTTAGTCAAATCAGTATTCAATATTACATTTATTTTATCAATTAAACTTCTATACAGAGATTCAATTGTTTTAGTCAAATCAACAACTTATATCTTTGTTTTTAGTCAAAACCAAACTACGACATGTATAAAAGCTAACATACATATTGGAATTAAATACATAAAGACAACAAATAATCTACATTTAAACTTATAAAAAAAAAACATGTTAAGAAAAACAAACAATTACTTAAAATAATCAGCTAATTAAAAACATAATATTACCAAGCTTTTCAATATATAAATATATATATATGTTAGATAGATATATTATAGATAGGTATAATGTACATATGTGTGTGTCTATACACATAGACACACACATATGTACATTATACAGAAAAAATGCATCACTAAGTTGCCGCTTATGGAATGAACACTTGAGCAAAAAAGATCTAGTTCCAGTTCATTCGCCGCTTCATTAAATTTTTTACCGGCTCGCAAAATAAAAGAATTCTGACGGTAATTTGTTCTTACCAGTGGAATGTGTAAAATTGGGGCTGATCTAAGAGTTCGTGAAGGAACATTAATATAAACTTTTTCAAGAAGTTCTGGACTGTTTATGACACCTTTAGCTATTTTTAGTAAAAACGTTAAGTCACTTATTTGGCGCCTTTTGCTAAGCGGGAGAAGATGAAACTGTTTACAGAGATCTAGATAATTGTTGGAGTCGTATGGAATTTTCAAGCGATAACAAAGATATTTTATAAATTTAATTTGAATGCGTTCAATTCTACTTTCATACGTCTCATATTGCGGATTCCACACTTCTGAGGCATATTCTAGTGTACTGCGCACGAACATACAGTATAATATTTTAAAAGTTTTAGCCCTTTTAAAATTAACCGAGCTTTTCATTACAAAGCCTAGTATTTTGGAAGCCTTGCCGATAATAGAATTTACATGGGAATAAAATATCAGTTTTGTGTCATGCAGAACTCCTAAATCTCTGATCTCCTCACATTTTTGGAGGTTCTGATGTCTTAAGATGTAATTTGATGATAACACATTTTTCTTTCTTGCAAAACTAACAACAGAACATTTGGAGGGATTGAGATCAAGTTTATGATGAGCACAATATGCGTCAAGTCTAAAAAGATCAGATTGAAGATGAATGACATCTAATGGTGAGGTAATCATTTTGTATATTTTCATATCGTCAGCAAAGCACAATAGGTTACTGTTATGAAAACAACTAGCTATGTCATTGATAAATATCAAGAAAAGTAAAGGCCCCAGCAATGAACCTTGGGGTACCCCCCCACTCGGGATGGAAACCCAACTAGAAATGTAATTATTGACTACAACCGCTTGAGACCTATTGTTAATGTAAGAAGAAAACTACCGGAGCAAGTCACCGCTGATACCCATTTCGAATAATTTAGACAACAATAGTTCGTGATCAATCCTGTCAAAGACTTTGCTATAATCGGTGTAGATAACATCAATTTGATAACCTTGGTCCATTGATCGCGTTAAGAAATCATTGAAGATGACAAGATTAGTAACAGTAGACCGCCCTTTAAGGAACCCATGTTGATATGGAGAAAACGATTGATGAAGTGCTTCATATACCTGGTCATATATTATTCTTTCAAACACTTTGGCAATAATACACAATTTTGAAATAGGTCGATAGTTAGTGATATCTGACTTTGATCCCTTTTTGTGTATAGGCACATATCGATTCGCCTGTAGTAGCTGATTTACCCAAAAAACTCATTGAGGCCGGTATACCGTTTGAATTAGATCTACTTTTTATGTAGGACCAAAATTGTTTTGGATTGCATTCAATATTATTTTCGATTGAAGAGATGTATGTTTCAAAGCACTTATCCTCCAAAGAGTGAACTCTGTCGCGTAATAGTTTAAATGTCAACATATCCGATAACCTACCATAAATTTTGTAATTAGTTGCATATTTGAATTTTTCTTTTATTAAATATTATTATTATTAAAGGTTTAGTGTACCACAAAGGATATGATGAGCTGCATACTTTTTTAGTTGGAACAAATTCAGATAACAATTGATTAATAGTGTTATAAAAGAAACTGACTGCATCATCTAGTTTTAATGACATGAACTTTACATCCCAATCAATAGCTAAGATTCAAAACTAATATGAAATTGAATGAGACAGTTGTTATATAATAAAGAAGAACTAAAAACACATAAAAACTAGAATATATATCTATTTTAGAAAATTTAAAGTTTGTACGTTACCAATCAACTGTCACTTTTCACTTTCTTAGAGATTTACAATATTGAAGAATAACTTAAACACTATAATTCTTATAACACTAGTATCAATACACTTTAATTGAATAATTGATTGGGAATTTAGCTAAAATTATACACTATAAATAATTTTACTTAATAAAACTATTAGGAACAATTCAAATCAGCTGTTGACCTCAGTGTTGCCACAGACCACTTGAAATAAGATTTGAAATAGAAAAGAAGAAAAAGCATTAAGCATAAGCATTAAGCATAAGCATTAAACATAAGCATTAAGCATAAGCGTAAGCGTAAGCGTAAGCGTAAGCGTAAGCGTAAGCGTAAGCGTAAGCGTAAGCGTAAGCGTAAGCGTAAGCGTAAGCGTAAGCGTAAGCGTAAGCGTAAGCGTATGCGTAAAGCGTAAGGAAGTCGTTTTCGATTTTACCATCTAGATTTTGGCGATAGTCATTTAGTTACAGTGGTTTGAGTGCTTTGACCGAAAGGAATTAGTTTTTGTCAGTCGACTTTTATAAATTGTCGTCGAAAAACCAAAACTAAACATATGACAGGAATATTTGTTGGATTTTTTTTTATTTAACTGTGGAACTATATTTTATTATGATTGTAACGGTCTCTTTTAGGCCATTGTCCACGGACCTTTAATTTTGAAAGACGTAAAGAAAAATTTACGTTTCATTGGCTTATGTTTGCCTACGTGAAGTAAACACTTTTATTTTGAATTTTCATGCTAGAATCATGTTTTACATAAAAAATGTATCGACTAATTAGCATTTCAATAAATTAAAGAATATTAGAAATTAAATATAAAAATATTTTATTTTTAATATACAATATAAATATTTATATTTCTGTCAAACGTTTCTGAATAAAAAAAACATAAAAAAAGTAATGTAAATTACAAATATAATGATTAAGTAAAGATTGAAAATTCCTTTCCTTCATATACACAACAGTACAAATAAAATATTACCTGATTACCTTTAAAGATTTGGTAATTTCTTAATTTTCAAAAATTTTACCTGTTTCTAAAACAATTTTAACGGAAACTGTTAACAATAAATTGCTTAGTATCAAGCTTCAAGCATCAAGCCTCAAGCGTCAATAATTTTAACGGAAACTGTTTACATTAAATTGCTTAGTATCAAGGTTCAAGCATCAAGCCTCAAGCGTCAATAAGAAAGCATCAAGCATAAAGCAGTAAACAAAAAACATTTACCATCAAGCAAAAAGCATTAAGCATAAGCATTAAGCGTATTACATAAAAAATGTATCGACTAATTAGCATTTCAATAAATTAAAGATTATTAAAAATTAAATAAAAAATTGTTTTATTTCTTATATACAATATAACTATTTACATTTCTGTCAAACGTTTCTGAATAAAATAAACATTAAAATGTAATGTAAAATACAAATATAATAATTAAGTTATGATTGAAAATTCCTTTCCTTCATATACACAACCGTATAAATAAAATATAGCTTGATTACATTTAAGGACTTGGTAATTTCCCAATTTTCAAAAATTTTTACTGTTTCTAAAACTATTTTAATGGAAACTGTTTACAATAAATTGTTTAGTATTAGGCTTCAAGCATCAAGCCTCAAGCGTCAATAGAAAGCATCAAGCATAAAGCAGTAAACTAAAAACATTACTGTTTAATTATTACTAACAAGTGATGGTCAAGAGGTTGTTACAGATTCGAATAGCTAAAGCGATGACATTGAAAATAAACTAAAATGTAGGTAGGATAATTATTAAGAAAATTTATATTGCTTTCGAAACTTGTGCAGGCGCTTAGCCAAATAAATTAAAGATTATTGAAAATTAAACATAAAAATATTTAATTTTTAATACACAATATAAATATTTACATTTCTTTCAAACGTTTCTGAATAAAAAAAAACATTGAAATGTAATGTAAAATACAAATATAATAATTAAGTAATGATTGAAAATTTCTTTCCTGCATATACACAACAGTATAAATAAAATGTTACTTGATTACATTTAAGGACTTAGTAATTTCCCAATTTTCAAAAATTTTACCTGTTTCTAAAACAATTTTAACGGAAACTGTTTACAATAAATTGCTTAGTATCAAGCTTCAAGCATCAAGCCTCAAGCGTCAATAATTTTAACGGAAACTGTTTACATTAAACTGCTTAGTATCAAGCTTCAAGCATCAAGCCTCAAGCATCAATAAGAAAGCATCAAGCAAAAAGCAGTAAACAAAAAACATTTACCATCAAGCAAAAAGCATTAAGCATAAGCATTAATTTTTTATTTATTTATTTATTTAATTGGAAAACCAACAGCACAAAATAATATAATAGTTAGATAGATAGAAGCAAAAGGCCAATAAAAGGTTTTCACATGTAGAAACATAACAAAAATAAGTAATAAGAGCAAACACAAAAGAAACATAATACATATTGGAATTAAATACATAAAGACAACAAATAATCTACATTTAAACTTATAAAAAAAAAAAAACATGTTAAGAAAAACAAACAATTACTTAAAATAATCAGCTAATTAAAAACATAATATTACCAAGCTTTTCAATATATAAATATATATATGTTAGATATATATATATATATATATATATATATATATATATACACATAGACACACACACATATGTACATTATACAGAAAAAATGCATCACTAAGTTGCCGCTTATGGAATGAACACTTGAACAAAAAAGATCTAGTTCCAGTTCATTCGCCGCTTCATTAAATTTTTTACCGGCTCGCAAAATAAAAGAATTCTGACGGTAATTTGTTCTTACCAGTGGAATGTGTAAAATTGGGGCTGATCTAAGAGTTCGTGAAGGAACATTAATATAAACTTTTTCAAGAAGTTCTGGACTGTTTATGACACCTTTAGCTATTTTTAGTAAAAACGTTAAGTCACTTAATTGGCGCCGTTTGCTAAGCGGGAGAAGATGAAACTGTTTACAGAGATCTAGATAATTGTTGGAGTCGTATGGAATTTTCAAGCGATAACAAAGATATTTTATAAATTTAATTTGAATGCGTTCAATTCTACTTTCATACGTCTCATATTGCGGATTAAACACTTCTGAGGCGTATTCTAGTGTACTGCGCACGAACATACAGTATAATATTTTAAAAGTTTTAGCCCTTTTAAAATTAACCGAGCTTTTCATTACAAAGCCTAGTATTTTGGAAGCCTTGCCGATAATAGAATTTACATGGAAACAAAATATCAGTTTTGTGTCATGCAGAACTCCTAAATCTCTGATCTCCTCACATTTTTGGAGGTTCTGATGTCCTAAATCTCTGATCTCCTCACATTTTTGGAGGTTCTGATGTCTTAAGATGTAATTTGATGATAACACATTTTTCTTTCTTGCAAAACTAACAACAGAACATTTGGAGGGATTGAGATCAAGTTTATGATGAGCACAATATGCGTCAAGTCTAAAAAGATCAGATTGAAGATGAATGACATCTAATGGTTAGGTAATCATTTTGTATATTTTCATATCGTCAGCAAAGCACAATAGGTTACTGTTATGAAAACAACTAGCTATGTCATTGATAAATATCAAGAAAAGTAAAGGCCCCAGCAATGAACCTTGGGGTACCCCACTCGGGATGGAAACCCAAATAGAAATGTAATTATTAACTACAACCGCTTGAGACCTATTGTTAATGTAAGAAGAAAACTACCGGAGCAAGTCACCGCTGATACCCATTTTGAATAATTTAGACAACAATAATTCGTGATCAATCCTGTCAAAGACTTTGCTATAATCGGTGTAGATAACATCAATTTGATAACCTTGGTCCATTGATCGCGTTAAGAAATCATTGAAGATGACAAGATTAGTAACAGTAGACCGCCCTTTAAGGAACCCATGTTGATATGGAGAAAACGATTGATGAAGTGCTTCATATACCTGGTCATATATTATTCTTTCAAACACTTTGGCAATAATACACAATTTTGAAATAGGTCGATAGTTAGTGATATCTGACTTTGATCCCTTTTTGTGTATAGGCACATATCGATTCGCCTGTAGTAGCTGATTTACCCAAAAAACTCATTGAGGCCGGTATACCGTTTGAATTAGATCTACTTTTTATGTAGGACCAAAATTGTTTTGGATTGCATTCAATAATATTTTCGATTGAAGAGATGTATGTTTCAAAGCACTTATCCTCCAAAGAGTGAACTCTGTCGCGTAATAGTTTAAATGTCAACATATCTGATAACCTACCATAAATTTTGTAATTAGTTGCATATTTGAATTTTTCTTTTATTAAATATTATTATTATTAAAGGTTTAGTGTACCACAAAGGATATGATGAGCTGCATACTTTTTTAGTTGGAACAAATTCAGATAACAATTGATTAATAGTGTTATAAAAGAAACTGACTGCATCATCTAGTTTTAATGACATGAACTTTACATCCCAATCAATAGCTAAGATTCAAAACTAATATGAAATTGAATGAGACAGTTGTTATATAATAAAGAAGAACTAAAAACACATAAAAACTAGAATATATATCTATTTTAGAAAATTTAAAGTTTGTACGTTACCAATCAACTGTCACTTTTCACTTTCTTAGAGATTTACAATATTGAAGAATAACTTAAACACTATAATTCTTATAACACTAGTATCAATACACTTTAATTGAATAATTGATTGGGAATTTAGCTAAATTTATACACTATAAATAATTTTACTTAATAAAACTATTAGGAACAATTCAATTCAGCGGTTGACCTCAGTGTTGCCACAGACCCCTTGAAATAAGATTTGAAATAAGCATTAAGCATAAGCATTAAAAATGAGCTTTTAAAATAAGCATTAAAAAAGCATTAGGCGTAAGCATTTAAATAAGCTTTTAAAATAAGCATTAAGCATAAGCATTAAAAATGAGCTTTTAAAATAAGCATTAAAAAAAGCATTAGGCGTAAGCATTTAAATAAGCTTTTAAAATAAGCATTAAGCATAAGCATTAAAAATATGCTTTTAAAATAAGCATTAAGAAAAAGCATTAAGCAAAAGCATTAAAAATAATCTTTTCAAATAAGCATAAGCATTAAGCATTTAAAATAAGCATCAAGCATAAGCATTAAAAAAAAGCATTTAGCATAAGCATTAAGCATAAGCATTAAAAATAAGCATTAAGCATAAGCATTAAGTATAAGCATTTAAAATAAGCTTTAAAAAAAAAGCATTAAGAAAAAGCATTAAGCAAAAGCATTTAAAATAAGCATAAGCAGTAAGCATAAGCATTAAGCATAAGCATTAAAAAAAGCTTTTAAAATAAGCATTAAGAAAAAGCATTAATAATAAGCATTTAGAAAAAGGCTTTTAAAATAAGCATTAAGCATAAGCATTAAGCATAAGCATTAAGCATAGGCATTAAGCATTAAGCAGCAAGCCTCATGTCTAAAGCATCAAGAATTAATAATTGAGCATCGAGCATTGAACATCAAGCATAGCATCCAACATAGAGCATAGCATCGAACATCGAGCATATCATGGAGGATCATGCATATGTATTCGATTTTAATTTGTCAGTGGCGCCTCGGCTTTGTTGTTTTATAATTTATATAAAATTTAAAATTTAATGTACCACCTTAAATAATCTACCGCTGAATCTAGTTGGCATAATTTTAAGAATTTACCTTATTTTATTTAACTTTATTCATAATAAAGGTCAATGTTGTTTATATTAAATCAATAAATTATTTTTACCACAAAAGCTAAATTTCCTTTTTTTTCAAATAAGCATTAAGCATAAGCATTTGAAATAAGCATTAAGCATAAGCATTCAAAACAAGCTTTTAAAATAAGCATTAAAAAAAGAATTAGGCGTAAGCATTTACATAAGCTTTTAAAATAAGCATTAAGCATAAGCATTAAAAATTAGCTTTTAAAATAAGCGTTAAGAAAAAGCATTAGGCAAAAGCATTAAAAATAAGCTTTTCAAAAAAGCATAAGCATTAAGCATTTAAAATAAGCATTAAGCATAAGCATTAAAAATAAGTTTTTAAAATAATCATTTAGCATAAGCATTAAGAAAAAGCATTAAGTATAAGCATTGTAAATAAGCTTTAAAAAAAAGCATTAAGAAAAAGCTTTAAGCATAAGCATTAAGCATAAGCATTAGGCATAAGCATTAAGCATGAGCATTAAGCATAAGCATTAAGCATAAGCATTAAGCATAAGCTTTAAGCATAAGCATTGGGCATAAGCATAAGCATAAGCATTAAGCATAAGCATTAAAAATAAGCTTTTAAAATAAGCATTAAGAAAAAACATTAAGCATAAGCATTAAGCATAAGCATAAGCGTAAGCGTAAGCGTAAGCGTATGCGTAAAGCGTAAGGAAGTCGTTTTCGATTTTACCATCTAGATTTTGGCGATAGTCATTTAGTTACAGTGGTTTGAGTGCTTTGACCGAAAGGAAGTAGTTTTTGTCAGTCGACTTTTATAAATTGTCGTCGAAAAACCAAAAATAAACATATGACAGGAATATTTGTTGGATTTTTTTTTATTTAACTGTGGAACTATATTTTATTATGATTGTAACGGTCTCTTTTAGGCCATTGTCCACGGACCTTTAATTTTGAAAGACGTAAAGAAAAATTGACGTTTCATTGGCTTATGTTTGCCTACGTGAAGTAAACACTTTTTTTTTTAATTTTCATGCTAGAATCATGTTTTACATAAAAAATGTATCGACTAATTAGCATTTCAATAAATTAAAGAATATTAAAAATTAAATATAAAAATATTTTATTTTTAATATACAATATAAATATTTATATTTCTGTCAAACGTTTCTGAATAAAAAAAAACATAAAAAAAGTAATGTAAATTACAAATATAATGATTAAGTAAAGATTGAAAATTCCTTTCCTTCATATACACAACAGTACAAATAAAATATTACCTGATTACCTTTAAAGATTTGGTAATTTCTTAATTTTCAAAAATTTTACCTGTTTCTAAAACAATTTTAACGGAAACTGTTAACAATAAATTGCTTAGTATCAAGCTTCAAGCATCAAGCCTCAAGCGTCAATAATTTTAACGGAAACTGTTTACATTAAATTGCTTAGTATCAAGGTTCAAGCATCAAGCCTCAAGCGTCAATAAGAAAGCATCAAGCATAAAGCAGTAAACAAAAAACATTTACCATCAAGCAAAAAGCATTAAGCATAAGCATTAAGCGTATTACATAAAAAATGTATCGACTAATTAGCATTTCAATAAATTAAAGATTATTAAAAATTAAATAAAAAATTGTTTTATTTCTTATATACAATATAACTATTTACATTTCTGTCAAACGTTTCTGAATAAAATAAACATTAAAATGTAATGTAAAATACAAATATAATAATTAAGTTATGATTGAAAATTCCTTTCCTTCATATACACAACCGTATAAATAAAATATAGCTTGATTACATTTAAGGACTTGGTAATTTCCCAATTTTCAAAAATTTTTACTGTTTCTAAAACTATTTTAATGGAAACTGTTTACAATAAATTGTTTAGTATTAGGCTTCAAGCATCAAGCCTCAAGCGTCAATAGAAAGCATCAAGCATAAAGCAGTAAACTAAAAACATTACTGTTTAATTATTACTAACAAGTGATGGTCAAGAGGTTGTTACAGATTCGAATAGCTAAAGCGATGACATTGAAAATAAACTAAAATGTAGGTAGGATAATTATTAAGAAAATTTATATTGCTTTCGAAACTTGTGCAGGCGCTTAGCCAAATAAATTAAAGATTATTGAAAATTAAACATAAAAATATTTAATTTTTAATACACAATATAAATATTTACATTTCTTTCAAACGTTTCTGAATAAAAAAAAACATTGAAATGTAATGTAAAATACAAATATAATAATTAAGTAATGATTGAAAATTCCTTTCCTGCATATACACAACAGTATAAATAAAATGTTACTTGATTACATTTAAGGACTTAGTAATTTCCCAATTTTCAAAAATTTTACCTGTTTCTAAAACAATTTTAACGGAAACTGTTTACATTAAACTGCTTAGTATCAAGCTTCAAGCATCAAGCCTCAAGCGTCAATAAGAAAGCATCAAGCAAAAAGCAGTAAACAAAAAACATTTACCATCAAGCAAAAAGCATTAAGCATAAGCATTAATTTTTTATTTATTTATTTATTTAATTGGAAAACCAACAGCACAAAATAATATAATAGTTAGATAGATAGAAGCAAAAAGCCAATAAAAGGTTTTCACATGTAGAAACATAACAAAAATAAGTAATAAGAGCAAACACAAAAGAAACATAATACATATTAGAACTCTCTTACCGCAAAGAATCGCCAACGACAGTTGTTCTATTCTTTAAAGCACTTTATGACACTGTTTACAAATACACTAAACTGTTTACCATTTAAACTCTTAACTATCACTGTTACACAACTTAGTCCCTCGATCTCACACTCAGCTATTATAACTGTTACACTTTTATCACAATAGTACCACCCCCCCAACTTGTACTCCCAATTTCACAATGCCTTCTCTTAACCGAGCTGCGATTTATATACTTCTTATTCTTAGTCAAATCAGTATTCAATATTACATTTATTTTATCAATTAAACTTCTATACAGAGATTCAATTGTTTTAGTCAAATCAACAACTTATATCTTTGTTTTTAGTCAAAACCAAACTACGACATGTATAAAAGCTAACATACATATTGGAATTAAATACATAAAGACAACAAATAATCTATATTTAAACTTATAAAAAAAAACATGTTAAGAAAAACAAACAATTACTTAAAATAATCAGCTAATTAAAAACATAATATTACCAAGCTTTTCAATATATAAATATATATATATGTTAGATAGATATATTATAGATAGGTATAATGTACATATGTGTGTGTCTATACACATAGACACACACATATGTACATTATACAGAAAAAATGCATCACTAAGTTGCCGCTTATGGAATGAACACTTGAGCAAAAAAGATCTAGTTCCAGTTCATTCGCCGCTTCATTAAATTTTTTACCGGCTCGCAAAATAAAAGAATTCTGACGGTAATTTGTTCTTACCAGTGGAATGTGTAAAATTGGGGCTGATCTAAGAGTTCGTGAAGGAACATTAATATAAACTTTTTCAAGAAGTTCTGGACTGTTTATGACACCTTTAGCTATTTTTAGTAAAAACGTTAAGTCACTTAATTGGCGCCGTTTGCTAAGCGGGAGAAGATGAAACTGTTTACAGAGATCTAGATAATTGTTGGAGTCGTATGGAATTTTCAAGCGATAACAAAGATATTTTATAAATTTAATTTGAATGCGTTCAATTCTACTTTCATACGTCTCATATTGCGGATTCCACACTTCTGAGGCGTATTCTAGTGTACTGCGCACGAACATACAGTATAATATTTTAAAAGTTTTAGCCCTTTTAAAATTAACCGAGCTTTTCATTACAAAGCCTAGTATTTTGGAAGCCTTGCCGATAATAGAATTTACATGGGAATAAAATATCAGTTTTGTGTCATGCAGAACTCCTAAATCTCTGATCTCCTCACATTTTTGGAGGTTCTGATGTCTTAAGATGTAATTTGATGATAACACATTTTTCTTTCTTGCAAAACTAACAACAGAACATTTGGAGGGATTGAGATCAAGTTTATGATGAGCACAATATGCGTCAAGTCTAAAAAGATCAGATTGAAGATGAATGACATCTAATGGTGAGGTAATCATTTTGTATATTTTCATATCGTCAGCAAAGCACAATAGGTTACTGTTATGAAAACAACTAGCTATGTCATTGATAAATATCAAAAAAAGTAAAGGCCCCAGCAATGAACCTTGGGGTACCCCCCCACTCGGGATGGAAACCCAACTAGAAATGTAATTATTGACTACAACCGCTTGAGACCTATTGTTAATGTAAGAAGAAAACTACCGGAGCAAGTCACCGCTGATACCCATTTTGAATAATTTAGACAACAATAGTTCGTGATCAATCCTGTCAAAGACTTTGCTATAATCGGTGTAGATAACATCAATTTGATAACCTTGGTCCATTGATCGCGTTAAGAAATCATTGAAGATGACAAGATTAGTAACAGTAGACCGCCCTTTAAGGAACCCATGTTGATATGGAGAAAACGATTGATGAAGTGCTTCATATACCTGGTCATATATTATTCTTTCAAACACTTTGGCAATAATACACAATTTTGAAATAGGTCGATAGTTAGTGATATCTGACTTTGATCCCTTTTTGTGTATAGGCGAAACGAAAGCGGACTTCCAAATGACAGGAAAAGTATTTTCAGGAATAGATTTCTTAAAGAGTAGAGATATAGGGTAGTGGATAGACCTAGCGCACAATTTTAAGAAAACTGGGCTGATACCATCGGGGCCAGCAGATTTAGAGAGATCGAGATTTGAGATCAATTTATGCACTTCATTAGGATCTATTTCAATGTTGGAGATTAAAAAATCATTTAAATTAGAAGACTCAATCGGGTTAGAGTGACTTAAGTTAGAATTAGACGCATCTGAAAGAAAAATGGAATTAAAATATTTTGAAAACGCATCACATATCGATTCGCCTGTAGTAGCTGATTTACCCAAGAACTCATTGAGACCGGTATACCGTTTGAATTAGATCTACTTTTTATGTAGGACCAAAATTGTTTTGGATTGCATTCAATATTATTTTCGATTGAAGAGATGTATGTTTCAAAGCACTTATCCTCCAAAGAGTGAACTCTGTCGCGTAATAGTATAAAAGTCAACATATCCGATAACCTACCATAAATTTTGTAATTAGTTGCATATTTGAATTTTTCTTTTATTAAATATTATTATTATTAAAGGTTTAGTGTACCACAAAGGATATGATGAGCTGCATACTTTTTAGTTGGAACAAACTCAGATAACAATTGATTAATAGTGTTATAAAAGAAACTGACTGCATCATCTAGTTTTAATGACATGAACTTTACATCCCAATCAATAGCTAAGATTCAAAACTAATATGAAATTGAATGAGACAGTTGTTATATAATAAAGAAGAACTAAAAACACATAAAAACTAGAATATATATCTATTTTAGAAAATTTAAAGTTTGTACGTTACCAATCAACTGTCACTTTTCACTTTCTTAGAGATTTACAATATTGAAGAATAACTTAAACACTATAATTAATAATTTAATAATAATTGATTGGGAATTTAGCTAAAATTATACACTATAAATAATTTTACTTAATAAAACTATTAGGAACAATTCAAATCAGCTGTTGATTTCAGTGTTGCCACAGACCCCTTGAAATAAGATTTGAAATAAGCATTAAGCATAAGCATTAAAAATAAGCTTTTAAAATAAGCTTTTAAAATAAGCATTAAAAAAAAGCATTAGGCGTAAGCATTGAAATAAGCTTTTAAAATAAGCATTAAGCATAAGCATTAAAAATAAGCTTTAAAAATAATCATTTAGCATAAGCATTAAGAAAAAGCATTAAGTATAAGCATTGTAAATAAGCTTTAAAAAAAAGCATTAAGAAAAAGCTTTAAGCATAAGCATTAAGCATAAGCATTAGGCATAAGCATTAAGCATGAGCATTAAGCATAAGCATTAAGCATAAGCATTAAGCATAAGCTTTAAGCATAAGCATTGGGCATAAGCATAAGCATAAGCATTAAAAATAAGCATTAAGCATAAGCATTAAAAATAAGCATTAAGCATAAGCATTAAAAATAAGCTTTTAAAATAAGCATTAGGAAAAAGCATTAAGCATAAGCATTAAGCATAAGCATAAGCGTAAGCGTAAGCGTAAGCGTAAGCGTAAGCGTAAGCGTAAGCGTAAGCGTAAGCGTAAGCGTAAGCGTAAGCGTAAGCGTAAGCGTAAGCGTAAGCGTAAGCGTAAGCGTAAGCGTAAGCGTAAGCGTAAGCGTAAGCGTAAGCGTAAGCGTAAGCGTAAGCGTAAGCGTAAGCGTAAGCGTAAGCGTAAGCGTAAGCCTAAGCGTAAGCGTAAGCGTAAGCGTAAGCGTAAGCGTAAGCGTAAGCGTAAGCGTAAGCGTAAGCCTAAGCGTAAGCGTAAGCGTAAGCGTAAGCGTAAGCGTAAGCGTAAGCCTAAGCGTAAGCGTAAGCGTAAGCGTAAGCGTAAGCGTAAGCGTAAGCGTAAGCGTAAGCGTAAGCGTAAGCGTAAGCGTAAGCGTAAGCGTAAGCGTAAGCGTAAGCGTAAGCGTAAGCGTAAGCGTAAGCGTAAGCGTAAGCGTAAGCGTAAGCGTAAGCGTAAGCGTAAGCGTAAGCGTAAGCGTAAGCGTAAGCGTAAGCGTAAGCGTAAGCGTAAGCGTAAGCGTAAGCGTAAGCGTAAGCGTAAGCGTAAGCGTAAGCGTAAGCGTAATCGTAAGCGTAAGCGTAAGCGTAAGCGTAAGCGTAAGCGTAAGCGTAAGCGTAAGCGTAAGCGTAAGCGTAAGCGTAAGCGTAAGCGTAAGCGTAAGCGTAAGCGTAAGCGTAAGCGTAAGCGTAAGCGTAAGCGTAAGCGTAAGCGTAAGCGTAAGCGTAAGCGTAAGCGTAAGCGTAAGCGTAAGCGTAAGCGTAAGCGTAAGCGTAAGCGTAAGCGTAAGCGTAAGCGTAAGCGTAAGCGTAAGCGTAAGCGTAAGCGTAAGCGTAAGCGTAAGCGTAAGCGTAAGCGTAAGCGTAAGCGTAAGCGTAAGCGTAAGCGTAAGCGTAAGCGTAAGCGTAAGCGTAAGCGTAAGCGTAAGCGTAAGCGTAAAGCGTAAGGAAGTCGTTTTCGATTTTACCATCTAGATTTTGGCGATAGTCATTTAGTTACAGTGGTTTGAGTGCTTTGACCGAAAGGAATTAGTTTTTGTCAGTCGACTTTTATAAATTGTCGTCGAAAAACCAAAACTAAACATATGACAGGAATATTTGTTGGATTTTTTTTTATTTAACTGTGGAACTATATTTTATTATGATTGTAACGGTCTCTTTTAGGCCATTGTCCACGGACCTTCAATTTTGAAAGACGTAAAGAAAAATTGACGTTTCATTGGCTTATGTTTGCCTACGTGAAGTAAACACTTTTATTTTGAATTTTCATGCTAGAATCATGTTTTACATAAAAAATGTATCGACTAATTAGCATTTCAATAAATTAAAGAATATTAGAAATTAAATATAAAAATATTTTATTTTTAATATACAATATAAATATTTATATTTCTGTCAAACGTTTCTGAATAAAAAAAAACATAAAAAAAGTAATGTAAATTACAAATATAATGATTAAGTAAAGATTGAAAATTCCTTTCCTTCATATACACAACAGTACAAATAAAATATTACCTGATTACCTTTAAAGATTTGGTAATTTCTTAATTTTCAAAAATTTTACCTGTTTCTAAAACAATTTTAACGGAAACTGTTAACAATAAATTGCTTAGTATCAAGCTTCAAGCATCAAGCCTCAAGCGTCAATAATTTTAACGGAAACTGTTTACATTAAATTGCTTAGTATCAAGGTTCAAGCATCAAGCCTCAAGCGTCAATAAGAAAGCATCAAGCATAAAGCAGTAAACAAAAAACATTTACCATCAAGCAAAAAGCATTAAGCATAAGCATTAAGCGTATTACATAAAAAATGTATCGACTAATTAGCATTTCAATAAATTAAAGATTATTAAAAATTAAATAAAAAATTGTTTTATTTCTTATATACAATATAACTATTTACATTTCTGTCAAACGTTTCTGAATAAAATAAACATTAAAATGTAATGTAAAATACAAATATAATAATTAAGTTATGATTGAAAATTCCTTTCCTTCATATACACAACCGTATAAATAAAATATAGCTTGATTACATTTAAGGACTTGGTAATTTCCCAATTTTCAAAAATTTTTACTGTTTCTAAAACTATTTTAACGGAAACTGTTTACAATAAATTGTTTAGTATTAGGCTTCAAGCATCAAGCCTCAAGCGTCAATAGAAAGCATCAAGCATAAAGCAGTAAACTAAAAACATTACTGTTTAATTATTACTAACAAGTGATGGTCAAGAGGTTGTTACAGATTCGAATAGCTAAAGCGATGACATTGAAAATAAACTAAAATGTAGGTAGGATAATTATTAAGAAAATTTATATTGCTTTCGAAACTTGTGCAGGCGCTTAGCCAAATAAATTAAAGATTATTGAAAATTAAACATAAAAATATTTAATTTTTAATACACAATATAAATATTTACATTTCTTTCAAACGTTTCTGAATAAAAAAAAACATTGAAATGTAATGTAAAATACAAATATAATAATTAAGTAATGATTGAAAATTTCTTTCCTGCATATACACAACAGTATAAATAAAATGTTACTTGATTACATTTAAGGACTTAGTAATTTCCCAATTTTCAAAAATTTTACCTGTTTCTAAAACAATTTTAACGGAAACTGTTTACAATAGATTGCTTAGTATCAAGCTTCAAGCATCAAGCCTCAAGCGTCAATAATTTTAACGGAAACTGTTTACATTAAACTGCTTAGTATCAAGCTTCAAGCATCAAGCCTCAAGCGTCAATAAGAAAGCATCAAGCAAAAAGCAGTAAACAAAAAACATTTACCATCAAGCAAAAAGCATTAAGCATAAGCATTAATTTTTTATTTATTTATTTATTTAATTGGAAAACCAACAGCACAAAATAATATAATAGTTAGATAGATAGAAGCAAAAGGCCAATAAAAGGTTTTCACATGTAGAAACATAACAAAAATAAGTAATAAGAGCAAACACAAAAGAAACATAATACATATTGGAATTAAATACATAAAGACAACAAATAATCTACATTTAAACTTATAAAAAAAAAAAAACATGTTAAGAAAAACAAACAATTACTTAAAATAATCAGCTAATTAAAAACATAATATTACCAAGCTTTTCAATATATAAATATATATATATGTTAGATAGATATATTATAGATAGGTATAATGTACATATGTGTGTGTCTATACACATAGACACACACATATGTACATTATACAGAAAAAATGCATCACTAAGTTGCCGCTTATGGAATGAACACTTGAGCAAAAAAGATCTAGTTCCAGTTCATTCGCCGCTTCATTAAATTTTTTACCGGCTCGCAAAATAAAAGAATTCTGACGGTAATTTGTTCTTACCAGTGGAATGTGTAAAATTGGGGCTGATCTAAGAGTTCGTGAAGGAACATTAATATAAACTTTTTCAAGAAGTTCTGGACTGTTTATGACACCTTTAGCTATTTTTAGTAAAAACGTTAAGTCACTTATTTGGCGCCTTTTGCTAAGCGGGAGAAGATGAAACTGTTTACAGAGATCTAGATAATTGTTGGAGTCGTATGGAATTTTCAAGCGATAACAAAGATATTTTATAAATTTAATTTGAATGCGTTCAATTCTACTTTCATACGTCTCATATTGCGGATTCCACACTTCTGAGGCATATTCTAGTGTACTGCGCACGAACATACAGTATAATATTTTAAAAGTTTTAGCCCTTTTAAAATTAACCGAGCTTTTCATTACAAAGCCTAGTATTTTGGAAGCCTTGCCGATAATAGAATTTACATGGGAATAAAATATCAGTTTTGTGTCATGCAGAACTCCTAAATCTCTGATCTCCTCACATTTTTGGAGGTTCTGATGTCTTAAGATGTAATTTGATGATAACACATTTTTCTTTCTTGCAAAACTAACAACAGAACATTTGGAGGGATTGAGATCAAGTTTATGATGAGCACAATATGCGTCAAGTCTAAAAAGATCAGATTGAAGATGAATGACATCTAATGGTGAGGTAATCATTTTGTATATTTTCATATCGTCAGCAAAGCACAATAGGTTACTGTTATGAAAACAACTAGCTATGTCATTGATAAATATCAAGAAAAGTAAAGGCCCCAGCAATGAACCTTGGGGTACCCCCCCACTCGGGATGGAAACCCAACTAGAAATGTAATTATTGACTACAACCGCTTGAGACCTATTGTTAATGTAAGAAGAAAACTACCGGAGCAAGTCACCGCTGATACCCATTTTGAATAATTTAGACAACAATAGTTCGTGATCAATCCTGTCAAAGACTTTGCTATAATCGGTGTAGATAACATCAATTTGATAACCTTGGTCCATTGATCGCGTTAAGAAATCATTGAAGATGACAAGATTAGTAACAGTAGACCGCCCTTTAAGGAACCCATGTTGATATGGAGAAAACGATTGATGAAGTGCTTCATATACCTGGTCATATATTATTCTTTCAAACACTTTGGCAATAATACACAATTTTGAAATAGGTCGATAGTTAGTGATATCTGACTTTGATCCCTTTTTGTGTATAGGCACATATCGATTCGCCTGTAGTAGCTGATTTACCCAAAAAACTCATTGAGGCCGGTATACCGTTTGAATTAGATCTACTTTTTATGTAGGACCAAAATTGTTTTGGATTGCATTCAATATTATTTTCGATTGAAGAGATGTATGTTTCAAAGCACTTATCCTCCAAAGAGTGAACTCTGTCGCGTAATAGTTTAAATGTCAACATATCCGATAACCTACCATAAATTTTGTAATTAGTTGCATATTTGAATTTTTCTTTTATTAAATATTATTATTATTAAAGGTTTAGTGTACCACAAAGGATATGATGAGCTGCATACTTTTTTAGTTGGAACAAATTCAGATAACAATTGATTAATAGTGTTATAAAAGAAACTGACTGCATCATCTAGTTTTAATGACATGAACTTTACATCCCAATCAATAGCTAAGATTCAAAACTAATATGAAATTGAATGAGACAGTTGTTATATAATAAAGAAGAACTAAAAACACATAAAAACTAGAATATATATCTATTTTAGAAAATTTAAAGTTTGTACGTTACCAATCAACTGTCACTTTTCACTTTCTTAGAGATTTACAATATTGAAGAATAACTTAAACACTATAATTCTTATAACACTAGTATCAATACACTTTAATTGAATAATTGATTGGGAATTTAGCTAAATTTATACACTATAAATAATTTTACTTAATAAAACTATTAGGAACAATTCAATTCAGCGGTTGACCTCAGTGTTGCCACAGACCCCTTGAAATAAGATTTGAAATAAGCATTAAGCATAAGCATTAAAAATGAGCTTTTAAAATAAGCATTAAAAAAAGCATTAGGCGTAAGCATTTAAATAAGCTTTTAAAATAAGCATTAAGCATAAGCATTAAAAATATGCTTTTAAAATAAGCATTAAGAAAAAGCATTAAGCAAAAGCATTAAAAATAATCTTTTCAAATAAGCATAAGCATTAAGCATTTAAAATAAGCATCAAGCATAAGCATTAAAAAAAAGCATTTAGCATAAGCATTAAGCATAAGCATTAAAAATAAGCATTAAGCATAAGCATTAAGTATAAGCATTTAAAATAAGCTTTAAAAAAAAAGCATTAAGAAAAAGCATTAAGCAAAAGCATTTAAAATAAGCATAAGCAGTAAGCATAAGCATTAAGCATAAGCATTAAAAAAAGCTTTTAAAATAAGCATTAAGAAAAAGCATTAATAATAAGCATTTAGAAAAAGGCTTTTAAAATAAGCATTAAGCATAAGCATTAAGCATAAGCATTAAGCATAGGCATTAAGCATTAAGCAGCAAGCCTCATGTCTAAAGCATCAAGAATTAATAATTGAGCATCGAGCATTGAACATCAAGCATAGCATCCAACATAGAGCATAGCATCGAACATCGAGCATATCATGGAGGATCATGCATATGTATTCGATTTTAATTTGTCAGTGGCGCCTCGGCTTTGTTGTTTTATAATTTATATAAAATTTAAAATTTAATGTACCACCTTAAATAATCTACCGCTGAATCTAGTTGGCATAATTTTAAGAATTTACCTTATTTTATTTAACTTTATTCATAATAAAGGTCAATGTTGTTTATATTAAATCAATAAATTATTTTTACCACAAAAGCTAAATTTCCTTTTTTTTCAAATAAGCATTAAGCATAAGCATTTGAAATAAGCATTAAGCATAAGCATTCAAAACAAGCTTTTAAAATAAGCATTAAAAAAAGAATTAGGCGTAAGCATTTACATAAGCTTTTAAAATAAGCATTAAGCATAAGCATTAAAAATTAGCTTTTAAAATAAGCGTTAAGAAAAAGCATTAGGCAAAAGCATTAAAAATAAGCTTTTCAAAAAAGCATAAGCATTAAGCATTTAAAATAAGCATTAAGCATAAGCATTAAAAATAAGTTTTTAAAATAATCATTTAGCATAAGCATTAAGAAAAAGCATTAAGTATAAGCATTGTAAATAAGCTTTAAAAAAAAGCATTAAGAAAAAGCTTTAAGCATAAGCATTAAGCATAAGCATTAGGCATAAGCATTAAGCATGAGCATTAAGCATAAGCATTAAGCATAAGCATTAAGCATAAGCTTTAAGCATAAGCATTGGGCATAAGCATAAGCATAAGCATTAAGCATAAGCATTAAAAATAAGCTTTTAAAATAAGCATTAAGAAAAAACATTAAGCATAAGCATTAAGCATAAGCATAAGCGTAAGCGTAAGCGTAAGCGTATGCGTAAAGCGTAAGGAAGTCGTTTTCGATTTTACCATCTAGATTTTGGCGATAGTCATTTAGTTACAGTGGTTTGAGTGCTTTGACCGAAAGGAAGTAGTTTTTGTCAGTCGACTTTTATAAATTGTCGTCGAAAAACCAAAAATAAACATATGACAGGAATATTTGTTGGATTTTTTTTTATTTAACTGTGGAACTATATTTTATTATGATTGTAACGGTCTCTTTTAGGCCATTGTCCACGGACCTTTAATTTTGAAAGACGTAAAGAAAAATTGACGTTTCATTGGCTTATGTTTGCCTACGTGAAGTAAACACTTTTTTTTTTAATTTTCATGCTAGAATCATGTTTTACATAAAAAATGTATCGACTAATTAGCATTTCAATAAATTAAAGAATATTAGAAATTAAATATAAAAATATTTTATTTTTAATATACAATATAAATATTTATATTTCTGTCAAACGTTTCTGAATAAAAAAAAACATAAAAAAAGTAATGTAAATTACAAATATAATGATTAAGTAAAGATTGAAAATTCCTTTCCTTCATATACACAACAGTACAAATAAAATATTACCTGATTACCTTTAAAGATTTGGTAATTTCTTAATTTTCAAAAATTTTACCTGTTTCTAAAACAATTTTAACGGAAACTGTTAACAATAAATTGCTTAGTATCAAGCTTCAAGCATCAAGCCTCAAGCGTCAATAATTTTAACGGAAACTGTTTACATTAAATTGCTTAGTATCAAGGTTCAAGCATCAAGCCTCAAGCGTCAATAAGAAAGCATCAAGCATAAAGCAGTAAACAAAAAACATTTACCATCAAGCAAAAAGCATTAAGCATAAGCATTAAGCGTATTACATAAAAAATGTATCGACTAATTAGCATTTCAATAAATTAAAGATTATTAAAAATTAAATAAAAAATTGTTTTATTTCTTATATACAATATAACTATTTACATTTCTGTCAAACGTTTCTGAATAAAATAAACATTAAAATGTAATGTAAAATACAAATATAATAATTAAGTTATGATTGAAAATTCCTTTCCTTCATATACACAACCGTATAAATAAAATATAGCTTGATTACATTTAAGGACTTGGTAATTTCCCAATTTTCAAAAATTTTTACTGTTTCTAAAACTATTTTAATGGAAACTGTTTACAATAAATTATTTAGTATTAGGCTTCAAGCATCAAGCCTCAAGCGTCAATAGAAAGCATCAAGCATAAAGCAGTAAACTAAAAACATTACTGTTTAATTATTACTAACAAGTGATGGTCAAGAGGTTGTTACAGATTCGAATAGCTAAAGCGATGACATTGAAAATAAACTAAAATGTAGGTAGGATAATTATTAAGAAAATTTATATTGCTTTCGAAACTTGTGCAGGCGCTTAGCCAAATAAATTAAAGATTATTGAAAATTAAACATAAAAATATTTAATTTTTAATACACAATATAAATATTTACATTTCTTTCAAACGTTTCTGAATAAAAAAAAACATTGAAATGTAATGTAAAATACAAATATAATAATTAAGTAATGATTGAAAATTTCTTTCCTGCATATACACAACAGTATAAATAAAATGTTACTTGATTACATTTAAGGACTTAGTAATTTCCCAATTTTCAAAAATTTTACCTGTTTCTAAAACAATTTTAACGGAAACTGTTTACAATAAATTGCTTAGTATCAAGCTTCAAGCATCAAGCCTCAAGCGTCAATAATTTTAACGGAAACTGTTTACATTAAACTGCTTAGTATCAAGCTTCAAGCATCAAGCCTCAAGCGTCAATAAGAAAGCATCAAGCAAAAAGCAGTAAACAAAAAACATTTACCATCAAGCAAAAAGCATTAAGCATAAGCATTAATTTTTTATTTATTTATTTATTTAATTGGAAAACCAACAGCACAAAATAATATAATAGTTAGATAGATAGAAGCAAAAGGCCAATAAAAGGTTTTCACATGTAGAAACATAACAAAAATAAGTAATAAGAGCAAACACAAAAGAAACATAATACATATTGGAATTAAATACATAAAGACAACAAATAATCTACATTTAAACTTATAAAAAAAAAAAAACATGTTAAGAAAAACAAACAATTACTTAAAATAATCAGCTAATTAAAAACATAATATTACCAAGCTTTTCAATATATAAATATATATATGTTAGATATATATATATATATATATATATATATATATATATACACATAGACACACACACATATGTACATTATACAGAAAAAATGCATCACTAAGTTGCCGCTTATGGAATGAACACTTGAGCAAAAAAGATCTAGTTCCAGTTCATTCGCCGCTTCATTAAATTTTTTACCGGCTCGCAAAATAAAAGAATTCTGACGGTAATTTGTTCTTACCAGTGGAATGTGTAAAATTGGGGCTGATCTAAGAGTTCGTGAAGGAACATTAATATAAACTTTTTCAAGAAGTTCTGGACTGTTTATGACACCTTTAGCTATTTTTAGTAAAAACGTTAAGTCACTTAATTGGCGCCGTTTGCTAAGCGGGAGAAGATGAAACTGTTTACAGAGATCTAGATAATTGTTGGAGTCGTATGGAATTTTCAAGCGATAACAAAGATATTTTATAAATTTAATTTGAATGCGTTCAATTCTACTTTCATACGTCTCATATTGCGGATTAAACACTTCTGAGGCGTATTCTAGTGTACTGCGCACGAACATACAGTATAATATTTTAAAAGTTTTAGCCCTTTTAAAATTAACCGAGCTTTTCATTACAAAGCCTAGTATTTTGGAAGCCTTGCCGATAATAGAATTTACATGGAAACAAAATATCAGTTTTGTGTCATGCAGAACTCCTAAATCTCTGATCTCCTCACATTTTTGGAGGTTCTGATGTCCTAAATCTCTGATCTCCTCACATTTTTGGAGGTTCTGATGTCTTAAGATGTAATTTGATGATAACACATTTTTCTTTCTTGCAAAACTAACAACAGAACATTTGGAGGGATTGAGATCAAGTTTATGATGAGCACAATATGCGTCAAGTCTAAAAAGATCAGATTGAAGATGAATGACATCTAATGGTTAGGTAATCATTTTGTATATTTTCATATCGTCAGCAAAGCACAATAGGTTACTGTTATGAAAACAACTAGCTATGTCATTGATAAATATCAAGAAAAGTAAAGGCCCCAGCAATGAACCTTGGGGTACCCCACTCGGGATGGAAACCCAAATAGAAATGTAATTATTAACTACAACCGCTTGAGACCTATTGTTAATGTAAGAAGAAAACTACCGGAGCAAGTCACCGCTGATACCCATTTTGAATAATTTAGACAACAATAATTCGTGATCAATCCTGTCAAAGACTTTACTATAATCGGTGTAGATAACATCAATTTGATAACCTTGGTCCATTGATCGCGTTAAGAAATCATTGAAGATGACAAGATTAGTAACAGTAGACCGCCCTTTAAGGAACCCATGTTGATATGGAGAAAACGATTGATGAAGTGCTTCATATACCTGGTCATATATTATTCTTTCAAACACTTTGGCAATAATACACAATTTTGAAATAGGTCGATAGTTAGTGATATCTGACTTTGATCCCTTTTTGTGTATAGGCACATATCGATTCGCCTGTAGTAGCTGATTTACCCAAAAAACTCATTGAGGCCGGTATACCGTTTGAATTAGATCTACTTTTTATGTAGGACCAAAATTGTTTTGGATTGCATTCAATAATATTTTCGATTGAAGAGATGTATGTTTCAAAGCACTTATCCTCCAAAGAGTGAACTCTGTCGCGTAATATTTTAAATGTCAACATATCTGATAACCTACCATAAATTTTGTAATTAGTTGCATATTTGAATTTTTCTTTTATTAAATATTATTATTATTAAAGGTTTAGTGTACCACAAAGGATATGATGAGCTGCATACTTTTTTAGTTGGAACAAATTCAGATAACAATTGATTAATAGTGTTATAAAAGAAACTGACTGCATCATCTAGTTTTAATGACATGAACTTTACATCCCAATCAATAGCTAAGATTCAAAACTAATATGAAATTGAATGAGACAGTTGTTATATAATAAAGAAGAACTAAAAACACATAAAAACTAGAATATATATCTATTTTAGAAAATTTAAAGTTTGTACGTTACCAATCAACTGTCACTTTTCACTTTCTTAGAGATTTACAATATTGAAGAATAACTTAAACACTATAATTCTTATAACACTAGTATCAATACACTTTAATTGAATAATTGATTGGGAATTTAGCTAAATTTATACACTATAAATAATTTTACTTAATAAAACTATTAGGAACAATTCAATTCAGCGGTTGACCTCAGTGTTGCCACAGACCCCTTGAAATAAGATTTGAAATAAGCATTAAGCATAAGCATTAAAAATGAGCTTTTAAAATAAGCATTAAAAAAAGCATTAGGTGTAAGCATTTAAATAAGCTTTTAAAATAAGCATTAAGCATAAGCATTAAAAATATGCTTTTAAAATAAGCATTAAGAAAAAGCATTAAGCAAAAGCATTAAAAATAATCTTTTCAAATAAGCATAAGCATTAAGCATTTAAAATAAGCATCAAGCATAAGCATTAAAAAAAAGCATTTAGCATAAGCATTAAGCATAAGCATTAAAAATAAGCATTAAGCATAAGCATTAAGTATAAGCATTTAAAATAAGCTTTAAAAAAAAAGCATTAAGAAAAAGCATTAAGCAAAAGCATTTAAAATAAGCATAAGCAGTAAGCATAAGCATTAAGCATAAGCATTAAAAAAAGCTTTTAAAATAAGCATTAAGAAAAAGCATTAATAATAAGCATTTAGAAAAAGGCTTTTAAAATAAGCATTAAGCATAAGCATTAAGCATAAGCATTAAGCATAAGCATTAAGCATAAGCATTAAGCATAAGCATTAAGCATAGGCATTAAGCATTAAGCAGCAAGCCTCATGTCTAAAGCATCAAGAATTAATAATTGAGCATCGAGCATTGAACATCAAGCATAGCATCCAACATAGAGCATAGCATCGAACATCGAGCATATCATGGAGGATCATGCATATGTATTCGATTTTAATTTGTCAGTGGCGCCTCGGCTTTCTTGTTTTATAATTTATATAAAATTTAAAATTTAATGTACCACCTTAAATAATCTACCGCTGAATCTAGTTGGCATAATTTTAAGAATTTACCTTATTTTATTTAACTTTATTCATAATAAAGGTCAATGTTGTTTATATTAAATCAATAAATTATTTTTACCACAAAAGCTAAATTTCCTTTTTTTTCAAATAAGCATTAAGCATAAGCATTTGAAATAAGCATTAAGCATAAGCATTCAAAACAAGCTTTTAAAATAAGCATTAAAAAAAGCATTAGGCGTAAGCATTTACATAAGCTTTTAAAATAAGCATTAAGCATAAGCATTAAAAATTAGCTTTTAAAATAAGCGTTAAGAAAAAGCATTAGGCAAAAGCATTAAAAATAAGCTTTTCAAAAAAGCATAAGCATTAAGCATTTAAAATAAGCATTAAGCATAAGCATTAAAAATAAGTTTTTAAAATAATCATTTAGCATAAGCATTAAGAAAAAGCATTAAGTATAAGCATTGTAAATAAGCTTTAAAAAAAAGCATTAAGAAAAAGCTTTAAGCATAAGCATTAAGCATAAGCATTAGGCATAAGCATTAAGCATGAGCATTAAGCATAAGCATTAAGCATAAGCATTAAGCATAAGCTTTAAGCATAAGCATTGGGCATAAGCATAAGCATAAGCATTAAGCATAAGCATTAAAAATAAGCTTTTAAAATAAGCATTAAGAAAAAACATTAAGCATAAGCATTAAGCATAAGCATAAGCGTAAGCGTAAGCGTAAGCGTATGCGTAAAGCGTAAGGAAGTCGTTTTCGATTTTACCATCTAGATTTTGGCGATAGTCATTTAGTTACAGTGGTTTGAGTGCTTTGACCGAAAGGAAGTAGTTTTTGTCAGTCGACTTTTATAAATTGTCGTCGAAAAACCAAAAATAAACATATGACAGGAATATTTGTTGGATTTTTTTTTATTTAACTGTGGAACTATATTTTATTATGATTGTAACGGTCTCTTTTAGGCCATTGTCCACGGACCTTTAATTTTGAAAGACGTAAAGAAAAATTGACGTTTCATTGGCTTATGTTTGCCTACGTGAAGTAAACACTTTTTTTTTGAATTTTCATGCTAGAATCATGTTTTACATAAAAAATGTATCGACTAATTAGCATTTCAATAAATTAAAGAATATTAGAAATTAAATATAAAAATATTTTATTTTTAATATACAATATAAATATTTATATTTCTGTCAAACGTTTCTGAATAAAAAAAAACATAAAAAAAGTAATGTAAATTACAAATATAATGATTAAGTAAAGATTGAAAATTCCTTTCCTTCATATACACAACAGTACAAATAAAATATTACCTGATTACCTTTAAAGATTTGGTAATTTCTTAATTTTCAAAAATTTTACCTGTTTCTAAAACAATTTTAACGGAAACTGTTAACAATAAATTGCTTAGTATCAAGCTTCAAGCATCAAGCCTCAAGCGTCAATAATTTTAACGGAAACTGTTTACATTAAATTGCTTAGTATCAAGGTTCAAGCATCAAGCCTCAAGCGTCAATAAGAAAGCATCAAGCATAAAGCAGTAAACAAAAAACATTTACCATCAAGCAAAAAGCATTAAGCATAAGCATTAAGCATATTACATAAAAAATGTATCGACTAATTAGCATTTCAATAAATTAAAGATTATTAAAAATTAAATAAAAAATTGTTTTATTTCTTATATACAATATAACTATTTACATTTCTGTCAAACGTTTCTGAATAAAATAAACATTAAAATGTAATGTAAAATACAAATATAATAATTAAGTTATGATTGAAAATTCCTTTCCTTCATATACACAACCGTATAAATAAAATATAGCTTGATTACATTTAAGGACTTGGTAATTTCCCAATTTTCAAAAATTTTTACTGTTTCTAAAACTATTTTAACGGAAACTGTTTACAATAAATTGCTTAGTATCAAGCTTCAAGCATCAAGCCTCAAGCGTCAATAGAAAGCATCAAGCATAAAGCAGTAAACTAAAAACATTACTGTTTAATTATTACTAACAAGTGATGGTCAAGAGGTTGTTACAGATTCGAATAGCTAAAGCGATGACATTGAAAATAAACTAAAATGTAGGTAGGATAATTATTAAGAAAATTTATATTGCTTTCGAAACTTGTGCAGGCGCTTAGCCAAATAAATTAAAGATTATTGAAAATTAAACATAAAAATATTTAATTTTTAATACACAATATAAATATTTACATTTCTTTCAAACGTTTCTGAATAAAAAAAAACATTGAAATGTAATGTAAAATACAAATATAATAATTAAGTAATGATTGAAAATTTCTTTCCTGCATATACACAACAGTATAAATAAAATGTTACTTGATTACATTTAAGGACTTAGTAATTTCCCAATTTTCAAAAATTTTACCTGTTTCTAAAACAATTTTAACGGAAACTGTTTACAATAAATTGCTTAGTATCAAGCTTCAAGCATCAAGCCTCAAGCGTCAATAATTTTAACGGAAACTGTTTACATTAAACTGCTTAGTATCAAGCTTCAAGCATCAAGCCTCAAGCGTCAATAAGAAAGCATCAAGCAAAAAGCAGTAAACAAAAAACATTTACCATCAAGCAAAAAGCATTAAGCATAAGCATTAATTTTTTATTTATTTATTTATTTAATTGGAAAACCAACAGCACAAAATAATATAATAGTTAGATAGATAGAAGCAAAAGGCCAATAAAAGGTTTTCACATGTAGAAACATAACAAAAATAAGTAATAAGAGCAAACACAAAAGAAACATAATACATATTGGAATTAAATACATAAAGACAACAAATAATCTACATTTAAACTTATAAAAAAAAAAAAACATGTTAAGAAAAACAAACAATTACTTAAAATAATCAGCTAATTAAAAACATAATATTACCAAGCTTTTCAATATATAAATATATATATGTTAGATATATATATATATATCTATATATATATATATATATATATATATATATATATATATATATATATATATATATATATATGTATATATATATATATATATATATATATATATATATATATATACACATAGACACACACACATATGTACATTATACAGAAAAAATGCATCACTAAGTTGCCGCTTATGGAATGAACACTTGAGCAAAAAAGATCTAGTTCCAGTTCATTCGCCGCTTCATTAAATTTCTTACCGGCTCGCAAAATAAAAGAATTCTGACGGTAATTTGCTCTTACCAGTGGAATGTGTAAAATTGGGGCTGATCTAAGAGTTCGTGAAGGAACATTAATATAAACTTTTTCAAGAAGTTCTGGACTGTTTATGACACCTTTAGCTATTTTTAGTAAAAACGTTAAGTCACTTAATTGGCGCCGTTTGCTAAGCGGGAGAAGATGAAACTGTTTACAGAGATCTAGATAATTGTTGGAGTCGTATGGAATTTTCAAGCGATAACAATAATATTTTATAAATTTAATTCTACTTTCATACGTCTCATATTGCGGATTCCACACTTCTGAGGCGTATTCTAGTGTACTGCGCACGAACATACAGTATAATATTTTAAAAGTTTTAGCCCTTTTAAAATTAACCGAGCTTTTCATTACAAAGCCTAGTATTTTGGAAGCCTTGGCGATAATAGAATTTACATGGGAATAAAATATCAGTTTTGTGTCATGCAGAACTCCTAAATCTCTGATCTCCTCACATTTTTGGAGGTTCTGATGTCTTAAGATGTAATTTGATGATAACACATTTTTCTTTCTTGCAAAACTAACAACAGAACATTTGGAGGGATTGAGATCAAGTTTATGATGAGCACAATATACGTCAAGTCTAAAAAGATCAGATTGAAGATGAATGACATCTAATGGTGAGGTAATCATTTTATATATTTTCATATCGTCAGCAAAGCACAATAGGTTACTGTTATGAAAACAACTAGCTATGTCATTGATAAATATCAAGAAAAGTAAAGGCCCCAGCAATGAACCTTGGGGTACCCCCCCCACTCGGGATGGAAACCCAACTAGAAATGTAATTATTGACTACAACCGCTTGAGACCTATTGTTAATGTAAGAAGAAAACTACCGGAGCAAGTCACCGCTGATACCCATTTTGAATAATTTAGACAACAATAGTTCGTGATCAATCCTGTCAAAGACTTTGCTATAATCGGTGTAGATAACATCAATTTGATAACCTTGGTCCATTGATTAAGAAATCATTGAAGATGACAAAATTAGTAACAGTAGACCGCCCTTTAAGGAACCCATGTTGATATGGAGAAAACGATTGATGAAGTGCTTCATATACCTGGTCGTATATTATTCTTTCAAACACTTTGGCAATAATACACAATTTTGAAATAGGTCGATAGTTAGTGATATCTGACTTTGATCCCTTTTTGTGTATAGGCGAAACGAACGCGGACTTCCAAATGACAGGAAAAGTATTTTCAGAAATATTTCTTAAAGAGTAGAGATATAGGGTAGTGGATAGACCTAGCGCACAATTTTAAGAAAACTGGGCTGATACCATCGGGGCCAACAGATTTAGAGAGATCGAGATTTGAGATCAATTTATGCACTTCATTAGGATCTATTTCAATGTTAGAGATTAAAAAATCATTTAAATTAGAAGACTCAATCGGGTTAAAGTGATTTAAGTTAGAATTAGACGCATCTGAAAGAAAAATGGAATTAAAATATTTTGAAAACGCATCACATATCGATTCGCCTGTAGTAGCTGATTTACCCAAGAACTCATTGAGGCCGGTATACCGTTTGAATTAGATCTACTTTTTATGTAGGACCAAAATTGTTTTGGATTGCATTCAATATTATTTTCGATTGAAGAGATGTATGTTTCAAAGCACTTATCCTCCAAAGAGTGAACTCTGTCGCGTAATAGTTTAAATGTCAACATATCCGATAACCTACCATAAATTTTGTAATTAGTTGCATATTTGAATTTTTCTTTTATTAAATATTATTATTATTAAAGGTTTAGTGTACCACAAAGGATATGATGAGCTGCATACTTTTTTAGTTGGAACAAATTCAGATAACAATTGATTAATAGTGTTATAAAAGAAACTGACTGCATCATCTAGTTTTAATGACATGAACTTTACATCCCAATCAATAGCTAAGATTCAAAACTAATATGAAATTGAATGAGACAGTTGTTATATAATAAAGAAGAACTAAAAACACATAAAAACTAGAATATATATCTATTTTAGAAAATTTAAAGTTTGTACGTTACCAATCAACTGTCACTTTTCACTTTCTTAGAGATTTACAATATTGAAGAATAACTTAAACACTATAATTCTTATAACACTAGTATCAATACACTTTAATTGAGTAATTGATTGGGAATTTAGCTAAATTTATACACTATAAATAATTTTACTTAATAAAACTATTAGGAACAATTCAATTCAGCGGTTGACCTCAGTGTTGCCACAGACCCCTTGAAATAAGATTTGAAATAAGCATTAAGCATAAGCATTAAAAATGAGCTTTTAAAATAAGCATTAAAAAAAGCATTAGGCGTAAGCATTTAAATAAGCTTTTAAAATAAGCATTAAGCATAAGCATTAAAAATATGCTTTTAAAATAAGCATTAGGAAAAAGCATTAAGCAAAAGCATTAAAAATAATCTTTTCAAATAAGCATAAGCATTAAGCATTTAAAATAAGCATCAAGCATAAGCATTAAAAAAAAGCATTTAGCATAAGCATTAAGCATAAGCATTAAAAATAAGCATTAAGCATAAGCATTAAGTATAAGCATTTAAAATAAGCTTTAAAAAAAAAGCATTAAGAAAAAGCATTAAGCAAAAGCATTTAAAATAAGCATAAGCAGTAATCATAAGCATTAAGCATAAGCATTAAAAAAAGCTTTTAAAATAAGCATTAAGAAAAAGCATTAATAATAAGCATTTAGAAAAAGGCTTTTAAAATAAGCATTAAGCTTAAGCATTAAGCATAAGCATTAAGCATAGGCATTAAGCATTAAGCAGCAAGCCTCATGTCTAAAGCATCAAGAATTAATAATTGAGCATCGAGCATTGAACATCAAGCATAGCATCCAACATAGAGCATAGCATCGAACATCGAGCATATCATGGAGGATCATGCATATGTATTCGATTTTAATTTGTCAGTGGCGCCTCGGCTTTCTTGTTTTATAATTTATATAAAATTAAAAATTTAATGTACCACCTTAAATAATCTACCGCTGAATCTAGTTGGCATAATTTTAAGAATTTACCTTATTTTATTTAACTTTATTCATAATAAAGGTCAATGTTGTTTATATTAAATCAATAAATTATTTTTACCACAAAAGCTAAATTTCCTTTTTTTTCAAATAAGCATTAAGCATAAGCATTTGAAATAAGCATTAAGCATAAGCATTCAAAACAAGCTTTTAAAATAAGCATTAAAAAAGAATTAGGCGTAAGCATTTACATAAGCTTTTAAAATAAGCATTAAGCATAAGCATTAAAAATTAGCTTTTAAAATAAGCGTTAAAAAAAAGCATTAGGCAAAAGCATTAAAAATAAGCTTTTCAAAAAAGCATAAGCATTAAGCATTTAAAATAAGCATTAAGCATAAGCATTAAAAATAAGTTTTTAAAATAATCATTTAGCATAAGCATTAAGAAAAAGCATTAAGTATAAGCATTGTAAATAAGCTTTAAAAAAAAGCATTAAGAAAAAGCTTTAAGCATAAGCATTAAGCATAAGCATTAAGCATAAGCATTAGGCATAAGCATTAAGCATGAGCATTAAGCATAAGCATTATGCATAAGCATTAAGCATAAGCTTTAAGCATAAGCATTGGGCATAAGCATAAGCATAAGCATTAAAAATAAGCATTAAGCATAAGCATTAAAAATAAGCTTTTAAAATAAGCATTAAGAAAAAGCATTAAGCATAAGCATTAAGCATAAGCATAAGCGTAAGCGTAAGCGTAAGCGTAAGCGTAAAGCGTAAGGAAGTCGTTTTCGATTTTACCATCTAGATTTTGGCGATAGTCATTTAGTTACAGTGGTTTGAGTGCTTTGACCGAAAGGAAGTAGTTTTTGTCAGTCGACTTTTATAAATTGTCGTCGAAAAACCAAAAATAAACATAAGACAGGAATATTTGTTGGATTTTTTTTTATTTAACTGTGGAACTATATTTTATTATGATTGTAACGGTCTCTTTTAGGCCATTGTCCACGGACCTTTAATTTTGAAAGACGTAAAGAAAAATTGACGTTTCATTGGCTTATGTTTGCCTACGTGAAGTAAACACTTTTTTTTTGAATTTTCATGCTAGAATCATGTTTTACATAAAAAATGTATCGACTAATTAGCATTTCAATAAATTAAAGATTATTAAAAATTAAATAAAAAATTGTTTTATTTCTTATATACAATATAACTATTTACATTTCTGTCAAACGTTTCTGAATAAAATAAACATTAAAATGTAATGTAAAATACAAATATAATAATTAAGTTATGATTGAAAATTCCTTTCCTTCATATACACAACCGTATAAATAAAATATAGCTTGATTACATTTAAGGACTTGGTAATTTCCCAATTTTCAAAAATTTTTACTGTTTCTAAAACTATTTTAACGGAAACTGTTTACAATAAATTGCTTAGTATCAAGCTTCAAGCATCAAGCCTCAAGCGTCAATAGAAAGCATCAAGCATAAAGCAGTAAACTAAAAACATTACTGTTTAATTATTACTAACAAGTGATGGTCAAGAGGTTGTTACAGATTCGAATAGCTAAAGCGATGACATTGAAAATAAACTAAAATGTAGGTAGGATAATTATTAAGAAAATTTATATTGCTTTCGAAACTTGTGCAGGCGCTTAGCCAAATAAATTAAAGATTATTGAAAATTAAACATAAAAATATTTAATTTTTAATACACAATATAAATATTTACATTTCTTTCAAACGTTTCTGAATAAAAAAAAACATTGAAATGTAATGTAAAATACAAATATAATAATTAAGTAATGATTGAAAATTTCTTTCCTGCATATACACAACAGTATAAATAAAATGTTACTTGATTACATTTAAGGACTTAGTAATTTCCCAATTTTCAAAAATTTTACCTGTTTCTAAAACAATTTTAACGGAAACTGTTTACAATAAATTGCTTAGTATCAAGCTTCAAGCATCAAGCCTCAAGCGTCAATAATTTTAACGGAAACTGTTTACATTAAACTGCTTAGTATCAAGCTTCAAGCATCAAGCCTCAAGCGTCAATAAGAAAGCATCAAGCAAAAAGCAGTAAACAAAAAACATTTACCATCAAGCAAAAAGCATTAAGCATAAGCATTAATTTTTTATTTATTTATTTATTTAATTGGAAAACCAACAGCACAAAATAATATAATAGTTAGATAGATAGAAGCAAAAGGCCAATAAAAGGTTTTCACATGTAGAAACATAACAAAAATAAGTAATAAGAGCAAACACAAAAGAAACATAATACATATTGGAATTAAATACATAAAGACAACAAATAATCTACATTTAAACTTATAAAAAAAAAAAACATGTTAAGAAAAACAAACAATTACTTAAAATAATCAGCTAATTAAAAACATAATATTACCAAGCTTTTCAATATATAAATATATATATGTTAGATATATATATATATATCTATATATATATATATATATATATATATATATATATATATATATATATATATATATATATATATATATATACACATAGACACACACACATATGTACATTATACAGAAAAAATGCATCACTAAGTTGCCGCTTATGGAATGAACACTTGAGCAAAAAAGATCTAGTTCCAGTTCATTCGCCGCTTCATTAAATTTCTTACCGGCTCGCAAAATAAAAGAATTCTGACGGTAATTTGCTCTTACCAGTGGAATGTGTAAAATTGGGGCTGATCTAAGAGTTCGTGAAGGAACATTAATATAAACTTTTTCAAGAAGTTCTGGACTGTTTATGACACCTTTAGCTATTTTTAGTAAAAACGTTAAGTCACTTAATTGGCGCCGTTTGCTAAGCGGGAGAAGATGAAACTGTTTACAGAGATCTAGATAATTGTTGGAGTCGTATGGAATTTTCAAGCGATAACAATAATATTTTATAAATTTAATTTGAATGCGTTCAATTCTACTTTCATACGTCTCATATTGCGGATTCCACACTTCTGAGGCGTATTCTAGTGTACTGCGCACGAACATACAGTATAATATTTTAAAAGTTTTAGCCCTTTTAAAATTAACCGAGCTTTTCATTACAAAGCCTAGTATTTTGGAAGCCTTGGCGATAATAGAATTTACATGGGAATAAAATATCAGTTTTGTGTCATGCAGAACTCCTAAATCTCTGATCTCCTCACATTTTTGGAGGTTCTGATGTCTTAAGATGTAATTTGATGATAACACATTTTTCTTTCTTGCAAAACTAACAACAGAACATTTGGAGGGATTGAGATCAAGTTTATGATGAGCACAATATACGTCAAGTCTAAAAAGATCAGATTGAAGATGAATGACATCTAATGGTGAGGTAATCATTTTATATATTTTCATATCGTCAGCAAAGCACAATAGGTTACTGTTATGAAAACAACTAGCTATGTCATTGATAAATATCAAGAAAAGTAAAGGCCCCAGCAATGAACCTTGGGGTACCCCCCCCACTCGGGATGGAAACCCAACTAGAAATGTAATTATTGACTACAACCGCTTGAGACCTATTGTTAATGTAAGAAGAAAACTACCGGAGCAAGTCACCGCTGATACCCATTTTGAATAATTTAGACAACAATAGTTCGTGATCAATCCTGTCAAAGACTTTGCTATAATCGGTGTAGATAACATCAATTTGATAACCTTGGTCCATTGATTAAGAAATCATTGAAGATGACAAAATTAGTAACAGTAGACCGCCCTTTAAGGAACCCATGTTGATATGGAGAAAACGATTGATGAAGTGCTTCATATACCTGGTCGTATATTATTCTTTCAAACACTTTGGCAATAATACACAATTTTGAAATAGGTCGATAGTTAGTGATATCTGACTTTGATCCCTTTTTGTGTATAGGCGAAACGAACGCGGACTTCCAAATGACAGGAAAAGTATTTTCAGAAATATTTCTTAAAGAGTAGAGATATAGGGTAGTGGATAGACCTAGCGCACAATTTTAAGAAAACTGGGCTGATACCATCGGGGCCAACAGATTTAGAGAGATCGAGATTTGAGATCAATTTATGCACTTCATTAGGATCTATTTCAATGTTAGAGATTAAAAAATCATTTAAATTAGAAGACTCAATCGGGTTAAAGTGATTTAAGTTAGAATTAGACGCATCTGAAAGAAAAATGGAATTAAAATATTTTGAAAACGCATCACATATCGATTCGCCTGTAGTAGCTGATTTACCCAAGAACTCATTGAGGCCGGTATACCGTTTGAATTAGATCTACTTTTTATGTAGGACCAAAATTGTTTTGGATTGCATTCAATATTATTTTCGATTGAAGAGATGTATGTTTCAAAGCACTTATCCTCCAAAGAGTGAACTCTGTCGCGTAATAGTTTAAATGTCAACATATCCGATAACCTACCATAAATTTTGTAATTAGTTGCATATTTGAATTTTTCTTTTATTAAATATTATTATTATTAAAGGTTTAGTGTACCACAAAGGATATGATGAGCTGCATACTTTTTTAGTTGGAACAAATTCAGATAACAATTGATTAATAGTGGTATAAAAGAAACTGACTGCATCATCTAGTTTTAATGACATGAACTTTACATCCCAATCAATAGCTAAGATTCAAAACTAATATGAAATTGAATGAGACAGTTGTTATATAATAAAGAAGAACTAAAAACACATAAAAACTAGAATATATATCTATTTTAGAAAATTTAAAGTTTGTACGTTACCAATCAACTGTCACTTTTCACTTTCTTAGAGATTTACAATATTGAAGAATAACTTAAACACTATAATTCTTATAACACTAGTATCAATACACTTTAATTGAATAATTGATTGGGAATTTAGCTAAATTTATACACTATAAATAATTTTACTTAATAAAACTATTAGGAACAATTCAATTCAGCGGTTGACCTCAGTGTTGCCACAGACCCCTTGAAATAAGATTTGAAATAAGCATTAAGCATAAGCATTAAAAATGAGCTTTTAAAATAAGCATTAAAAAAAGCATTAGGCGTAAGCATTTAAATAAGCTTTTAAAATAAGCATTAAGCATAAGCATTAAAAATATGCTTTTAAAATAAGCATTAGGAAAAAGCATTAAGCAAAAGCATTAAAAATAATCTTTTCAAATAAGCATAAGCATTAAGCATTTAAAATAAGCATCAAGCATAAGCATTAAAAAAAAGCATTTAGCATAAGCATTAAGCATAAGCATTAAAAATAAGCATTAAGCATAAGCATTAAGTATAAGCATTTAAAATAAGCTTTAAAAAAAAAGCATTAAGAAAAAGCATTAAGCAAAAGCATTTAAAATAAGCATAAGCAGTAATCATAAGCATTAAGCATAAGCATTAAAAAAAGCTTTTAAAATAAGCATTAAGAAAAAGCATTAATAATAAGCATTTAGAAAAAGGCTTTTAAAATAAGCATTAAGCTTAAGCATTAAGCATAAGCATTAAGCATAGGCATTAAGCATTAAGCAGCAAGCCTCATGTCTAAAGCATCAAGAATTAATAATTGAGCATCGAGCATTGAACATCAAGCATAGCATCCAACATAGAGCATAGCATCGAACATCGAGCATATCATGGAGGATCATGCATATGTATTCGATTTTAATTTGTCAGTGGCGCCTCGGCTTTCTTGTTTTATAATTTATATAAAATTTAAAATTTAATGTACCACCTTAAATAATCTACCGCTGAATCTAGTTGGCATAATTTTAAGAATTTACCTTATTTTATTTAACTTTATTCATAATAAAGGTCAATGTTGTTTATATTAAATCAATAAATTATTTTTACCACAAAAGCTAAATTTACTTTTTTTTCAAATAAGCATTAAGCATAAGCATTTGAAATAAGCATTAAGCATAAGCATTAAAAACAAGCTTTTAAAATAAGCATTAAAAAAAGCATTAGGCGTAAGCATTTACATAAGCTTTTAAAATAAGCATTAAGCATAAGCATTAAAAATTAGCTTTTAAAATAAGCGTTAAGAAAAAGCATTAGGCAAAAGCATTAAAAATAAGCTTTTCAAAAAAGCATAAGCATTAAGCATTTAAAATAAGCATTAAGCATAAGCATTAAAAATAAGTTTTTAAAATAATCATTTAGCATAAGCATTAAGAAAAAGCATTAAGTATAAGCATTGTAAATAAGCTTTAAAAAAAAGCATTAAGAAAAAGCTTTAAGCATAAGCATTAAGCATAAGCATTAGGCATAAGCATTAAGCATGAGCATTAAGCATAAGCATTAAGCATAAGCATAAGCATTAAGCATAAGCTTTAAGCATAAGCATTGGGCATAAGCATAAGCATAAGCATTAAAAATAAGCATTAAGCATAAGCATTAAGCATAAGCATAAGCGTAAGCGTAAGCGTAAGCGTAAGCGTAAGCGTAAGCGTAAGCGTAAGCGTAAGCGTAAGCGTAAGCGTAAGCGTAAGCGTAAGCGTAAGCGTAAGCGTAAGCGTAAGCGTAAGCGTAAGCGTAAGCGTAAGCGTAAGCGTAAGCGTAAGCGTATGCGTAAAGCGTAAGGAAGTCGTTTTCGATTTTACCATCTAGATTTTGGCGATAGTCATTTAGTTACAGTGGTTTGAGTGCTTTGACCGAAAGGAAGTAGTTTTTGTCAGTCGACTTTTATAAATTGTCATCGAAAAACCAAAAATAAACATATGACAGGAATATTTGTTGGATTTTTTTTTATTTAACTGTGGAACTATATTTTATTATGATTGTAACGGTCTCTTTTAGGCCATTGTCCACGGACCTTTAATTTTGAAAGACGTTAAGAAAAATTGACGTTTCATTGGCTTATGTTTGCCTACGTGAAGTAAACACTTTTTTTTTGAATTTTCATGCTAGAATCATGTTTTACATAAAAAATGTATCGACTAATTAGCATTTCAATAAATTAAAGAATATTGGAAATTAAATATAAAAATATTTTATTTTTAATATACAATATAAATATTTATATTTCTGTCAAACGTTTCTGAATAAAAAAAAAACATAAAAAAGTAATGTAAATTACAAATATAATGATTAAGTAAAGATTGAAAATTCCTTTCCTTCATATACACAACAGTACAAATAAAATATTACCTGATTACCTTTAAAGACTTGGTAATTTCTTAATTTTCAAAACGTTTACCTGTTTCTAAAACAATTTTAACGGAAACTGTTAACAATAAATTGCTTAGTATCAAGCTTCAAGCATCAAGCCTCAAGCGTCAATAATTTTAACGGAAACTGTTTACATTAAATTGCTTAGTATCAAGGTTCAAGCATCAAGCCTCAAGCGTCAATAAGAAAGCATCAAGCATAAAGCAGTAAACAAAAAACATTTACCATCAAGCAAAAAGCATTAAGCATAAGCATTAAGCATATTACATAAAAAATGTATCGACTAATTAGCATTTCAATAAATTAAAGATTATTAAAAATTAAATAAAAAATTGTTTTATTTCTTATATACAATATAACTATTTACATTTCTGTCAAACGTTTCTGAATAAAATAAACATTAAAATGTAATGTAAAATACAAATATAATAATTAAGTTATGATTGAAAATTCCTTTCCTTCATATACACAACCGTATAAATAAAATATAGCTTGATTACATTTAAGGACTTGGTAATTTCCCAATTTTCAAAAATTTTTACTGTTTCTAAAACTATTTTAACGGAAACTGTTTACAATAAATTGCTTAGTATCAAGCTTCAAGCATCAAGCCTCAAGCGTCAATAGAAAGCATCAAGCATAAAGCAGTAAACTAAAAACATTACTGTTTAATTATTACGAACAAGTGATGGTCAAGAGGTTGTTACAGATTCGAATAGCTAAAGCGATGACATTGAAAATAAACTAAAATGTAGGTAGGATAATTATTAAGAAAATTTATATTGCTTTCGAAACTTGTGCAGGCGCTTAGCCAAATAAATTAAAGATTATTGAAAATTAAACATAAAAATATTTAATTTTTAATACACAATATAAATATTTACATTTCTTTCAAACGTTTCTGAATAAAAAAAAACATTGAAATGTAATGTAAAATACAAATATAATAATTAAGTAATGATTGAAAATTCCTTTCCTGCATATACACAACAGTATAAATAAAATGTTACTTGATTACATTTAAGGACTTAGTAATTTCCCAATTTTCAAAAATTTTACCTGTTTCTAAAACAATTTTAACGGAAACTGTTTACAATAAATTGCTTAGTATCAAGCTTCAAGCATCAAGCCTCAAGCGTCAATAATTTTAACGGAAACTGTTTACATTAAACTGCTTAGTATCAAGCTTCAAGCATCAAGCCTCAAGCGTCAATAAGAAAGCATCAAGCAAAAAGCAGTAAACAAAAAACATTTACCATCAAGCAAAAAGCATTAAGCATAAGCATTAATTTTTTATTTATTTATTTATTTAATTGGAAAACCAACAGCACAAAATAATATAATAGTTAGATAGATAGAAGCAAAAGGCCAATAAAAGGTTTTCACATGTAGAAACATAACAAAAATAAGTAATAAGAGCAAACACAAAAGAAACATAATACATATTGGAATTAAATACATAAAGACAACAAATAATCTACATTTAAACTTATAAAAAAAAAAAACATGTTAAGAAAAACAAACAATTACTTAAAATAATCAGCTAATTAAAAACATAATATTACCAAGCTTTTCAATATATAAATATATATATGTTAGATATATATATATATATATATATATATATATATATACATAGACACACACATATGTACATTATACAGAAAAAATGCATCACTAAGTTGCCGCTTATGGAATGAACACTTGAGCAAAAAAGATCTAGTTCCAGTTCATTCGCCGCTTCATTAAATTTTTTACCGGCTCGCAAAATAAAAGAATTCTGACGGTAATTTGTTCTTACCAGTGGAATGTGTAAAATTGGGGCTGATCTAAGAGTTCGTGAAGGAACATTAATATAAACTTTTTCAAGAAGTTCTGGACTATTTATGACACCTTTAGCTATTTTTAGTAAAAACGTTAAGTCACTTATTTGGCGCCTTTTGCTAAGCGGGAGAAGATGAAACTGTTTACAGAGATCTAGATAATTGTTGGAGTCGTATGAAATTTTCAAGCGATAACAAAGATATTTTATAAATTTAATTTGAATGCGTTCAATTCTACTTTCATACGTCTCATATTGCGGATTCCACACTTCTGAGGCGTATTCTAGTGTACTGCGCACGAACATACAGTATAATATTTTAAAAGTTTTAGCCCTTTTAAAATTAACCGAGCTTTTCATTACAAAGCCTAGTATTTTGGAAGCCTTGCCGATAATAGAATTTACATGGAAATAAAATATCAGTTTTGTGTCATGCAGAACTCCTAAATCTCTGATCTCCTCACATTTTTGGAGGTTCTGATGTCCTAAATCTCTGATCTCCTCACATTTTTGGAGGTTCTGATGTCTTAAGATGTAATTTGATGATAACACATTTTTCTTTCTTGCAAAACTAACAACAGAACATTTGGAGGGATTGAGATCAAGTTTATGATGAGCACAATATGCGTCAAGTCTAAAAAGATCAGATTGAAGATGAATGACATCTAATGGTTAGGTAATCATTTTGTATATTTTCATATCGTCAGCAAAGCACAATAGGTTACTGTTATGAAAACAACTAGCTATGTCATTGATAAATATCAAGAAAAGTAAAGGCCCCAGCAATGAACCTTGGGGTACCCCACTCGGGATGGAAACCCAACTAGAAATGTAATTATTGACTACAACCGCTTGAGACCTATTGTTAATGTAAGAAGAAAACTACCGGAGCAAGTCACCGCTGATACCCATTTTGAATAATTTAGACAACAATAATTCGTGATCAATCCTGTCAAAGACTTTACTATAATCGGTGTAGATAACATCAATTTGATAACCTTGGTCCATTGATCGCGTTAAGAAATCATTGAAGATGACAAGATTAGTAACAGTAGACCGCCCTTTAAGGAACCCATGTTGATATGGAGAAAACGATTGATGAAGTGCTTCATATACCTGGTCATATATTATTCTTTCAAACACTTTGGCATTTCATACACAATTTTGAAATAGGTCGATAGTTAGTGATATCTGACTTTGATCCCTTTTTGTGTATAGGCGAAACGAACGCGAACTTCCAAATGACAGGAAAAGTATTTTCAGAAATAGATTTCTTAAAGAGTAGAGATATAGGGTAGTGGATAGACCTAGTGCACAATTTTAAGAAAACTGGGCTGATACCATCGGGGCCAGCAGATTTAGAGAGATCGAGATTTGAGATCAATTTATGCACTTCATTAGGATCTATTTCAATGTTGGAGATTAAAAAATCATTTAAATTAGAAGACTCAATCGGGTTAGAGTGACTTAAGTTAGAATTAGACGCATCTGAAAGAAAAATGGAATGAAAATATTTTGAAAACGCATCACATATCGATTCGCCTGTAGTAGCTGATTTACCCAAAAAACTCATTGAGGCCGGTATACCGTTTGAATTAGATCTACTTTTTATGTAGGACCAAAATTGTTTTGGATTGCATTCAATATTATTTTCGATTGAAGAGATGTATGTTTCAAAGCACTTATCCTCCAAAGAGTGAACTCTGTCGCGTAATAGTTTAAATGTCAACATATCCGATAACCTACCATAAATTTTGTAATTAGTTGCATATTTGAATTTTTCTTTTATTAAATATTATTATTATTAAAGGTTTAGTGTACCACAAAGGATATGATGAGCTGCATACTTTTTTAGTTGGAACAAATTCAGATAACAATTGATTAATAGTGTTATAAAAGAAACTGACTGCATCATCTAGTTTTAATGACATGAACTTTACATCCCAATCAATAGCTAAGATTCAAAACTAATATGAAATTGAATGAGACAGTTGTTATATAATAAAGAAGAACTAAAAACACATAAAAACTAGAATATATATCTATTTTAGAAAATTTAAAGTTTGTACGTTACCAATCAACTGTCACTTTTCACTTTCTTAGAGATTTACAATATTGAAGAATAACTTAAACACTATAATTCTTATAACACTAGTATCAATACACTTTAATTGAATAATTGATTGGGAATTTAGCTAAAATTATACACTATAAATAATTTTACTTAATAAAACTATTAGGAACAATTCAAATCAGCTGTTGACCTCAGTGTTGCCACAGACCCCTTAAAATAAGATTTGAAATAAGCATTAAGCATAAGCATTAAAAATGAGCTTTTAAAATAAGCATTAAAAAAAAGCATTAGGCGTAAGCATTTAAATAAGCTTTTAAAATAAGCATTAAGCATAAGCATTAAAAATATGCTTTTAAAATAAGCATTAAGAAAAAGCATTAAGCAAAAGCATTAAAAATAATCTTTTCAAATAAGCATAAGCATTAAGCATTTAAAATAAGCATCAAGCATAAGCATTAAAAAAAGCATTTAAAATAAGCATAAGCAGTAAGCATAAGCATTAAGCATAAGCATTAAAAAAAGCTTTTAAAATAAGCATTAAGAAAAAGCATTAATAATAAGCATTTAGAAAAAGGCTTTTAAAATAAGCATTAAGCATAAGCATTAAGCATAGGCATTAAGCATAAGCATTAAGCATAGGCATTAAGCATTAAGCAGCAAGCCTCATGTCTAAAGCATCAAGAATTAATAATTGAGCATCGAGCATTGAACATCAAGCATAGCATCCAACATAGAGCATAGCATCGAACATCGAGCATATCATGGAGGATCATGCATATGTATTCGATTTTAATTTGTCAGTGGCGCCTCGGCTTTCTTGTTTTATAATTTATATAAAATTTAAAATTTAATGTACCACCTTAAATAATCTACCGCTGAATCTAGTTGGCATAATTTTAAGAATTTACCTTATTTTATTTAACTTTATTCATAATAAAGGTCAATGTTGTTTATATTAAATCAATAAATTATTTTTACCACAAAAGCTAAATTTACTTTTTTTTCAAATAAGCATTAAGCATAAGCATTAAAAACAAGCTTTTAAAATAAGCATTAAAAAAAGCATTAGGCGTAAGCATTTACATAAGCTTTTAAAATAAGCATTAAGCATAAGCATTAAAAATTAGCTTTTAAAATAAGCGTTAAGAAAAAGCATTAGGCAAAAGCATTAAAAATAAGCTTTTCAAAAAAGCATAAGCATTAAGCATTTAAAATAAGCATTAAGCATAAGCATTAAAAATAAGTTTTTAAAATAATCATTTAGCATAAGCATTAAGAAAAAGCATTAAGTATAAGCATTGTAAATAAGCTTTAAAAAAAAGCATTAAGAAAAAGCTTTAAGCATAAGCATTAAGCATAAGCATTAGGCATAAGCATTAAGCATGAGCATTAAGCATAAGCATTAAGCATAAGCATAAGCATTAAGCATAAGCTTTAAGCATAAGCATTGGGCATAAGCATAAGCATAAGCATTAAAAATAAGCATTAAGCATAAGCATTAAGCATAAGCATAAGCGTAAGCGTAAGCGTAAGCGTAAGCGTAAGCGTAAGCGTAAGCGTAAGCGTAAGCGTAAGCGTAAGCGTAAGCGTAAGCGTAAGCGTAAGCGTAAGCGTAAGCGTAAGCGTAAGCGTAAGCGTATGCGTAAAGCGTAAGGAAGTCGTTTTCGATTTTACCATCTAGATTTTGGCGATAGTCATTTAGTTACAGTGGTTTGAGTGCTTTGACCGAAAGGAAGTAGTTTTTGTCAGTCGACTTTTATAAATTGTCGTCGAAAAACCAAAAATAAACATATGACAGGAATATTTGTTGGATTTTTTTTTATTTAACTGTGGAACTATATTTTATTATGATTGTAACGGTCTCTTTTAGGCCATTGTCCACGGACCTTTAATTTTGAAAGACGTTAAGAAAAATTGACGTTTCATTGGCTTATGTTTGCCTACGTGAAGTAAACACTTTTTTTTTGAATTTTCATGCTAGAATCATGTTTTACATAAAAAATATATCGACTAATTAGCATTTCAATAAATTAAAGAATATTGGAAATTAAATATAAAAATATTTTATTTTTAATATACAATATAAATATTTATATTTCTGTCAAACGTTTCTGAATAAAAAAAAAACATAAAAAAGTAATGTAAATTACAAATATAATGATTAAGTAAAGATTGAAAATTCCTTTCCTTCATATACACAACAGTACAAATAAAATATTACCTGATTACCTTTAAAGACTTGGTAATTTCTTAATTTTCAAAACGTTTACCTGTTTCTAAAACAATTTTAACGGAAACTGTTAACAATAAATTGCTTAGTATCAAGCTTCAAGCATCAAGCCTCAAGCGTCAATAATTTTAACGGAAACTGTTTACATTAAATTGCTTAGTATCAAGGTTCAAGCATCAAGCCTCAAGCGTCAATAAGAAAGCATCAAGCATAAAGCAGTAAACAAAAAACATTTACCATCAAGCAAAAAGCATTAAGCATAAGCATTAAGCATATTACATAAAAAATGTATCGACTAATTAGCATTTCAATAAATTAAAGATTATTAAAAATTAAATAAAAAATTGTTTTATTTCTTATATACAATATAACTATTTACATTTCTGTCAAACGTTTCTGAATAAAATAAACATTAAAATGTAATGTAAAATACAAATATAATAATTAAGTTATGATTGAAAATTCCTTTCCTTCATATACACAACCGTATAAATAAAATATAGCTTGATTACATTTAAGGACTTGGTAATTTCCCAATTTTCAAAAATTTTTACTGTTTCTAAAACTATTTTAACGGAAACTGTTTACAATAAATTGCTTAGTATCAAGCTTCAAGCATCAAGCCTCAAGCGTCAATAGAAAGCATCAAGCATAAAGCAGTAAACTAAAAACATTACTGTTTAATTATTACGAACAAGTGATGGTCAAGAGGTTGTTACAGATTCGAATAGCTAAAGCGATGACATTGAAAATAAACTAAAATGTAGGTAGGATAATTATTAAGAAAATTTATATTGCTTTCGAAACTTGTGCAGGCGCTTAGCCAAATAAATTAAAGATTATTGAAAATTAAACATAAAAATATTTAATTTTTAATACACAATATAAATATTTACATTTCTTTCAAACGTTTCTGAATAAAAAAAAACATTGAAATGTAATGTAAAATACAAATATAATAATTAAGTAATGATTGAAAATTCCTTTCCTGCATATACACAACAGTATAAATAAAATGTTACTTGATTACATTTAAGGACTTAGTAATTTCCCAATTTTCAAAAATTTTACCTGTTTCTAAAACAATTTTAACGGAAACTGTTTACAATAAATTGCTTAGTATCAAGCTTCAAGCATCAAGCCTCAAGCGTCAATAATTTTAACGGAAACTGTTTACATTAAACTGCTTAGTATCAAGCTTCAAGCATCAAGCCTCAAGCGTCAATAAGAAAGCATCAAGCAAAAAGCAGTAAACAAAAAACATTTACCATCAAGCAAAAAGCATTAAGCATAAGCATTAATTTTTTATTTATTTATTTATTTAATTGGAAAACCAACAGCACAAAATAATATAATAGTTAGATAGATAGAAGCAAAAGGCCAATAAAAGGTTTTCACATGTAGAAACATAACAAAAATAAGTAATAAGAGCAAACACAAAAGAAACATAATACATATTGGAATTAAATACATAAAGACAACAAATAATCTACATTTAAACTTATAAAAAAAAAAACATGTTAAGAAAAACAAACAATTACTTAAAATAATCAGCTAATTAAAAACATAATATTACCAAGCTTTTCAATATATAAATATATATATGTTAGATATATATATATATATATATATATATATATATATATATATATATATATATATACATAGACACACACATATGTACATTATACAGAAAAAATGCATCACTAAGTTGCCGCTTATGGAATGAACACTTGAGCAAAAAAGATCTAGTTCCAGTTCATTCGCCGCTTCATTAAATTTTTTACCGGCTCGCAAAATAAAAGAATTCTGACGGTAATTTGTTCTTACCAGTGGAATGTGTAAAATTGGGGCTGATCTAAGAGTTCGTGAAGGAACATTAATATAAACTTTTTCAAGAAGTTCTGGACTGTTTATGACACCTTTAGCTATTTTTAGTAAAAACGTTAAGTCACTTATTTGGCGCCTTTTGCTAAGCGGGAGAAGATGAAACTGTTTACAGAGATCTAGATAATTGTTGGAGTCGTATGAAATTTTCAAGCGATAACAAAGATATTTTATAAATTTAATTTGAATGCGTTCAATTCTACTTTCATACGTCTCATATTGCGGATTCCACACTTCTGAGGCGTATTCTAGTGTACTGCGCACGAACATACAGTATAATATTTTAAAAGTTTTAGCCCTTTTAAAATTAACCGAGCTTTTCATTACAAAGCCTAGTATTTTGGAAACCTTGCCGATAATAGAATTTACATGGAAATAAAATATCAGTTTTGTGTCATGCAGAACTCCTAAATCTCTGATCTCCTCACATTTTTGGAGGTTCTGATGTCCTAAATCTCTGATCTCCTCACATTTTTGGAGGTTCTGATGTCTTAAGATGTAATTTGATGATAACACATTTTTCTTTCTTGCAAAACTAACAACAGAACATTTGGAGGGATTGAGATCAAGTTTATGATGAGCACAATATGCGTCAAGTCTAAAAAGATCAGATTGAAGATGAATGACATCTAATGGTTAGGTAATCATTTTGTATATTTTCATATCGTCAGCAAAGCACAATAGGTTACTGTTATGAAAACAACTAGCTATGTCATTGATAAATATCAAGAAAAGTAAAGGCCCCAGCAATGAACCTTGGGGTACCCCACTCGGGATGGAAACCCAACTAGAAATGTAATTATTGACTACAACCGCTTGAGACCTATTGTTAATGTAAGAAGAAAACTACCGGAGCAAGTCACCGCTGATACCCATTTTGAATAATTTAGACAACAATAATTCGTGATCAATCCTGTCAAAGACTTTACTATAATCGGTGTAGATAACATCAATTTGATAACCTTGGTCCATTGATCGCGTTAAGAAATCATTGAAGATGACAAGATTAGTAACAGTAGACCGCCCTTTAAGGAACCCATGTTGATATGGAGAAAACGATTGATGAAGTGCTTCATATACCTGGTCATATATTATTCTTTCAAACACTTTGGCATTTCATACACAATTTTGAAATAGGTCGATAGTTAGTGATATCTGACTTTGATCCCTTTTTGTGTATAGGCGAAACGAACGCGGACTTCCAAATGACAGGAAAAGTATTTTCAGAAATAGATTTCTTAAAGAGTAGAGATATAGGGTAGTGGATAGACCTAGTGCACAATTTTAAGAAAACTGGGCTGATACCATCGGGGCCAGCAGATTTAGAGAGATCGAGATTTGAGATCAATTTATGCACTTCATTAGGATCTATTTCAATGTTGGAGATTAAAAAATCATTTAAATTAGAAGACTCAATCGGGTTAGAGTGACTTAAGTTAGAATTAGACGCATCTGAAAGAAAAATGGAATGAAAATATTTTGAAAACGCATCACATATCGATTCGCCTGTAGTAGCTGATTTACCCAAAAAACTCATTGAGGCCGGTATACCGTTTGAATTAGATCTACTTTTTATGTAGGACCAAAATTGTTTTGGATTGCATTCAATATTATTTTCGATTGAAGAGATGTATGTTTCAAAGCACTTATCCTCCAAAGAGTGAACTCTGTCGCGTAATAGTTTAAATGTCAACATATCAGATAACCTACCATAAATTTTGTAATTAGTTGCATATTTGAATTTTTCTTTTATTAAATATTATTATTATTAAAGGTTTAGTGTACCACAAAGGATATGATGAGCTGCATACTTTTTTAGTTGGAACAAACTCAGATAACAATTGATTAATAGTGTTATAAAAGAAACTGACTGCATCATCTAGTTTTAATGACATGAACTTTACATCCCAATCAATAGCTAAGATTCAAAACTAATATGAAATTGAATGAGACAGTTGTTATATAATAAAGAAGAACTAAAAACACATAAAAACTAGAATATATATCTATTTTAGAAAATTTAAAGTTTGTACGTTACCAATCAACTGTCACTTTTCACTTTATTAGAGATTTACAATATTGAAGAATAACTTAAACACTATAATTCTTATAACACTAGTATCAATACACTTTAATTGAATAATTGATTGGGAATTTAGCTAAAATTATACACTATAAATAATTTTACTTAATAAAACTATTAGGAACAATTCAATTCAGCGGTTGACCTCAGTGTTGCCACAGACCCCTTAAAATAAGATTTGAAATAAGCATTAAGCATAAGCATTAAAAATGAGCTTTTAAAATAAGCATTAAAAAAAAGCATTAGGCGTAAGCATTTAAATAAGCTTTTAAAATAAGCATTAAGCATAAGCATTAAAAATATGCTTTTAAAATAAGCATTAAGAAAAAGCATTAAGCAAAAGCATTAAAAATAATCTTTTCAAATAAGCATAAGCATTAAGCATTTAAAATAAGCATCAAGCATAAGCATTAAAAAAAAGCATTTAAAATAAGCATAAGCAGTAAGCATAAGCATTAAGCATAAGCATTAAGCATAAGCATTAAAAAAAGCTTTTAAAATAAGCATTAAGAAAAAGCATTAATAATAAGCATTTAGAAAAAGGCTTTTAAAATAAGCATTAAGCATAAGCATTAAGCATAAGCATTAAGCATAGGCATTAAGCATAAGCATTAAGCATAGGCATTAAGCATTAAGCAGCAAGCCTCATGTCTAAAGCATCAAGAATTAATAATTGAGCATCGAGCATTGAACATCAAGCATAGCATCCAACATAGAGCATAGCATCGAACATCGAGCATATCATGGAGGATCATGCATATGTATTCGATTTTAATTTGTCAGTGGCGCCTCGGCTTTCTTGTTTTATAATTTATATAAAATTTAAAATTTAATGTACCACCTTAAATAATCTACCGCTGAATCTAGTTGGCATAATTTTAAGAATTTACCTTATTTTATTTAACTTTATTCATAATAAAGGTCAATGTTGTTTATATTAAATCAATAAATTATTTTTACCACAAAAGCTAAATTTCCTTTTTTTTCAAATAAGCATTAAGCATAAGCATTTGAAATAAGCATTAAGCATAAGCATTAAAAACAAGCTTTTAAAATAAGCATTAAAAAAAGCATTAGGCGTAAGCATTTACATAAGCTTTTAAAATAAGCATTAAGCATAAGCATTAAAAATTAGCTTTTAAAATAAGCGTTAAGAAAAAGCATTAGGCAAAAGCATTAAAAATAAGCTTTTCAAAAAAGCATAAGCATTAAGCATTTAAAATAAGCATTAAGCATAAGCATTAAAAATAAGTTTTTAAAATAATCATTTAGCATAAGCATTAAGAAAAAGCATTAAGTATAAGCATTGTAAATAAGCTTTAAAAAAAAGCATTAAGAAAAAGCTTTAAGCATAAGCATTAAGCATAAGCATTAGGCATAAGCATTAAGCATGAGCATTAAGCATAAGCATTAAGCATAAGCATAAGCATTAAGCATAAGCTTTAAGCATAAGCATTGGGCATAAGCATAAGCATAAGCATTAAAAATAAGCATTAAGCATAAGCATTAAGCATAAGCATAAGCGTAAGCGTAAGCGTAAGCGTAAGCGTAAGCGTAAGCGTAAGCGTAAGCGTAAGCGTAAGCGTAAGCGTAAGCGTAAGCGTAAGCGTAAGCGTAAGCGTAAGCGTAAGCGTAAGCGTAAGCGTAAGCGTAAGCGTAAGCGTAAGCGTAAGCGTAAGCGTAAGCGTAAGCGTAAGCGTAAGCGTAAGCGTATGCGTAAAGCGTAAGGAAGTCGTTTTCGATTTTACCATCTAGATTTTGGCGATAGTCATTTAGTTACAGTGGTTTGAGTGCTTTGACCGAAAGGAAGTAGTTTTTGTCAGTCGACTTTTATAAATTGTCGTCGAAAAACCAAAAATAAACATATGACAGGAATATTTGTTGGATTTTTTTTTATTTAACTGTGGAACTATATTTTATTATGATTGTAACGGTCTCTTTTAGGCCATTGTCCACGGACCTTTAATTTTGAAAGACGTTAAGAAAAATTGACGTTTCATTGGCTTATGTTTGCCTACGTGAAGTAAACACTTTTTTTTTGAATTTTCATGCTAGAATCATGTTTTACATAAAAAATATATCGACTAATTAGCATTTCAATAAATTAAAGAATATTGGAAATTAAATATAAAAATATTTTATTTTTAATATACAATATAAATATTTATATTTCTGTCAAACGTTTCTGAATAAAAAAAAAACATAAAAAAGTAATGTAAATTACAAATATAATGATTAAGTAAAGATTGAAAATTCCTTTCCTTCATATACACAACAGTACAAATAAAATATTACCTGATTACCTTTAAAGACTTGGTAATTTCTTAATTTTCAAAACGTTTACCTGTTTCTAAAACAATTTTAACGGAAACTGTTAACAATAAATTGCTTAGTATCAAGCTTCAAGCATCAAGCCTCAAGCGTCAATAATTTTAACGGAAACTGTTTACATTAAATTGCTTAGTATCAAGGTTCAAGCATCAAGCCTCAAGCGTCAATAAGAAAGCATCAAGCATAAAGCAGTAAACAAAAAACATTTACCATCAAGCAAAAAGCATTAAGCATAAGCATTAAGCATATTACATAAAAAATGTATCGACTAATTAGCATTTCAATAAATTAAAGATTATTAAAAATTAAATAAAAAATTGTTTTATTTCTTATATACAATATGACTATTTACATTTCTGTCAAACGTTTCTGAATAAAATAAACATTAAAATGTAATGTAAAATACAAATATAATAATTAAGTTATGATTGAAAATTCCTTTCCTTCATATACACAACCGTATAAATAAAATATAGCTTGATTACATTTAAGGACTTGGTAATTTCCCAATTTTCAAAAATTTTTACTGTTTCTAAAACAATTTTAACGGAAACTGTTTACAATAAATTGCTTAGTATCAAGCTTCAAGCATCAAGCCTCAAGCGTCAATAGAAAGCATCAAGCATAAAGCAGTAAACTAAAAACATTACTGTTTAATTATTACGAACAAGTGATGGTCAAGAGGTTGTTACAGATTCGAATAGCTAAAGCGATGACATTGAAAATAAACTAAAATGTAGGTAGGATAATTATTAAGAAAATTTATATTGCTTTCGAAACTTGTGCAGGCGCTTAGCCAAATAAATTAAAGATTATTGAAAATTAAACATAAAAATATTTAATTTTTAATACACAATATAAATATTTACATTTCTTTCAAACGTTTCTGAATAAAAAAAAACATTGAAATGTAATGTAAAATACAAATATAATAATTAAGTAATGATTGAAAATTCCTTTCCTGCATATACACAACAGTATAAATAAAATGTTACTTGATTACATTTAAGGACTTAGTAATTTCCCAATTTTCAAAAATTTTACCTGTTTCTAAAACAATTTTAACGGAAACTGTTTACAATAAATTGCTTAGTATCAAGCTTCAAGCATCAAGCCTCAAGCGTCAATAATTTTAACGGAAACTGTTTACATTAAACTGCTTAGTATCAAGCTTCAAGCATCAAGCCTCAAGCGTCAATAAGAAAGCATCAAGCAAAAAGCAGTAAACAAAAAACATTTACCATCAAGCAAAAAGCATTAAGCATAAGCATTAATTTTTTATTTATTTATTTATTTAATTAGAAAACCAACAGCACAAAATAATATAATAGTTAGATAGAAGCAAAAGGCCAATAAAAGGTTTTCACATGTAGAAACATAACAAAAATAAGTAATAAGAGCAAACACAAAAGAAACATAATACATATTGGAATTAAATACATAAAGACAACAAATAATCTACATTTAAACTTATAAAAAAAAAAACATGATAAGAAAAACAAACAATTACTTAAAATAATCAGCTAATTAAAAACATAATATTACCAAGCTTTTCAATATATTAATATATATATGTTAGATATATATATATATATATATATATATATATATATATATATATATATATATATATATATATATATATATATATATATATATATATATATATATATATATATATATATACATAGACACACACATATGTACATTATACAGAAAAAATGCATCACTAAGTTGCCGCTTATGGAATGAACACTTGAGCAAAAAAGATCTAGTTCCAGTTCATTCGCCGCTTCATTAAATTTTTTACCGGCTCGCAAAATAAAAGAATTCTGACGGTAATTTGTTCTTACCAGTGGAATGTGTAAAATTGGGGCTGATCTAAGAGTTCGTGAAGGAACATTAATATAAACTTTTTCAAGAAGTTCTGGACTGTTTATGACACCTTTAGCTATTTTTAGTAAAAACGTTAAGTCACTTATTTGGCGCCTTTTGCTAAGCGGGAGAAGATGAAACTGTTTACAGAGATCTAGATAATTGTTGGAGTCGTATGAAATTTTCAAGCGATAACAAAGATATTTTATAAATTTAATTTGAATGCGTTCAATTCTACTTTCATACGTCTCATATTGCGGATTCCACACTTCTGAGGCGTATTCTAGTGTACTGCGCACGAACATACAGTATAATATTTTAAAAGTTTTAGCCCTTTTAAAATTAACCGAGCTTTTCATTACAAAGCCTAGTATTTTGGAAGCCTTGCCGATAATAGAATTTACATGGGAATAAAATATCAGTTTTGTGTCATGCAGAACTCCTAAATCTCTGATCTCCTCACATTTTTGGAGGTTCTGATGTCTTAAGATGTAATTTGATGATAACACATTTTTCTTTCTTGCAAAACTAACAACAGAACATTTGGAGGGATTGAGATCAAGTTTATGATGAGCACAATATGCGTCAAGTCTAAAAAGATCAGATTGAAGATGAATGACATCTAATGGTTAGGTAATCATTTTGTATATTTTCATATCGTCAGCAAAGCACAATAGGTTACTGTTATGAAAACAACTAGCTATGTCATTGATAAATATCAAGAAAAGTAAAGGCCCCAGCAATGAACCTTGGGGTACCCCACTCGGGATGGAAACCCAACTAGAAATGTAATTATTGACTACAACCGCTTGAGACCTATTGTTAATGTAAGAAGAAAACTACCGGAGCAAGTCACCGCTGATACCCATTTTGAATAATTTAGACAACAATAATTCGTGATCAATCCTGTCAAAGACTTTACTATAATCGGTGTAGATAACATCAATTTGATAACCTTGGTCCATTGATCGCGTTAAGAAATCATTGAAGATGACAAGATTAGTAACAGTAGACCGCCCTTTAAGGAACCCATGTTGATATGGAGAAAACGATTGATGAAGTGCTTCATATACCTGGTCATATATTATTCTTTCAAACACTTTGGCATTTCATACACAATTTTGAAATAGGTCGATAGTTAGTGATATCTGACTTTGATCCCTTTTTGTGTATAGGCGAAACGAACGCGGACTTCCAAATGACAGGAAAAGTATTTTCAGAAATAGATTTCTTAAAGAGTAGAGATATAGGGTAGTGGATAGACCTAGTGCACAATTTTAAGAAAACTGGGCTGATACCATCGGGGCCAGCAGATTTAGAGAGATCGAGATTTGAGATCAATTTATGCACTTCATTAGGATCTATTTCAATGTTGGAGTTTAAAAAATCATTTAAATTAGAAGACTCAATCGGGTTAGAGTGACTTAAGTTAGAATTAGACGCATCTGAAAGAAAAATGGAATGAAAATATTTTGAAAACGCATCACATATCGATTCGCCTGTAGTAGCTGATTTACCCAAAAAACTCATTGAGGCCGGTATACCGTTTGAATTAGATCTACTTTTTATGTAGGACCAAAATTGTTTTGGATTGCATTCAATATTATTTTCGATTGAAGAGATGTATGTTTCAAAGCACTTATCCTCCAAAGAGTGAACTCTGTCGCGTAATAGTTTAAATGTCAACATATCCGATAACCTACCATAAATTTTGTAATTAGTTGCATATTTGAATTTTTCTTTTATTAAATATTATTATTATTAAAGGTTTAGTGTACCACAAAGGATATGATGAGCTGCATACTTTTTTAGTTGGAACAAACTCAGATAACAATTGATTAATAGTGTTATAAAAGAAACTGACTGCATCATCTAGTTTTAATGACATGAACTTTACATCCCAATCAATAGCTAAGATTCAAAACTAATATGAAATTGAATGAGACAGTTGTTATATAATAAAGAAGAACTAAAAACACATAAAAACTAGAATATATATCTATTTTAGAAAATTTAAAGTTTGTACGTTACCAATCAACTGTCACTTTTCACTTTCTTAGAGATTTACAATATTGAAGAATAACTTAAACACTATAATTCTTATAACACTAGTATCAATACACTTTAATTGAATAATTGATTGGGAATTTAGCTAAAATTATACACTATAAATAATTTTACTTAATAAAACTATTAGGAACAATTCAATTCAGCGGTTGACCTCAGTGTTGCCACAGACCCCTTAAAATAAGATTTGAAATAAGCATTAAGCATAAGCATTAAAAATGAGCTTTTAAAATAAGCATTAAAAAAAAGCATTAGGCGTAAGCATTTAAATAAGCTTTTAAAATAAGCATTAAGCATAAGCATTAAAAATATGCTTTTAAAATAAGCATTAAGAAAAAGCATTAAGCAAAAGCATTAAAAATAATCTTTTCAAATAAGCATAAGCATTAAGCATTTAAAATAAGCATCAAGCACAAGCATTAAAAAAAAGCATTTAGCATAAGCATTAAGCATAAGCATTAAAAATAAGCATTAAGCATAAGCATTAAGTATAAGCATTTAAAATAAGCTTTAAAAAAAAAGCATTAAGAAAAAGCATTAAGCAAAAGCATTTAAAATAAGCATAAGCAGTAAGCATAAGCATTAAGCATAAGCATTAAAAAAAGCTTTTAAAATAAGCATTAAGAAAAAGCATTAATAATAAGCATTTAGAAAAAGGCTTTTAAAATAAGCATTAAGCATAAGCATTAAGCATAGGCATTAAGCATAAGCATTAAGCATAAGCATTAAGCATAGGCATTAAGCATTAAGCAGCAAGCCTCATGTCTAAAGCATCAAGAATTAATAATTGAGCATCGAGCATTGAACATCAAGCATAGCATCCAACATAGAGCATAGCATCGAACATCGAGCATATCATGGAGGATCATGCATATGTATTCGATTTTAATTTGTCAGTGGCGCCTCGGCTTTCTTGTTTTATAATTTATATAAAATTTAAAATTTAATGTACCACCTTAAATAATCTACCGCTGAATCTAGTTGGCATAATTTTAAGAATTTACCTTATTTTATTTAACTTTATTCATAATAAAGGTCAATGTTGTTTATATTAAATCAATAAATTATTTTTACCACAAAAGCTAAATTTCCTTTTTTTTCAAATAAGCATTAAGCATAAGCATTTGAAATAAGCATTAAGCATAAGCATTCAAAACAAGCTTTTAAAATAAGCATTAAAAAAAGCATTAGGCGTAAGCATTTACATAAGCTTTTAAAATAAGCATTAAGCATAAGCATTAAAAATTAGCTTTTAAAATAAGCGTTAAGAAAAAGCATTAGGCAAAAGCATTAAAAATAAGCTTTTCAAAAAAGCATAAGCATTAAGCATTTAAAATAAGCATTAAGCATAAGCATTAAAAATAAGTTTTTAAAATAATCATTTAGCATAAGCATTAAGAAAAAGCATTAAGTATAAGCATTGTAAATAAGCTTTAAAAAAAAGCATTAAGAAAAAGCTTTAAGCATAAGCATTAAGCATAAGCATTAGGCATAAGCATTAAGCATAAGCATAAGCATTAAGCATAAGCATAAGCATTAAGCATAAGCTTTAAGCATAAGCATTGGGCATAAGCATTGGGCATAAGCATAAGCATAAGCATTAAAAATAAGCATTAAGCATAAGCATTAAGCATAAGCATAAGCGTAAGCGTAAGCGTAAGCGTAAGCGTAAGCGTAAGCGTAAGCGTAAGCGTAAGCGTAAGCGTAAGCGTAAGCGTAAGCGTAAGCGTAAGCGTAAGCGTAAGCGTAAGCGTAAGCGTAAGCGTAAGCGTAAGCGTAAGCGTAAGCGTAAGCGTAAGCGTAAGCGTAAGCGTAAGCGTAAGCGTAAGCGTAAGCGTAAGCGTAAGCGTAAGCGTAAGCGTAAGCGTAAGCTTAAGCGTAAGCGTAAGCGTAAGCGTAAGCGTAAGCGTAAGCGTAAGCGTAAAGCGTAAGGAAGTCGTTTTCGATTTTACCATCTAGATTTTGGCGATAGTCATTTAGTTACAGTGGTTTGAGTGCTTTGACCGAAAGGAAGTAGTTTTTGTCAGTCGACTTTTATAAATTGTCGTCGAAAAACCAAAAATAAACATAAGACAGGAATATTTGTTGGATTTTTTTTTATTTAACTGTGGAACTATATTTTATTATGATTGTAACGGTCTCTTTTAGGCCATTGTCCACGGACCTTTAATTTTGAAAGACGTTAAGAAAAATTGACGTTTCATTGGCTTATGTTTGCCTACGTGAAGTAAACACTTTTTTTTTGAATTTTCATGCTAGAATCATGTTTTACATAAAAAATGTATCGACTAATTAGCATTTCAATAAAGTAAAGAATATTGGAAATTAAATATAAAAATATTTTATTTTTAATATACAATATAAATATTTATATTTCTGTCAAACGTTTCTGAATAAAAAAAAAACATAAAAAAGTAATGTAAATTACAAATATAATGATTAAGTAAAGATTGAAAATTCCTTTCCTTCATATACACAACAGTACAAATAAAATATTACCTGATTACCTTTAAAGACTTGGTAATTTCTTAATTTTCAAAACGTTTACCTGTTTCTAAAACAATTTTAACGGAAACTGTTAACAATAAATTGCTTAGTATCAAGCTTCAAGCATCAAGCCTCAAGCGTCAATAATTTTAACGGAAACTGTTTACATTAAATTGCTTAGTATCAAGGTTCAAGCATCAAGCCTCAAGCGTCAATAAGAAAGCATCAAGCATAAAGCAGTAAACAAAAAACATTTACCATCAAGCAAAAAGCATTAAGCATAAGCATTAAGCATATTACATAAAAAATGTATCGACTAATTAGCATTTCAATAAATTAAAGATTATTAAAAATTAAATAAAAAATTGTTTTATTTCTTATATACAATATAACTATTTACATTTCTGTCAAACGTTTCTGAATAAAATAAACATTAAAATGTAATGTAAAATACAAATATAATAATTAAGTTATGATTGAAAATTCCTTTCCTTCATATACACAACCGTATAAATAAAATATAGCTTGATTACATTTAAGGACTTGGTAATTTCCCAATTTTCAAAAATTTTTACTGTTACTAAAACTATTTTAACGGAAACTGTTTACAATAAATTGCTTAGTATCAAGCTTCAAGCATCAAGCCTCAAGCGTCAATAGAAAGCATCAAGCATAAAGCAGTAAACTAAAAACATTACTGTTTAATTATTACGAACAAGTGATGGTCAAGAGGTTGTTACAGATTCGAATAGCTAAAGCGATGACATTGAAAATAAACTAAAATGTAGGTAGGATAATTATTAAGAAAATTTATATTGCTTTCGAAACTTGTGCAGGCGCTTAGCCAAATAAATTAAAGATTATTGAAAATTAAACATAAAAATATTTAATTTTTAATACACAATATAAATATTTACATTTCTTTCAAACGTTTCTGAATAAAAAAAAACATTGAAATGTAATGTAAAATACAAATATAATAATTAAGTAATGATTGAAAATTCCTTTCCTGCATATACACAACAGTATAAATAAAATGTTACTTGATTACATTTAAGGACTTAGTAATTTCCCAATTTTCAAAAATTTTACCTGTTTCTAAAACAATTTTAACGGAAACTGTTTACAATAAATTGCTTAGTATCAAGCTTCAAGCATCAAGCCTCAAGCGTCAATAATTTTAACGGAAACTGTTTACATTAAACTGCTTAGTATCAAGCTTCAAGCATCAAGCCTCAAGCGTCAATAAGAAAGCATCAAGCAAAAAGCAGTAAACAAAAAACATTTACCATCAAGCAAAAAGCATTAAGCATAAGCATTAATTTTTTATTTATTTATTTATTTAATTGGAAAACCAACAGCACAAAATAATATAATAGTTAGATAGATAGAAGCAAAAGGCCAATAAAAGGTTTTCACATGTAGAAACATAACAAAAATAAGTAATAAGAGCAAACACAAAAGAAACATAATACATATTGGAATTAAATACATAAAGACAACAAATAATCTACATTTAAACTTATAAAAAAAAAAAACATGTTAAGAAAAACAAACAATTACTTAAAATAATCAGCTAATTAAAAACATAATATTACCAAGCTTTTCAATATATAAATATATATATGTTAGATATATATATATATATATATATATATATATATATATATATATATATATATATATATATATATATATATATATACATAGACACACACATATGTACATTATACAGAAAAAATGCATCACTAAGTTGCCGCTTATGGAATGAACACTTGAGCAAAAAAGATCTAGTTCCAGTTCATTCGCCGCTTCATTAAATTTTTTACCGGCTCGCAAAATAAAAGAATTCTGACGGTAATTTGTTCTTACCAGTGGAATGTGTAAAATTGGGGCTGATCTAAGAGTTCGTGAAGGAACATTAATATAAACTTTTTCAAGAAGTTCTGGACTGTTTATGACACCTTTAGCTATTTTTAGTAAAAACGTTAAGTCACTTATTTGGCGCCTTTTGCTAAGCGGGAGAAGATGAAACTGTTTACAGAGATCTAGATAATTGTTGGAGTCGTATGAAATTTTCAAGCGATAACAAAGATATTTTATAAATTTAATTTGAATGCGTTCAATTCTACTTTCATACGTCTCATATTGCGGATTCCACACTTCTGAGGCGTATTCTAGTGTACTGCGCACGAACATACAGTATAATATTTTAAAAGTTTTAGCCCTTTTAAAATTAACCGAGCTTTTCATTACAAAGCCTAGTATTTTGGAAGCCTTGCCGATAATAGAATTTACATGGAAATAAAATATCAGTTTTGTGTCATGCAGAACTCCTAAATCTCTGATCTCCTCACATTTTTGGAGGTTCTGATGTCTTAAGATGTAATTTGATGATAACACATTTTTCTTTCTTGCAAAACTAACAACAGAACATTTGGAGGGATTGAGATCAAGTTTATGATGAGCACAATATGCGTCAAGTCTAAAAAGATCAGATTGAAGATGAATGACATCTAATGGTTAGGTAATCATTTTGTATATTTTCATATCGTCAGCAAAGCACAATAGGTTACTGTTATGAAAACAACTAGCTATGTCATTGATAAATATCAAGAAAAGTAAAGGCCCCAGCAATGAACCTTGGGGTACCCCACTCGGGATGGAAACCCAACTAGAAATGTAATTATTGACTACAACCGCTTGAGACCTATTGTTAATGTAAGAAGAAAACTACCGGAGCAAGTCACCGCTGATACCCATTTTGAATAATTTAGACAACAATAATTCGTGATCAATCCTGTCAAAGACTTTACTATAATCGGTGTAGATAACATCAATTTGATAACCTTGGTCCATTGATCGCGTTAAGAAATCATTGAAGATGACAAGATTAGTAACAGTAGACCGCCCTTTAAGGAACCCATGTTGATATGGAGAAAACGATTGATGAAGTGCTTCATATACCTGGTCATATATTATTCTTTCAAACACTTTGGCATTTCATACACAATTTTGAAATAGGTCGATAGTTAGTGATATCTGACTTTGATCCCTTTTTGTGTATAGGCGAAACGAACGCGGACTTCCAAATGACAGGAAAAGTATTTTCAGAAATAGATTTCTTAAAGAGTAGAGATATAGGGTAGTGGATAGACCTAGTGCACAATTTTAAGAAAACTGGGCTGATACCATCGGGGCCAGCAGATTTAGAGAGATCGAGATTTGAGATCAATTTATGCACTTCATTAGGATCTATTTCAATGTTGGAGATTAAAAAATCATTTAAATTAGAAGACTCAATCGGGTTAGAGTGACTTAAGTTAGAATTAGACGCATCTGAAAGAAAAATGGAATGAAAATATTTTGAAAACGCATCACATATCGATTCGCCTGTAGTAGCTGATTTACCCAAAAAACTCATTGAGGCCGGTATACCGTTTGAATTAGATCTACTTTTTATGTAGGACCAAAATTGTTTTGGATTGCATTCAATATTATTTTCGATTGAAGAGATGTATGTTTCAAAGCACTTATCCTCCAAAGAGTGAACTCTGTCGCGTAATAGTTTAAATGTCAACATATCAGATAACCTACCATAAATTTTGTAATTAGTTGCATATTTGAATTTTTCTTTTATTAAATATTATTATTATTAAAGGTTTAGTGTACCACAAAGGATATGATGAGCTGCATACTTTTTTAGTTGGAACAAACTCAGATAACAATTGATTAATAGTGTTATAAAAGAAACTGACTGCATCATCTAGTTTTAATGACATGAACTTTACATCCCAATCAATAGCTAAGATTCAAAACTAATATGAAATTGAATGAGACAGTTGTTATATAATAAAGAAGAACTAAAAACACATAAAAACTAGAATATATATCTATTTTAGAAAATTTAAAGTTTGTACGTTACCAATCAACTGTCACTTTTCACTTTATTAGAGATTTACAATATTGAAGAATAACTTAAACACTATAATTCTTATAACACTAGTATCAATACACTTTAATTGAATAATTGATTGGGAATTTAGCTAAAATTATACACTATAAATAATTTTACTTAATAAAACTATTAGGAACAATTCAATTCAGCGGTTGACCTCAGTGTTGCCACAGACCCCTTAAAATAAGATTTGAAATAAGCATTAAGCATAAGCATTAAAAATGAGCTTTTAAAATAAGCATTAAAAAAAGCATTAGGCGTAAGCATTTAAATAAGCTTTTAAAATAAGCATTAAGCATAAGCATTAAAAATATGCTTTTAAAATAAGCATTAAGAAAAAGCATTAAGCAAAAGCATTAAAAATAATCTTTTCAAATAAGCATAAGCATTAAGCATTTAAAATAAGCATCAAGCACAAGCATTAAAAAAAAGCATTTAGCATAAGCATTAAGCATAAGCATTAAAAATAAGCATTAAGCATAAGCATTAAGTATAAGCATTTAAAATAAGCTTTAAAAAAAAGCATTAAGAAAAAGCATTAAGCAAAAGCATTTAAAATAAGCATAAGCAGTAAGCATAAGCATTAAGCATAAGCATTAAAAAAAGCTTTTAAAATAAGCATTAAGAAAAAGCATTAATAATAAGCATTTAGAAAAAGGCTTTTAAAATAAGCATTAAGCATAAGCATTAAGCATAAGCATTAAGCATAGGCATTAAGCATAAGCATTAAGTATAGGCATTAAGCATTAAGCAGCAAGCCTCATGTCTAAAGCATCAAGAATTAATAATTGAGCATCGAGCATTGAACATCAAGCATATCATCCAACATAGAGCATAGCATCGAACATCGAGCATATCATGGAGGATCATGCATATGTATTCGATTTTAATTTGTCAGTGGCGCCTCGGCTTTCTTGTTTTATAATTTATATAAAATTTAAAATTTAATGTACCACCTTAAATAATCTACCGCTGAATCTAGTTGGCATAATTTTAAGAATTTACCTTATTTTATTTAACTTTATTCATAATAAAGGTCAATGTTGTTTATATTAAATCAATAAATTATTTTTACCACAAAAGCTAAATTTCCTTTTTTTTCAAATAAGCATTAAGCATAAGCATTTGAAATAAGCATTAAGCATAAGCATTAAAAACAAGCTTTTAAAATAAGCATTAAAAAAAGCATTAGGCGTAAGCATTTACATAAGCTTTTAAAATAAGCATTAAGCATAAGCATTAAAAATTAGCTTTTAAAATAAGCGTTAAGAAAAAGCATTAGGCAAAAGCATTAAAAATAAGCTTTTCAAAAAAGCATAAGCATTAAGCATTTAAAATAAGCATTAAGCATAAGCATTAAAAATAAGTTTTTAAAATAATCATTTAGCATAAGCATTAAGAAAAAGCATTAAGTATAAGCATTGTAAATAAGCTTTAAAAAAAAGCATTAAGAAAAAGCTTTAAGCATAAGCATTAAGCATAAGCATTAGGCATAAGCATTAAGCATAAGCATAAGCATTAAGCATAAGCATAAGCATTAAGCATAAGCTTTAAGCATAAGCATTGGGCATAAGCATAAGCATAAGCATTAAAAATAAGCATTAAGCATAAGCATTAAGCATAAGCATTAAAAAAAGCTTTTAAAATAAGCATTAAGAAAAAGCATTAATAATAAGCATTTAGAAAAAGGCTTTTAAAATAAGCATTAAGCATAAGCATTAAGCATAAGCATTAAGCATAGGCATTAAGCATAAGCATTAAGTATAGGCATTAAGCATTAAGCAGCAAGCCTCATGTCTAAAGCATCAAGAATTAATAATTGAGCATCGAGCATTGAACATCAAGCATATCATCCAACATAGAGCATAGCATCGAACATCGAGCATATCATGGAGGATCATGCATATGTATTCGATTTTAATTTGTCAGTGGCGCCTCGGCTTTCTTGTTTTATAATTTATATAAAATTTAAAATTTAATGTACCACCTTAAATAATCTACCGCTGAATCTAGTTGGCATAATTTTAAGAATTTACCTTATTTTATTTAACTTTATTCATAATAAAGGTCAATGTTGTTTATATTAAATCAATAAATTATTTTTACCACAAAAGCTAAATTTCCTTTTTTTTCAAATAAGCATTAAGCATAAGCATTTGAAATAAGCATTAAGCATAAGCATTAAAAACAAGCTTTTAAAATAAGCATTAAAAAAAGCATTAGGCGTAAGCATTTACATAAGCTTTTAAAATAAGCATTAAGCATAAGCATTAAAAATTAGCTTTTAAAATAAGCGTTAAGAAAAAGCATTAGGCAAAAGCATTAAAAATAAGCTTTTCAAAAAAGCATAAGCATTAAGCATTTAAAATAAGCATTAAGCATAAGCATTAAAAATAAGTTTTTAAAATAATCATTTAGCATAAGCATTAAGAAAAAGCATTAAGTATAAGCATTGTAAATAAGCTTTAAAAAAAAGCATTAAGAAAAAGCTTTAAGCATAAGCATTAAGCATAAGCATTAGGCATAAGCATTAAGCATAAGCATAAGCATTAAGCATAAGCATAAGCATTAAGCATAAGCTTTAAGCATAAGCATTGGGCATAAGCATTGGGCATAAGCATAAGCATAAGCATTAAAAATAAGCATTAAGCATAAGCATTAAGCATAAGCATAAGCGTAAGCGTAAGCGTAAGCGTAAGCGTAAGCGTAAGCGTAAGCGTAAGCGTAAGCGTAAGCGTAAGCGTAAGCGTAAGCGTAAGCGTAAGCGTAAGCGTAAGCGTAAGCGTAAGCGTAAGCGTAAGCGTAAGCGTAAGCGTAAGCGTAAGCGTAAGCGTAAGCGTAAGCGTAAGCGTAAGCGTAAGCTTAAGCGTAAGCGTAAGCGTAAGCGTAAGCGTAAGCGTAAGCGTAAGCGTAAAGCGTAAGGAAGTCGTTTTCGATTTTACCATCTAGATTTTGGCGATAGTCATTTAGTTACAGTGGTTTGAGTGCTTTGACCGAAAGGAAGTAGTTTTTGTCAGTCGACTTTTATAAATTGTCGTCGAAAAACCAAAAATAAACATAAGACAGGAATATTTGTTGGATTTTTTTTTATTTAACTGTGGAACTATATTTTATTATGATTGTAACGGTCTCTTTTAGGCCATTGTCCACGGACCTTTAATTTTGAAAGACGTTAAGAAAAATTGACGTTTCATTGGCTTATGTTTGCCTACGTGAAGTAAACACTTTTTTTTTGAATTTTCATGCTAGAATCATGTTTTACATAAAAAATGTATCGACTAATTAGCATTTCAATAAAGTAAAGAATATTGGACATTAAATATAAAAATATTTTATTTTTAATATACAATATAAATATTTATATTTCTGTCAAACGTTTCTGAATAAAAAAAAAACATAAAAAAGTAATGTAAATTACAAATATAATGATTAAGTAAAGATTGAAAATTCCTTTCCTTCATATACACAACAGTACAAATAAAATATTACCTGATTACCTTTAAAGACTTGGTAATTTCTTAATTTTCAAAACGTTTACCTGTTTCTAAAACAATTTTAACGGAAACTGTTAACAATAAATTGCTTAGTATCAAGCTTCAAGCATCAAGCCTCAAGCGTCAATAATTTTAACGGAAACTGTTTACATTAAATTGCTTAGTATCAAGGTTCAAGCATCAAGCCTCAAGCGTCAATAAGAAAGCATCAAGCATAAAGCAGTAAACAAAAAACATTTACCATCAAGCAAAAAGCATTAAGCATAAGCATTAAGCATATTACATAAAAAATGTATCGACTAATTAGCATTTCAATAAATTAAAGATTATTAAAAATTAAATAAAAAATTGTTTTATTTCTTATATACAATATAACTATTTACATTTCTGTCAAACGTTTCTGAATAAAATAAACATTAAAATGTAATGTAAAATACAAATATAATAATTAAGTTATGATTGAAAATTCCTTTCCTTCATATACACAACCGTATAAATAAAATATAGCTTGATTACATTTAAGGACTTGGTAATTTCCCAATTTTCAAAAATTTTTACTGTTTCTAAAACTATTTTAACGGAAACTGTTTACAATAAATTGCTTAGTATCAAGCTTCAAGCATCAAGCCTCAAGCGTCAATAGAAAGCATCAAGCATAAAGCAGTAAACTAAAAACATTACTGTTTAATTATTACGAACAAGTGATGGTCAAGAGGTTGTTACAGATTCGAATAGCTAAAGCGATGACATTGAAAATAAACTAAAATGTAGGTAGGATAATTATTAAGAAAATTTATATTGCTTTCGAAACTTGTGCAGGCGCTTAGCCAAATAAATTAAAGATTATTGAAAATTAAACATAAAAATATTTAATTTTTAATACACAATATAAATATTTACATTTCTTTCAAACGTTTCTGAATAAAAAAAAACATTGAAATGTAATGTAAAATACAAATATAATAATTAAGTAATGATTGAAAATTCCTTTCCTGCATATACACAACAGTATAAATAAAATGTTACTTGATTACATTTAAGGACTTAGTAATTTCCCAATTTTCAAAAATTTTACCTGTTTCTAAAACAATTTTAACGGAAACTGTTTACAATAAATTGCTTAGTATCAAGCTTCAAGCATCAAGCCTCAAGCGTCAATAATTTTAACGGAAACTGTTTACATTAAACTGCTTAGTATCAAGCTTCAAGCATCAAGCCTCAAGCGTCAATAAGAAAGCATCAAGCAAAAAGCAGTAAACAAAAAACATTTACCATCAAGCAAAAAGCATTAAGCATAAGCATTAATTTTTTATTTATTTATTTATTTAATTGGAAAACCAACAGCACAAAATAATATAATAGTTAGATAGATAGAAGCAAAAGGCCAATAAAAGGTTTTCACATGTAGAAACATAACAAAAATAAGTAATAAGAGCAAACACAAAAGAAACATAATACATATTGGAATTAAATACATAAAGACAACAAATAATCTACATTTAAACTTATAAAAAAAAAAAACATGTTAAGAAAAACAAACAATTACTTAAAATAATCAGCTAATTAAAAACATAATATTACCAAGCTTTTCAATATATAAATATATATATGTTAGATATATATATATATATATATATATATATATATATATATATATATATATATATATATATATATATACATAGACACACACATATGTACATTATACAGAAAAAATGCATCACTAAGTTGCCGCTTATGGAATGAACACTTGAGCAAAAAAGATCTAGTTCCAGTTCATTCGCCGCTTCATTAAATTTTTTACCGGCTCGCAAAATAAAAGAATTCTGACGGTAATTTGTTCTTACCAGTGGAATGTGTAAAATTGGGGCTGATCTAAGAGTTCGTGAAGGAACATTAATATAAACTTTTTCAAGAAGTTCTGGACTGTTTATGACACCTTTAGCTATTTTTAGTAAAAACGTTAAGTCACTTATTTGGCGCCTTTTGCTAAGCGGGAGAAGATGAAACTGTTTACAGAGATCTAGATAATTGTTGGAGTCGTATGAAATTTTCAAGCGATAACAAAGATATTTTATAAATTTAATTTGAATGCGTTCAATTCTACTTTCATACGTCTCATATTGCGGATTCCACACTTCTGAGGCGTATTCTAGTGTACTGCGCACGAACATACAGTATAATATTTTAAAAGTTTTAGCCCTTTTAAAATTAACCGAGCTTTTCATTACAAAGCCTAGTATTTTGGAAGCCTTGCCGATAATAGAATTTACATGGAAATAAAATATCAGTTTTGTGTCATGCAGAACTCCTAAATCTCTGATCTCCTCACATTTTTGGAGGTTCTGATGTCTTAAGATGTAATTTGATGATAACACATTTTTCTTTCTTGCAAAACTAACAACAGAACATTTGGAGGGATTGAGATCAAGTTTATGATGAGCACAATATGCGTCAAGTCTAAAAAGATCAGATTGAAGATGAATGACATCTAATGGTTAGGTAATCATTTTGTATATTTTCATATCGTCAGCAAAGCACAATAGGTTACTGTTATGAAAACAACTAGCTATGTCATTGATAAATATCAAGAAAAGTAAAGGCCCCAGCAATGAACCTTGGGGTACCCCACTCGGGATGGAAACCCAACTAGAAATGTAATTATTGACTACAACCGCTTGAGACCTATTGTTAATGTAAGAAGAAAACTACCGGAGCAAGTCACCGCTGATACCCATTTTGAATAATTTAGACAACAATAATTCGTGATCAATCCTGTCAAAGACTTTACTATAATCGGTGTAGATAACATCAATTTGATAACCTTGGTCCATTGATCGCGTTAAGAAATCATTGAAGATGACAAGATTAGTAACAGTAGACCGCCCTTTAAGGAACCCATGTTGATATGGAGAAAACGATTGATGAAGTGCTTCATATACCTGGTCATATATTATTCTTTCAAACACTTTGGCATTTCATACACAATTTTGAAATAGGTCGATAGTTAGTGATATCTGACTTTGATCCCTTTTTGTGTATAGGCGAAACGAACGCGGACTTCCAAATGACAGGAAAAGTATTTTCAGAAATAGATTTCTTAAAGAGTAGAGATATAGGGTAGTGGATAGACCTAGTGCACAATTTTAAGAAAACTGGGCTGATACCATCGGGGCCAGCAGATTTAGAGAGATCGAGATTTGAGATCAATTTATGCACTTCATTAGGATCTATTTCAATGTTGGAGATTAAAAAATCATTTAAATTAGAAGACTCAATCGGGTTAGAGTGACTTAAGTTAGAATTAGACGCATCTGAAAGAAAAATGGAATGAAAATATTTTGAAAACGCATCACATATCGATTCGCCTGTAGTAGCTGATTTACCCAAAAAACTCATTGAGGCCGGTATACCGTTTGAATTAGATCTACTTTTTATGTAGGACCAAAATTGTTTTGGATTGCATTCAATATTATTTTCGATTGAAGAGATGTATGTTTCAAAGCACTTATCCTCCAAAGAGTGAACTCTGTCGCGTAATAGTTTAAATGTCAACATATCCGATAACCTACCATATATTTTGTAATTAGTTGCATATTTGAATTTTTCTTTTATTAAATATTATTATTATTAAAGGTTTAGTGTACCACAAAGGATATGATGAGCTGCATACTTTTTTAGTTGGAACAAACTCAGATAACAATTGATTAATAGTGTTATAAAAGAAACTGACTGCATCATCTAGTTTTAATGACATGAACTTTACATCCCAATCAATAGCTAAGATTCAAAACTAATATGAAATTGAATGAGACAGTTGTTATATAATAAAGAAGAACTAAAAACACATAAAAACTAGAATATATATCTATTTTAGAAAATTTAAAGTTTGTACGTTACCAATCAACTGTCACTTTTCACTTTATTAGAGATTTACAATATTGAAGAATAACTTAAACACTATAATTCTTATAACACTAGTATCAATACACTTTAATTGAATAATTGATTGGGAATTTAGCTAAAATTATACACTATAAATAATTTTACTTAATAAAACTATTAGGAACAATTCAATTCAGCGGTTGACCTCAGTGTTGCCACAGACCCCTTAAAATAAGATTTGAAATAAGCATTAAGCATAAGCATTAAAAATGAGCTTTTAAAATAAGCATTAAAAAAAGCATTAGGCGTAAGCATTTAAATAAGCTTTTAAAATAAGCATTAAGCATAAGCATTAAAAATATGCTTTTAAAATAAGCATTAAGAAAAAGCATTAAGCAAAAGCATTAAAAATAATCTTTTCAAATAAGCATAAGCATTAAGCATTTAAAATAAGCATCAAGCACAAGCATTAAAAAAAAGCATTTAGCATAAGCATTAAGCATAAGCATTAAAAATAAGCATTAAGCATAAGCATTAAGTATAAGCATTTAAAATAAGCTTTAAAAAAAAGCATTAAGAAAAAGCATTAAGCAAAAGCATTTAAAATAAGCATAAGCAGTAAGCATAAGCATTAAGCATAAGCATTAAAAAAAGCTTTTAAAATAAGCATTAAGAAAAAGCATTAATAATAAGCATTTAGAAAAAGGCTTTTAAAATAAGCATTAAGCATAAGCATTAAGCATAAGCATTAAGCATAGGCATTAAGCATAAGCATTAAGTATAGGCATTAAGCATTAAGCAGCAAGCCTCATGTCTAAAGCATCAAGAATTAATAATTGAGCATCGAGCATTGAACATCAAGCATATCATCCAACATAGAGCATAGCATCGAACATCGAGCATATCATGGAGGATCATGCATATGTATTCGATTTTAATTTGTCAGTGGCGCCTCGGCTTTCTTGTTTTATAATTTATATAAAATTTAAAATTTAATGTACCACCTTAAATAATCTACCGCTGAATCTAGTTGGCATAATTTTAAGAATTTACCTTATTTTATTTAACTTTATTCATAATAAAGGTCAATGTTGTTTATATTAAATCAATAAATTATTTTTACCACAAAAGCTAAATTTCCTTTTTTTTCAAATAAGCATTAAGCATAAGCATTTGAAATAAGCATTAAGCATAAGCATTAAAAACAAGCTTTTAAAATAAGCATTAAAAAAAGCATTAGGCGTAAGCATTTACATAAGCTTTTAAAATAAGCATTAAGCATAAGCATTAAAAATTAGCTTTTAAAATAAGCGTTAAGAAAAAGCATTAGGCAAAAGCATTAAAAATAAGCTTTTCAAAAAAGCATAAGCATTAAGCATTTAAAATAAGCATTAAGCATAAGCATTAAAAATAAGTTTTTAAAATAATCATTTAGCATAAGCATTAAGAAAAAGCATTAAGTATAAGCATTGTAAATAAGCTTTAAAAAAAAGCATTAAGAAAAAGCTTTAAGCATAAGCATTAAGCATAAGCATTAGGCATAAGCATTAAGCATAAGCATAAGCATTAAGCATAAGCATAAGCATTAAGCATAAGCTTTAAGCATAAGCATTGGGCATAAGCATAAGCATAAGCATTAAAAATAAGCATTAAGCATAAGCATTAAGCATAAGCATAAGCGTAAGCGTAAGCGTAAGCGTAAGCGTAAGCGTAAGCGTAAGCGTAAGCGTAAGCGTAAGCGTAAGCGTAAGCGTAAGCGTAAGCGTAAGCGTAAGCGTAAGCGTAAGCGTAAGCGTAAGCGTAAGCGTAAGCGTAAGCTTAAGCGTAAGCGTAAGCGTAAGCGTAAGCGTAAGCGTAAGCGTAAGCGTAAAGCGTAAGGAAGTCGTTTTCGATTTTACCATCTAGATTTTGGCGATAGTCATTTAGTTACAGTGGTTTGAGTGCTTTGACCGAAAGGAAGTAGTTTTTGTCAGTCGACTTTTATAAATTGTCGTCGAAAAACCAAAAATAAACATAAGACAGGAATATTTGTTGGATTTTTTTTTATTTAACTGTGGAACTATATTTTATTATGATTGTAACGGTCTCTTTTAGGCCATTGTCCACGGACCTTTAATTTTGAAAGACGTTAAGAAAAATTGACGTTTCATTGGCTTATGTTTGCCTACGTGAAGTAAACACTTTTTTTTTGAATTTTCATGCTAGAATCATGTTTTACATAAAAAATGTATCGACTAATTAGCATTTCAATAAAGTAAAGAATATTGGAAATTAAATATAAAAATATTTTATTTTTAATATACAATATAAATATTTATATTTCTGTCAAACGTTTCTGAATAAAAAAAAAACATAAAAAAGTAATGTAAATTACAAATATAATGATTAAGTAAAGATTGAAAATTCCTTTCCTTCATATACACAACAGTACAAATAAAATATTACCTGATTACCTTTAAAGACTTGGTAATTTCTTAATTTTCAAAACGTTTACCTGTTTCTAAAACAATTTTAACGGAAACTGTTAACAATAAATTGCTTAGTATCAAGCTTCAAGCATCAAGCCTCAAGCGTCAATAATTTTAACGGAAACTGTTTACATTAAATTGCTTAGTATCAAGGTTCAAGCATCAAGCCTCAAGCGTCAATAAGAAAGCATCAAGCATAAAGCAGTAAACAAAAAACATTTACCATCAAGCAAAAAGCATTAAGCATAAGCATTAAGCATATTACATAAAAAATGTATCGACTAATTAGCATTTCAATAAATTAAAGATTATTAAAAATTAAATAAAAAATTGTTTTATTTCTTATATACAATATAACTATTTACATTTCTGTCAAACGTTTCTGAATAAAATAAACATTAAAATGTAATGTAAAATACAAATATAATAATTAAGTTATGATTGAAAATTCCTTTCCTTCATATACACAACCGTATAAATAAAATATAGCTTGATTACATTTAAGGACTTGGTAATTTCCCAATTTTCAAAAATTTTTACTGTTTCTAAAACTATTTTAACGGAAACTGTTTACAATAAATTGCTTAGTATCAAGCTTCAAGCATCAAGCCTCAAGCGTCAATAGAAAGCATCAAGCATAAAGCAGTAAACTAAAAACATTACTGTTTAATTATTACGAACAAGTGATGGTCAAGAGGTTGTTACAGATTCGAATAGCTAAAGCGATGACATTGAAAATAAACTAAAATGTAGGTAGGATAATTATTAAGAAAATTTATATTGCTTTCGAAACTTGTGCAGGCGCTTAGCCAAATAAATTAAAGATTATTGAAAATTAAACATAAAAATATTTAATTTTTAATACACAATATAAATATTTACATTTCTTTCAAACGTTTCTGAATAAAAAAAAACATTGAAATGTAATGTAAAATACAAATATAATAATTAAGTAATGATTGAAAATTCCTTTCCTGCATATACACAACAGTATAAATAAAATGTTACTTGATTACATTTAAGGACTTAGTAATTTCCCAATTTTCAAAAATTTTACCTGTTTCTAAAACAATTTTAACGGAAACTGTTTACAATAAATTGCTTAGTATCAAGCTTCAAGCATCAAGCCTCAAGCGTCAATAATTTTAACGGAAACTGTTTACATTAAACTGCTTAGTATCAAGCTTCAAGCATCAAGCCTCAAGCGTCAATAAGAAAGCATCAAGCAAAAAGCAGTAAACAAAAAACATTTACCATCAAGCAAAAAGCATTAAGCATAAGCATTAATTTTTTATTTATTTATTTATTTAATTGGAAAACCAACAGCACAAAATAATATAATAGTTAGATAGATAGAAGCAAAAGGCCAATAAAAGGTTTTCACATGTAGAAACATAACAAAAATAAGTAATAAGAGCAAACACAAAAGAAACATAATACATATTGGAATTAAATACATAAAGACAACAAATAATCTACATTTAAACTTATAAAAAAAAAAAACATGTTAAGAAAAACAAACAATTACTTAAAATAATCAGCTAATTAAAAACATAATATTACCAAGCTTTTCAATATATAAATATATATATGTTAGATATATATATATATATATATATATATATATATATATATATATATATATACATAGACACACACATATGTACATTATACAGAAAAAATGCATCACTAAGTTGCCGCTTATGGAATGAACACTTGAGCAAAAAAGATCTAGTTCCAGTTCATTCGCCGCTTCATTAAATTTTTTACCGGCTCGCAAAATAAAAGAATTCTGACGGTAATTTGTTCTTACCAGTGGAATGTGTAAAATTGGGGCTGATCTAAGAGTTCGTGAAGGAACATTAATATAAACTTTTTCAAGAAGTTCTGGACTATTTATGACACCTTTAGCTATTTTTAGTAAAAACGTTAAGTCACTTATTTGGCGCCTTTTGCTAAGCGGGAGAAGATGAAACTGTTTACAGAGATCTAGATAATTGTTGGAGTCGTATGAAATTTTCAAGCGATAACAAAGATATTTTATAAATTTAATTTGAATGCGTTCAATTCTACTTTCATACGTCTCATATTGCGGATTCCACACTTCTGAGGCGTATTCTAGTGTACTGCGCACGAACATACAGTATAATACTTTAAAAGTTTTAGCCCTTTTAAAATTAACCGAGCTTTTCATTACAAAGCCTAGTATTTTGGAAGCCTTGCCGATAATAGAATTTACATGGAAACAAAATATCAGTTTTGTGTCATGCAGAACTCCTAAATCTCTGATCTCCTCACATTTTTGGAGGTTCTGATGTCCTAAATCTCTGATCTCCTCACATTTTTGGAGGTTCTGATGTCTTAAGATGTAATTTGATGATAACACATTTTTCTTTCTTGCAAAACTAACAACAGAACATTTGGCGGGATTGAGATCAAGTTTATGATGAGCACAATATGCGTCAAGTCTAAAAAGATCAGATTGAAGATGAATGACATCTAATGGTTAGGTAATCATTTTGTATATTTTCATATCGTCAGCAAAGCACAATAGGTTACTGTTATGAAAACAACTAGCTATGTCATTGATAAATATCAAGAAAAGTAAAGGCCCCAGCAATGAACCTTGGGGTACCCCACTCGGGATGGAAACCCAACTAGAAATGTAATTATTGACTATAACCGCTTGAGACCTATTGTTAATGTAAGAAGAAAACTACCGGAGCAAGTCACCGCTGATACCCATTTTGAATAATTTAGACAACAATAATTCGTGATCAATCCTGTCAAAGACTTTACTATAATCGGTGTAGATAACATCAATTTGATAACCTTGGTCCATTGATCGCGTTAAGAAATCATTGAAGATGACAAGATTAGTAACAGTAGACCGCCCTTTAAGGAACCCATGTTGATATGGAGAAAACGATTGATGAAGTGCTTCATATACCTGGTCATATATTATTCTTTCAAACACTTTGGCATTTCATACACAATTTTGAAATAGGTCGATAGTTAGTGATATCTGACTTTGATCCCTTTTTGTGTATAGGCGAAACGAACGCGGACTTCCAAATGACAGGAAAAGTATTTTCAGAAATAGATTTCTTAAAGAGTAGAGATATAGGGTAGTGGATAGACCTAGTGCACAATTTTAAGAAAACTGGGCTGATACCATCGGGGCCAGCAGATTTAGAGAGATCGAGATTTGAGATCAATTTATGCACTTCATTAGGATCTATTTCAATGTTGGAGTTTAAAAAATCATTTAAATTAGAAGACTCAATCGGGTTAGAGTGACTTAAGTTAGAATTAGACGCATCTGAAAGAAAAATGGAATGAAAATATTTTGAAAACGCATCACATATCGATTCGCCTGTAGTAGCTGATTTACCCAAAAAACTCATTGAGGCCGGTATACCGTTTGAATTAGATCTACTTTTTATGTAGGACCAAAATTGTTTTGGATTGCATTCAATATTATTTTCGATTGAAGAGATGTATGTTTCAAAGCACTTATCCTCCAAAGAGTGAACTCTGTCGCGTAATAGTTTAAATGTCAACATATCAGATAACCTACCATAAATTTTGTAATTAGTTGCATATTTGAATTTTTCTTTTATTAAATATTATTATTATTAAAGGTTTAGTGTACCACAAAGGATATGATGAGCTGCATACTTTTTTAGTTGGAACAAACTCAGATAACAATTGATTAATAGTGTTATAAAAGAAACTGACTGCATCATCTAGTTTTAATGACATGAACTTTACATCCCAATCAATAGCTAAGATTCAAAACTAATATGAAATTGAATGAGACAGTTGTTATATAATAAAGAAGAACTAAAAACACATAAAAACTAGAATATATATCTATTTTAGAAAATTTAAAGTTTGTACGTTACCAATCAACTGTCACTTTTCACTTTATTAGAGATTTACAATATTGAAGAATAACTTAAACACTATAATTCTTATAACACTAGTATCAATACACTTTAATTGAATAATTGATTGGGAATTTAGCTAAAATTATACACTATAAATTATTTTACTTAACACATTCACTGCGTTACGAGGTCTATAAGATGTCTTGCGGGACTTTCGTATTGTGCGGGGACTGAAATGCTGTTGTTTCACTCCTTGCGGGGGGCTCTAACTTGCAAAGTTCTTTATGTATGAGCAAGACAAATATACACATTTGTATCCTACTTGAAGGTGAGTTTATAGACATAATAAAAAAAAATAGGGATGGATTAGGTCCCTAACGCACAGTACTATAATTTTTTCATTACTTGCGTTAGGGGATATGTTAATACTCGTGGAATTATAGGCCTCGTAGACGCAAGAGCGGGTGTGGGGGCGGCGCGGGCGCTGCGTGTCTCGTTTTAGTGTTGTTCAAGTATCGATGTGAGGGGACGCGTGCACGCTTTGAAAATAACTTCGCGTAAATAAATCAACGTGTTTATATTTTCTAATTGTTTTGTTTTGATAAACAATGAGTTACCTTAAAACGAAAAAGTGTAAAAAGTCAATCGATTTTTATGATCAAATTTTTATTGTGCGCAAATCATTACGATTAGCGCACAATATAAAAATTCAATGGGCTTACCATGTTTTAATGATAAACATTTTTTATAGTTTACAATAAATAATTAATTCATAAAAAAACTTTCTCTATCGACAAATGACATTTTATTTAATTCCCACCACTAGTCACTTCACATATTGCTCTATCTCTGGTTGCGGAACGAGATACAATCGATGTCTAATTTTTGATTTGGATTTGTGGCTTATTCTTATGTCATAACTGCGTGCGAACCTAGCAAAATATAGAACAGTAGACTATCTTTGACCCATGAAATTTTTAAGTATATGTCATTGTTTTTGTTGAAGATATAAATTATTTTCAGAATTGTACTTTTAGGGGACTGATTAGGTCCCCAACGCACCCGGGGATAAACTAGTTTCGAGATCCTTTAGATCCCTAACGCACCAGCTGAAAGTTTTTTAATTGTGATGTCGCAGTGAACGTGTTAATAAAACTATTAGGAACAATTCAATTCAGCGGTTGACCTCAGTGTTGCCACAGACCCCTTAAAATAAGATTTGAAATAAGCATTAAGCATAAGCATTAAAAATGAGCTTTTAAAATAAGCATTAAAAAAAAGCATTAGGCGTAAGCATTTAAATAAGCTTTTAAAATAAGCATTAAGCATAAGCATTAAAAATATGCTTTTAAAATAAGCATTAAGAAAAAGCATTAAGCAAAAGCATTAAAAATAATCTTTTCAAATAAGCATAAGCATTAAGCATTTAAAATAAGCATCAAGCATAAGCATTAAAAAAAAGCATTTAGCATAAGCATTAAGCATAAGCATTAAAAATAAGCATTAAGCATAAGCATTAAGTATAAGCATTTAAAATAAGCTTTAAAAAAAAAGCATTAAGAAAAAGCATTAAGCAAAAGCATTTAAAATAAGCATACGCAGTAAGCATAAGCATTAAGCATAAGCATTAAAAAAAGCTTTTAAAATAAGCATTAAGAAAAAGCATTAATAATAAGCATTTAGAAAAAGGCTTTTAAAATAAGCATTAAGCATAAGCATTAAGCATAAGCATTAAGCATAGGCATTAAGCATAAGCATTAAGCATAGGCATTAAGCATTAAGCAGCAAGCCTCATGTCTAAAGCATCAAGAATTAATAATTGAGCATCGAGCATTGAACATCAAGCATAGCATCCAACATAGAGCATAGCATCGAACATCGAGCATATCATGGAGGATCATGCATATGTATTCGATTTTAATTTGTCAGTGGCGCCTCGGCTTTCTTGTTTTATAATTTATATAAAATTTAAAATTTAATGTACCACCTTAAATAATCTACCGCTGAATCTAGTTGGCATAATTTTAAGAATTTACCTTATTTTATTTAACTTTATTCATAATAAAGGTCAATGTTGTTTATATTAAATCAATAAATTATTTTTACCACAAAAGCTAAATTTACTTTTTTTTCAAATAAGCATTAAGCATAAGCATTTGAAATAAGCATTAAGCATAAGCATTAAAAACAAGCTTTTAAAATAAGCATTAAAAAAAGCATTAGGCGTAAGCATTTACATAAGCTTTTAAAATAAGCATTAAGCATAAGCATTAAAAATTAGCTTTTAAAATAAGCGTTAAGAAAAAGCATTAGGCAAAAGCATTAAAAATAAGCTTTTCAAAAAAGCATAAGCATTAAGCATTTAAAATAAGCATTAAGCATAAGCATTAAAAATAAGTTTTTAAAATAATCATTTAGCATAAGCATTAAGAAAAAGCATTAAGTATAAGCATTGTAAATAAGCTTTAAAAAAAAGCATTAAGAAAAAGCTTTAAGCATAAGCATTAAGCATAAGCATTAGGCATAAGCATTAAGCATGAGCATTAAGCATAAGCATTAAGCATAAGCATAAGCATTAAGCATAAGCTTTAAGCATAAGCATTGGGCATAAGCATAAGCATAAGCATTAAAAATAAGCATTAAGCATAAGCATTAAGCATAAGCATAAGCGTAAGCGTAAGCGTAAGCGTAAGCGTAAGCGTAAGCGTAAGCGTAAGCGTAAGCGTAAGCGTAAGCGTAAGCGTAAGCGTAAGCGTAAGCGTAAGCGTAAGCGTAAGCGTAAGCGTAAGCGTAAGCGTAAGCGTAAGCGTATGCGTAAAGCGTAAGGAAGTCGTTTTCGATTTTACCATCTAGATTTTGGCGATAGTCATTTAGTTACAGTGGTTTGAGTGCTTTGACCGAAAGGAAGTAGTTTTTGTCAGTCGACTTTTATAAATTGTCGTCGAAAAACCAAAAATAAACATATGACAGGAATATTTGTTGGATTTTTTTTTATTTAACTGTGGAACTATATTTTATTATGATTGTAACGGTCTCTTTTAGGCCATTGTCCACGGACCTTTAATTTTGAAAGACGTTAAGAAAAATTGACGTTTCATTGGCTTATGTTTGCCTACGTGAAGTAAACACTTTTTTTTTGAATTTTCATGCTAGAATCATGTTTTACATAAAAAATGTATCGACTAATTAGCATTTCAATAAATTAAAGAATATTGGAAATTAAATATAAAAATATTTTATTTTTAATATACAATATAAATATTTATATTTCTGTCAAACGTTTCTGAATAAAAAAAAAAACATAAAAAAGTAATGTAAATTACAAATATAATGATTAAGTAAAGATTGAAAATTCCTTTCCTTCATATACACAACAGTACAAATAAAATATTACCTGATTACCTTTAAAGACTTGGTAATTTCTTAATTTTCAAAACGTTTACCTGTTTCTAAAACAATTTTAACGGAAACTGTTAACAATAAATTGCTTAGTATCAAGCTTCAAGCATCAAGCCTCAAGCGTCAATAATTTTAACGGAAACTGTTTACATTAAATTGCTTAGTATCAAGGTTCAAGCATCAAGCCTCAAGCGTCAATAAGAAAGCATCAAGCATAAAGCAGTAAACAAAAAACATTTACCATCAAGCAAAAAGCATTAAGCATAAGCATTAAGCATATTACATAAAAAATGTATCGACTAATTAGCATTTCAATAAATTAAAGATTATTAAAAATTAAATAAAAAATTGTTTTATTTCTTATATACAATATAACTATTTACATTTCTGTCAAACGTTTCTGAATAAAATAAACATTAAAATGTAATGTAAAATACAAATATAATAATTAAGTTATGATTGAAAATTCCTTTCCTTCATATACACAACCGTATAAATAAAATATAGCTTGATTACATTTAAGGACTTGGTAATTTCCCAATTTTCAAAAATTTTTACTGTTTCTAAAACTATTTTAACGGAAACTGTTTACAATAAATTGCTTAGTATCAAGCTTCAAGCATCAAGCCTCAAGCGTCAATAGAAAGCATCAAGCATAAAGCAGTAAACTAAAAACATTACTGTTTAATTATTACGAACAAGTGATGGTCAAGAGGTTGTTACAGATTCGAATAGCTAAAGCGATGACATTGAAAATAAACTAAAATGTAGGTAGGATAATTATTAAGAAAATTTATATTGCTTTCGAAACTTGTGCAGGCGCTTAGCCAAATAAATTAAAGATTATTGAAAATTAAACATAAAAATATTTAATTTTTAATACACAATATAAATATTTACATTTCTTTCAAACGTTTCTGAATAAAAAAAAACATTGAAATGTAATGTAAAATACAAATATAATAATTAAGTAATGATTGAAAATTCCTTTCCTGCATATACACAACAGTATAAATAAAATGTTACTTGATTACATTTAAGGACTTAGTAATTTCCCAATTTTCAAAAATTTTACCTGTTTCTAAAACAATTTTAACGGAAACTGTTTACAATAAATTGCTTAGTATCAAGCTTCAAGCATCAAGCCTCAAGCGTCAATAATTTTAACGGAAACTGTTTACATTAAACTGCTTAGTATCAAGCTTCAAGCATCAAGCCTCAAGCGTCAATAAGAAAGCATCAAGCAAAAAGCAGTAAACAAAAAACATTTACCATCAAGCAAAAAGCATTAAGCATAAGCATTAATTTTTTATTTATTTATTTATTTAATTGGAAAACCAACAGCACAAAATAATATAATAGTTAGATAGAAGCAAAAGGCCAATAAAAGGTTTTCACATGTAGAAACATAACAAAAATAAGTAATAAGAGCAAACACAAAAGAAACATAATACATATTGGAATTAAATACATAAAGACAACAAATAATCTACATTTAAACTTATAAAAAAAAAAAACATGTTAAGAAAAACAAACAATTACTTAAAATAATCAGCTAATTAAAAACATAATATTACCAAGCTTTTCAATATATAAATATATATATGTTAGATATATATATATATATATATATATATATATATATATATATACATAGACACACACATATGTACATTATACAGAAAAAATGCATCACTAAGTTGCCGCTTATGGAATGAACACTTGAGCAAAAAAGATCTAGTTCCAGTTCATTCGCCGCTTCATTAAATTTTTTACCGGCTCGCAAAATAAAAGAATTCTGACGGTAATTTGTTCTTACCAGTGGAATGTGTAAAATTGGGGCTGATCTAAGAGTTCGTGAAGGAACATTAATATAAACTTTTTCAAGAAGTTCTGGACTGTTTATGACACCTTTAGCTATTTTTAGTAAAAACGTTAAGTCACTTATTTGGCGCCTTTTGCTAAGCGGGAGAAGATGAAACTGTTTACAGAGATCTAGATAATTGTTGGAGTCGTATGAAATTTTCAAGCGATAACAAAGATATTTTATAAATTTAATTTGAATGCGTTCAATTCTACTTTCATACGTCTCATATTGCGGATTCCACACTTCTGAGGCGTATTCTAGTGTACTGCGCACGAACATACAGTATAATATTTTAAAAGTTTTAGCCCTTTTAAAATTAACCGAGCTTTTCATTACAAAGCCTAGTATTTTGGAAGCCTTGCCGATAATAGAATTTACATGGAAATAAAATATCAGTTTTGTGTCATGCAGAACTCCTAAATCTCTGATCTCCTCACATTTTTGGAGGTTCTGATGTCCTAAATCTCTGATCTCCTCACATTTTTGGAGGTTCTGATGTCTTAAGATGTAATTTGATGATAACACATTTTTCTTTCTTGCAAAACTAACAACAGAACATTTGGAGGGATTGAGATCAAGTTTATGATGAGCACAATATGCGTCAAGTCTAAAAAGATCAGATTGAAGATGAATGACATCTAATGGTTAGGTAATCATTTTGTATATTTTCATATCGTCAGCAAAGCACAATAGGTTACTGTTATGAAAACAACTAGCTATGTCATTGATAAATATCAAGAAAAGTAAAGGCCCCAGCAATGAACCTTGGGGTACCCCACTCGGGATGGAAACCCAACTAGAAATGTAATTATTGACTACAACCGCTTGAGACCTATTGTTAATGTAAGAAGAAAACTACCGGAGCAAGTCACCGCTGATACCCATTTTGAATAATTTAGACAACAATAATTCGTGATCAATCCTGTCAAAGACTTTACTATAATCGGTGTAGATAACATCAATTTGATAACCTTGGTCCATTGATCGCGTTAAGAAATCATTGAAGATGACAAGATTAGTAACAGTAGACCGCCCTTTAAGGAACCCATGTTGATATGGAGAAAACGATTGATGAAGTGCTTCATATACCTGGTCATATATTATTCTTTCAAACACTTTGGCATTTCATACACAATTTTGAAATAGGTCGATAGTTAGTGATATCTGACTTTGATCCCTTTTTGTGTATAGGCGAAACGAACGCGGACTTCCAAATGACAGGAAAAGTATTTTCAGAAATAGATTTCTTAAAGAGTAGAGATATAGGGTAGTGGATAGACCTAGTGCACAATTTTAAGAAAACTGGGCTGATACCATCGGGGCCAGCAGATTTAGAGAGATCGAGATTTGAGATCAATTTATGCACTTCATTAGGATCTATTTCAATGTTGGAGATTAAAAAATCATTTAAATTAGAAGACTCAATCGGGTTAGAGTGACTTAAGTTAGAATTAGACGCATCTGAAAGAAAAATGGAATGAAAATATTTTGAAAACGCATCACATATCGATTCGCCTGTAGTAGCTGATTTACCCAAAAAACTCATTGAGGCCGGTATACCGTTTGAATTAGATCTACTTTTTATGTAGGACCAAAATTGTTTTGGATTGCATTCAATATTATTTTCGATTGAAGAGATGTATGTTTCAAAGCACTTATCCTCCAAAGAGTGAACTCTGTCGCGTAATAGTTTAAATGTCAACATATCAGATAACCTACCATAAATTTTGTAATTAGTTGCATATTTGAATTTTTCTTTTATTAAATATTATTATTATTAAAGGTTTAGTGTACCACAAAGGATATGATGAGCTGCATACTTTTTTAGTTGGAACAAACTCAGATAACAATTGATTAATAGTGTTATAAAAGAAACTGACTGCATCATCTAGTTTTAATGACATGAACTTTACATCCCAATCAATAGCTAAGATTCAAAACTAATATGAAATTGAATGAGACAGTTGTTATATAATAAAGAAGAACTAAAAACACATAAAAACTAGAATATATATCTATTTTAGAAAATTTAAAGTTTGTACGTTACCAATCAACTGTCACTTTTCACTTTATTAGAGATTTACAATATTGAAGAATAACTTAAACACTATAATTCTTATAACACTAGTATCAATACACTTTAATTGAATAATTGATTGGGAATTTAGCTAAAATTATACACTATAAATAATTTTACTTAATAAAACTATTAGGAACAATTCAATTCAGCGGTTGACCTCAGTGTTGCCACAGACCCCTTAAAATAAGATTTGAAATAAGCATTAAGCATAAGCATTAAAAATGAGCTTTTAAAATAAGCATTAAAAAAAAGCATTAGGCGTAAGCATTTAAATAAGCTTTTAAAATAAGCATTAAGCATAAGCATTAAAAATATGCTTTTAAAATAAGCATTAAGAAAAAGCATTAAGCAAAAGCATTAAAAATAATCTTTTCAAATAAGCATAAGCATTAAGCATTTAAAATAAGCATCAAGCATAAGCATTAAAAAAAAGCATTTAAAATAAGCATAAGCAGTAAGCATAAGCATTAAGCATAAGCATTAAAAAAAGCTTTTAAAATAAGCATTAAGAAAAAGCATTAATAATAAGCATTTAGAAAAAGGCTTTTAAAATAAGCATTAAGCATAAGCATTAAGCATAAGCATTAAGCATAGGCATTAAGCATAAGCATTAAGCATAGGCATTAAGCATTAAGCAGCAAGCCTCATGTCTAAAGCATCAAGAATTAATAATTGAGCATCGAGCATTGAACATCAAGCATAGCATCCAACATAGAGCATAGCATCGAACATCGAGCATATCATGGAGGATCATGCATATGTATTCGATTTTAATTTGTCAGTGGCGCCTCGGCTTTCTTGTTTTATAATTTATATAAAATTTAAAATTTAATGTACCACCTTAAATAATCTACCGCTGAATCTAGTTGGCATAATTTTAAGAATTTACCTTATTTTATTTAACTTTATTCATAATAAAGGTCAATGTTGTTTATATTAAATCAATAAATTATTTTTACCACAAAAGCTAAATTTCCTTTTTTTTCAAATAAGCATTAAGCATAAGCATTTGAAATAAGCATTAAGCATAAGCATTAAAAACAAGCTTTTAAAATAAGCATTAAAAAAAGCATTAGGCGTAAGCATTTACATAAGCTTTTAAAATAAGCATTAAGCATAAGCATTAAAAATTAGCTTTTAAAATAAGCGTTAAGAAAAAGCATTAGGCAAAAGCATTAAAAATAAGCTTTTCAAAAAAGCATAAGCATTAAGCATTTAAAATAAGCATTAAGCATAAGCATTAAAAATAAGTTTTTAAAATAATCATTTAGCATAAGCATTAAGAAAAAGCATTAAGTATAAGCATTGTAAATAAGCTTTAAAAAAAAGCATTAAGAAAAAGCTTTAAGCATAAGCATTAAGCATAAGCATTAGGCATAAGCATTAAGCATGAGCATTAAGCATAAGCATTAAGCATAAGCATAAGCATTAAGCATAAGCTTTAAGCATAAGCATTGGGCATAAGCATAAGCATAAGCATTAAAAATAAGCATTAAGCATAAGCATTAAGCATAAGCATAAGCGTAAGCGTAAGCGTAAGCGTAAGCGTAAGCGTAAGCGTAAGCGTAAGCGTAAGCGTAAGCGTAAGCGTAAGCGTAAGCGTAAGCGTAAGCGTAAGCGTAAGCGTAAGCGTAAGCGTAAGCGTAAGCGTAAGCGTAAGCGTAAGCGTAAGCGTAAGCGTAAGCGTAAGCGTAAGCGTAAGCGTAAGCGTATGCGTAAAGCGTAAGGAAGTCGTTTTCGATTTTACCATCTAGATTTTGGCGATAGTCATTTAGTTACAGTGGTTTGAGTGCTTTGACCGAAAGGAAGTAGTTTTTGTCAGTCGACTTTTATAAATTGTCGTCGAAAAACCAAAAATAAACATATGACAGGAATATTTGTTGGATTTTTTTTTATTTAACTGTGGAACTATATTTTATTATGATTGTAACGGTCTCTTTTAGGCCATTGTCCACGGACCTTTAATTTTGAAAGACGTTAAGAAAAATTGACGTTTCATTGGCTTATGTTTGCCTACGTGAAGTAAACACTTTTTTTTTGAATTTTCATGCTAGAATCATGTTTTACATAAAAAATATATCGACTAATTAGCATTTCAATAAATTAAAGAATATTGGAAATTAAATATAAAAATATTTTATTTTTAATATACAATATAAATATTTATATTTCTGTCAAACGTTTCTGAATAAAAAAAAAACATAAAAAAGTAATGTAAATTACAAATATAATGATTAAGTAAAGATTGAAAATTCCTTTCCTTCATATACACAACAGTACAAATAAAATATTACCTGATTACCTTTAAAGACTTGGTAATTTCTTAATTTTCAAAACGTTTACCTGTTTCTAAAACAATTTTAACGGAAACGGTTAACAATAAATTGCTTAGTATCAAGCTTCAAGCATCAAGCCTCAAGCGTCAATAATTTTAACGGAAACTGTTTACATTAAATTGCTTAGTATCAAGGTTCAAGCATCAAGCCTCAAGCGTCAATAAGAAAGCATCAAGCATAAAGCAGTAAACAAAAAACATTTACCATCAAGCAAAAAGCATTAAGCATAAGCATTAAGCATATTACATAAAAAATGTATCGACTAATTAGCATTTCAATAAATTAAAGATTATTAAAAATTAAATAAAAAATTGTTTTATTTCTTATATACAATATAACTATTTACATTTCTGTCAAACGTTTCTGAATAAAATAAACATTAAAATGTAATGTAAAATACAAATATAATAATTAAGTTATGATTGAAAATTCCTTTCCTTCATATACACAACCGTATAAATAAAATATAGCTTGATTACATTTAAGGACTTGGTAATTTCCCAATTTTCAAAAATTTTTACTGTTTCTAAAACTATTTTAACGGAAACTGTTTACAATAAATTGCTTAGTATCAAGCTTCAAGCATCAAGCCTCAAGCGTCAATAGAAAGCATCAAGCATAAAGCAGTAAACTAAAAACATTACTGTTTAATTATTACGAACAAGTGATGGTCAAGAGGTTGTTACAGATTCGAATAGCTAAAGCGATGACATTGAAAATAAACTAAAATGTAGGTAGGATAATTATTAAGAAAATTTATATTGCTTTCGAAACTTGTGCAGGCGCTTAGCCAAATAAATTAAAGATTATTGAAAATTAAACATAAAAATATTTAATTTTTAATACACAATATAAATATTTACATTTCTTTCAAACGTTTCTGAATAAAAAAAAACATTGAAATGTAATGTAAAATACAAATATAATAATTAAGTAATGATTGAAAATTCCTTTCCTGCATATACACAACAGTATAAATAAAATGTTACTTGATTACATTTAAGGACTTAGTAATTTCCCAATTTTCAAAAATTTTACCTGTTTCTAAAACAATTTTAACGGAAACTGTTTACAATAAATTGCTTAGTATCAAGCTTCAAGCATCAAGCCTCAAGCGTCAATAATTTTAACGGAAACTGTTTACATTAAACTGCTTAGTATCAAGCTTCAAGCATCAAGCCTCAAGCGTCAATAAGAAAGCATCAAGCAAAAAGCAGTAAACAAAAAACATTTACCATCAAGCAAAAAGCATTAAGCATAAGCATTAATTTTTTATTTATTTATTTATTTAATTGGAAAACCAACAGCACAAAATAATATAATAGTTAGATAGATAGAAGCAAAAGGCCAATAAAAGGTTTTCACATGTAGAAACATAACAAAAATAAGTAATAAGAGCAAACACAAAAGAAACATAATACATATTGGAATTAAATACATAAAGACAACAAATAATCTACATTTAAACTTATAAAAAAAAAAAACATGTTAAGAAAAACAAACAATTACTTAAAATAATCAGCTAATTAAAAACATAATATTACCAAGCTTTTCAATATATAAATATATATATGTTAGATATATATATATATATATATATATATATATACATAGACACACACATATGTACATTATACAGAAAAAATGCATCACTAAGTTGCCGCTTATGGAATGAACACTTGAGCAAAAAAGATCTAGTTCCAGTTCATTCGCCGCTTCATTAAATTTTTTACCGGCTCGCAAAATAAAAGAATTCTGACGGTAATTTGTTCTTACCAGTGGAATGTGTAAAATTGGGGCTGATCTAAGAGTTCGTGAAGGAACATTAATATAAACTTTTTCAAGAAGTTCTGGACTGTTTATGACACCTTTAGCTATTTTTAGTAAAAACGTTAAGTCACTTATTTGGCGCCTTTTGCTAAGCGGGAGAAGATGAAACTGTTTACAGAGATCTAGATAATTGTTGGAGTCGTATGAAATTTTCAAGCGATAACAAAGATATTTTATAAATTTAATTTGAATGCGTTCAATTCTACTTTCATACGTCTCATATTGCGGATTCCACACTTCTGAGGCGTATTCTAGTGTACTGCGCACGAACATACAGTATAATATTTTAAAAGTTTTAGCCCTTTTAAAATTAACCGAGCTTTTCATTACAAAGCCTAGTATTTTGGAAGCCTTGCCGATAATAGAATTTACATGGAAATAAAATATCAGTTTTGTGTCATGCAGAACTCCTAAATCTCTGATCTCCTCACATTTTTGGAGGTTCTGATGTCCTAAATCTCTGATCTCCTCACATTTTTGGAGGTTCTGATGTCTTAAGATGTAATTTGATGATAACACATTTTTCTTTCTTGCAAAACTAACAACAGAACATTTGGAGGGATTGAGATCAAGTTTATGATGAGCACAATATGCGTCAAGTCTAAAAAGATCAGATTGAAGATGAATGACATCTAATGGTTAGGTAATCATTTTGTATATTTTCATATCGTCAGCAAAGCACAATAGGTTACTGTTATGAAAACAACTAGCTATGTCATTGATAAATATCAAGAAAAGTAAAGGCCCCAGCAATGAACCTTGGGGTACCCCACTCGGGATGGAAACCCAACTAGAAATGTAATTATTGACTACAACCGCTTGAGACCTATTGTTAATGTAAGAAGAAAACTACCGGAGCAAGTCACCGCTGATACCCATTTTGAATAATTTAGACAACAATAATTCGTGATCAATCCTGTCAAAGACTTTACTATAATCGGTGTAGATAACATCAATTTGATAACCTTGGTCCATTGATCGCGTTAAGAAATCATTGAAGATGACAAGATTAGTAACAGTAGACCGCCCTTTAAGGAACCCATGTTGATATGGAGAAAACGATTGATGAAGTGCTTCATATACCTGGTCATATATTATTCTTTCAAACACTTTGGCATTTCATACACAATTTTGAAATAGGTCGATAGTTAGTGATATCTGACTTTGATCCCTTTTTGTGTATAGGCGAAACGAACGCGGACTTCCAAATGACAGGAAAAGTATTTTCAGAAATAGATTTCTTAAAGAGTAGAGATATAGGGTAGTGGATAGACCTAGTGCACAATTTTAAGAAAACTGGGCTGATACCATCGGGGCCAGCAGATTTAGAGAGATCGAGATTTGAGATCAATTTATGCACTTCATTAGGATCTATTTCAATGTTGGAGATTAAAAAATCATTTAAATTAGAAGACTCAATCGGGTTAGAGTGACTTAAGTTAGAATTAGACGCATCTGAAAGAAAAATGGAATGAAAATATTTTGAAAACGCATCACATATCGATTCGCCTGTAGTAGCTGATTTACCCAAAAAACTCATTGAGGCCGGTATACCGTTTGAATTAGATCTACTTTTTATGTAGGACCAAAATTGTTTTGGATTGCATTCAATATTATTTTCGATTGAAGAGATGTATGTTTCAAAGCACTTATCCTCCAAAGAGTGAACTCTGTCGCGTAATAGTTTAAATGTCAACATATCAGATAACCTACCATAAATTTTGTAATTAGTTGCATATTTGAATTTTTCTTTTATTAAATATTATTATTATTAAAGGTTTAGTGTACCACAAAGGATATGATGAGCTGCATACTTTTTTAGTTGGAACAAACTCAGATAACAATTGATTAATAGTGTTATAAAAGAAACTGACTGCATCATCTAGTTTTAATGACATGAACTTTACATCCCAATCAATAGCTAAGATATTATTAATTGAGTCATAATCTCCTTTGTTATAAATATACTTTGAATATGTACCAGATTTAAGAAAATTTGTCTGTACGTATAGCACATCAAGAAGAAGGGCCTTATGGTGAGGATCAATGGGCACCAGCGGGTCGAGACATTCGGTAACCTATATGTCTTCTTGAGAAAGAACCAAATCTAATATTCTAGCCTTAGACGCGTTACGAACGCCATTATATTGGCGTAGATCATGCGTACTCATTTCGTCGATAAATAGTTTTTCTGTGAATGACAAGGCAGTGGATGGAGTTAAATATAATGCATCGGGGGTTTGATCCCACTCAATTCCAATTAAGTTATAGTCTCCTACTAGAATAAACTTATCGTCCGCGTTCGAAATTATTATATCGTTTAACGTTGACAAAAAGTTTTGAAGTTGTTGACAAAAAGTATTTCCCTGACTTTGATCACATAAATATAAACAACATATATGAACCTTTAATAGTGATTTATCATTTTGTTTAATTGTCACAGTAACCCATAGGTCCTCGGCCGAAGATTGATAAGAGGGTTGTGATTCCATATTTATTTCTCGGCAGACGGCAATAAGTACCCCACCACCTCTAGTCTGACCAGTCGTACTATAGTCACGATCCCGGCGACAGACCACAAAATCACTACCAAAAAGTTCAGAATCTGATATGTTATCTAAAAGCCATGTTTCAGTCAAAATAACAATATCGTAAGAGCTTAAAGTTAAATTAGAACGTAATCCCCTCGTATTTAGATAATAAATACACAAGTTATTTTTATATGTACTACCCATAAATATTTACAAAGCATAATAAAAGTGTAGAATCAGATTTTGTAAAATGATGTTTTAAAATAACGTTGCATAATATTCTATTAAATGTGTGTTTAAATAATACACAACATCTACCCAATAACTTCCCTATAAAAATGTATGTCCCAATAAGTATGCCAAGCCAACTTACAACCAACTTATAATGAATAATTGAGGGCCTATTTAGCACAAGACGGTAAACAACAAATAAGCCCCGCCCTATTAGACAGATAACAATCACAACGCCGAGTAATTTACAATATGATTTTCGTTTTATAAATAAATTGATACATATTACAAAGTTTACCACAATAAAAATCATTGTATGACGTGGATCTAAATTAACATAAATACAACACCAACCAAAAATCCCATAAAAAGCCATAAAAATGATATAATAAATATGAATAATTTTAGTTACCCTGTAATCATTCGTACTAAATAACGCACTTATTATATACGTATAACTAAGAAATTGAAACATATAAGTATTTGATAAAACAATAATATTGCGAGTGTCCAGATGTAAACTATTCGAATTAAAAAATAAACTCTTTATCATGCAGTAATATATAATAACTTTTTTACTAGATAAACCATCTAATTGAATAATTATAAAACGATTATAACGACAAGATAATTTAAGTTTAAGATAGAATAATTGCCAATAATTTTTGACGGTATAATTAAGCAAATTTAAAGCAGCTTCCCAATTCTGAGATAGAAAGCAAGCTAAAAGAATAGCGATTAAAGTAAGAGTGAGTAAGATAGTTAGATGTAGTGCGATTACGCGGCAAGCGAACATTGGAATACAATAGCGCAATAACCGGTCAACAGCGAACTCAGTGATAGCAAACATTTTACTAAGCAGAGCAATTTTTATATTGTACATGGAAATATAAGGAGCAGCAGAATAATTACATGCAAAATATAGACATATTATCGCACTAAGTTTAAATCACTTTCGTTGTTAATTATTATGACTCGAGATGTATCATCTTTTCGCATGTGAATTTTACCGTACCGGACCCATGTGTAGTTAAATCCTTTCTCCTTCATCAGCATCTTTGCTTTATTAAGCAGAATCTTGTAATCTGCATTAAGGTGGTCATTAACAAAAATACGTCGAACTGAGTCCTTAGATCCAATGTCGGGAGCCATGAGAGACTTACGAGTACGGGCTGCTACCACGAAATCTTCCTTAACATATCGATTCGTAAATCGAACGATAATAGCTTTTTCATTTGAACCATGTACGGGTACGCGATAAAGATAGTCAATACTGTTCTTTGGGATACTGAAATTTATCTCTTTACTGATAGAATCAACTATCGAGAACAGATTTTCACCCTTCTTTAAGGGGACTCCTTTTATTTCTATATTATTGAAGCGTGATCTTTGGTCGCTAGCAGAGAGCTGTGCCTTAAGTTTATTTACATCAGATTGCAGATCATCGACAGTGACCTGCATTTTTCCCATCTTGGAGACTTTCATTTCTAAATCTGTGACTCTGTTGGACAGGCCTTCCAAACGAGATCCCAGGAATTCGCAACTTGCCTTTACGTCCATCAAGTCTTCTTTAATAGATTTAATCCCTTGAACTAATGAAGGTATATCCGCTATTCGACGCCTGATTTCACATACCTCATTGAAGATAGCTTCCAAAGAATTGGATTGCGGTGATGATGATGATGCAGGCTGCTGTACGGATAGGCTTTTACAAGAGAGGCACTTCCAAGCCGCCCTTCTGTCTGCACCAAGCTTCTTCCAACCGATTTCTGTTATCTGGGCACAGCCGTAATCAAGATGCTTAGAACAACCAATGCACTGGACCCCATCGTAAAACTCGGAACCACACAATCCGCACTTCATAATGAGTATTCAAAAAGCAATTAAATGTTGTCAATATATGGAATTGGCATAAACTGGTGTAAGTGTGTTATCTGGGCGAGTGTTCTTACCGGACTGAAGCATTGAAGCATAAGCATTAAGCATAAGCATTAAGCATAAGCATTAAGCATAAGCATTAAGCATAAGCATTAAGCATAAGCATTAAGCATAAGCATTAAGCATAAGCATTAAGCATAAGCATTAAGCATAAGCATTAAGCATAAGCATTAAGCATAAGCATTAAGCATAAGCATTAAGCATAAGCATTAAGCATAAGCATTAAGCATAAGCATTAAGCATAAGCATTAAGCATAAGCATTAAGCATAAGCATTAAGCATAAGCATTAAGCATAAGCATTAAGCATAAGCATTAAGCATAAGCATTAAGCATAAGCATTAAGCATAAGCATTAAGCATAAGCATTAAGCATAAGCATTAAGCATAAGCATTAAGCATAAGCATTAAGCATAAGCATTAAGCATAAGCATTAAGCATAAGCATTAAGCATAAGCATTAAGCATAAGCATTAAGCATAAGCATTAAGCATAAGCATTAAGCATAAGCATTAAGCATAAGCATTAAGCATAAGCATTAAGCATAAGCATTAAGCATAAGCATTAAGCATAAGCATTAAGCATAAGCATTAAGCATAAGCATTAAGCATTAAGCATAAGCATTAAGCATAAGCATTAAGCATAAGCATTAAGCATAAGCATTAAGCATAAGCATTAAGCATAAGCATTAAGCATAAGCATTAAGCATAAGCATTAAGCATAAGCATTAAGCATAAGCATTAAGCATAAGCATTAAGCATAAGCATTAAGCATAAGCATTAAGCATAAGCATTAAGCATAAGCATTAAGCATAAGCATTAAGCATAAGCATTAAGCATAAGCATTAAGCATAAGCATTAAGCATAAGCATTAAGCATAAGCATTAAGCATAAGCATTAAGCATAAGCATTAAGCATAAGCATAAGCATTAAGCATAAGCAATAAGCATAAGCATTAAGCATAAGCATTAAGCATAAGCATTAAGCATAAGCATTAAGCATAAGCATTAAGCATAAGCATTAAGCATAAGCATTAAGCATAAGCATTAAGCATAAGCATTAAGCATTAAGCATTAAGCATAAGCATTAAGCATAAGCATTAAGCATAAGCATTAAGCATAAGCATTAAGCATAAGCATTAAGCATAAGCATTAAGCATAAGCATTAAGCATAAGCATTAAGCATAAGCATTAAGCATAAGCATTAAGCATAAGCATTAAGCATTAAGCATAAAGCATAAAGCATAAAGCATAAGCATTAAGCATAAGCATTAAGCATAAGCATTAAGCATAAGCATTAAGCATAAGCATTAAGCATAAGCATTAAGCATAAGCATAAGCATTAAGCATAAGCAATAAGCATAAGCATTAAGCATAAGCAATAAGCATAAGCATTAAGCATAAGCATTAATATTTAGTAGTCAGTGTTATCTATACTGGGTGGAGATGCTGGTTACTAAGAATCCGAAGTTTTAAATTCGTATGAAATAAATAAGATCATTTTAGGCGTTCTGGGCACTCTTCAAAACTACTCTTGGCAACCTTAGGAAGCCATTCTTTCCACTACTGCACTTGGGTAATGACATTCTGCTCAAATACAAAAGATTTCTTTTGGACACTTATTTTGCATCAAACTCGATTAAAAACGACCTTGGAAATACATAGCCTTCCACCGTGCAGTGTCTGAGATCAATGCGGGACGTCGTATTCAGGATCAAACCTGTACGGATCTTCGCATAAGCCGGACTCGGCGATCTGACCATCTGACCTGACCATAGAAAATAAAGGGCCTGGCAATTAGCCCGTATATTGCAAAAGTCTTCGATCGTATACTGGTAGATGGATAATAGCAATGTTTGCCAAAAATTGCATAAGAATTTTGGTTAAGACCTCTATTGTATCCAAAATTAAAATTTATCTCACTTGCTTTATTCTAATTTATATACTTGAGCGTAATTTCCTATAAGACTATATTAGAGCGGTATTATCAAAGTCAAGAGCAAAGACGATCAAACCTGCTTTCTTAAAAACCATTATTATTTTTAATAAATTACGTAAAAGATGGTATTGATTCTTAAATAGTTACACTCTTTGTTAATCTTCGTAAATAAAAAATGCTAAAGTAATGTTTGAAAATATCTATAAACATGCATAGCCATGTTAAGCTTATTTAAATGTATATAAATATAGAATGAAAAATAGACTGATACGGATAGGGATTCAACCCACGACCTCTACGGAACGGTTTACCAGAGGTCGCTGGTTCAAATCCCTGTCCGTATCAGTTTATTTTACATTCTATACTTATATAAAAATGCTAAAGTAATATCTTCTTATGTTATTTTTTTTTTTAATGTTTAAAATTCAGGTTAGCTCATGTCTTCCTTTATCCTTTACTCTAAATCTGTGCCAAAATTACTCAATATTAATGTAAAGAGGGTACAACTTAACCTTTATATTAAAAAGAAACCGGTAAAACCTAATCTATTAATGTGTTCAAAATTATGTTACAGTAACCAAAGTTCCCTTATTACTTACTCTCTGATCAAAATACAAAAATCAATTTCATTCAGTAAATTTTGCGTAAATATGTGAGGCAACATACAAACTTTCACGCTTATAATATTAGTAAGAAGAAATATATTCCATATAAAAATAAACTAGTTTAAATATCAAGGAAGCAAAATTTCCAATAAAGTAGGTAATTGAAACTTGAAACATTTTATCAAAACATGTAATGTCATTGGTTAGAGGCATTATTGGAATTACCGCTGCAGTCTCTGACAAAGGCAGGTCTTTTCATCATATATATAATATTTAACAGGATTATAGCACTTGATACAATACAATAAGGCATATATTAGCGTGTTAGTGATAAAATAATCATTTTCTCGATGTCCTAGTATTCGAATCGATACACTAACTAAGTTGTTACTCGGATATTGCATCCGCCTCGCTCTCAGAGAACGGATGTTGGACTACACTAAAAAAAAATATGATATTTGAAACATACGTGAAGAGTTACTTAGTATAACAAATAATATAAATATTTGTAAAAATATTTAAAACATGTACTTTATCATTGTAGACAGCATGTACATATATTTTTAACTTTTATGTTTAGAAATATAACTATTTTTATGGATTTAACTCGCATATAATGGATTGAATTTTAAATTTACATTTTAAGTCTAACCCGACGTTTCGAATGCTTTGCAGCAATCGTGTTCATGGTAAGACGAGATGGAGGTATCTGTCAGTTTTACCGTGTTTTACCGTGAACATGATTGCTGCAAAGCATTCGAAACGTCGCGTCGGGTTAGATTTAAAATGTAAATTTATAAATTTAATTCATTATATGAGAGTTAAATCCTTAAAAATGGTTTTATTTCAATGTGTAGTACTCTTGAAAACCTTAAAAAACACTAACTTTTATGTTGTTTATTGTATTTCTTAACTGTCGTTTAAAAATACATACTTTTATATAAAATAAGCTCTCTGTAGATAGAGTGGATAATTGATTGTTCATTATTTTTCCACTCAACTAATAGGTTTTTCTATAGTGAGGACTTTGTTTCATAATTTTAACTTCATTAGTATTCCATTAAAGTCTAGTAAGAAGCAAATTGGCTGTATTAATAGCAATTTCTACATAAAATTACTTTGAAAGTTATTTATTAAAAATATATGTTAAAAGGTCTATGATAAACTTCTAGTATCAAATTAATATATATTATATTGTACACTATGATAATTCTGGTTTTATCCGGTATCCACAGAAATTTTGCGCAAATTGCAGTTTTATAAACTGTAATTAATATTTAGTATTTGATAAATTCTATTTGATTTTATTATTTGATAAGTTTATATTTTTGGTTTAGATGTTAATATAGTATTTATATTATATTGTTGAAATGTATATGTTAATGTTCTGAATATAGTTTTAATCGTTTAACATACAATTACATTGGCGATTAAATATTATATTTAATTTAAGATACAGGAAACTTTTCACCCGATCCGTACCACATTGAAATAAGATATTATTTTTGGTAAAACCGAATATTTAAACGTAGTAAAAAAGCAAACGTACAATATTCTCATTTGCAGCTTGTTTCAAAGTACAAGTTAGATAAAATATAACTCTTTCATATATTTCCTCAGTAATCGCCTGATTTAAAATAATATCAACTTTAAGTAAATTGGCTTTGCCAGAGCTTCATCAATTACATATTTAAAGTGAATTTTCTTTAGAAGAAAATCAAATTAAGAATTTTATGTTTGTTGATAGGTTACAATATCTAATGACAAGTCAGTAAGTAGGTACATTTACCACACCAACACTTTTTATCTATTTGAACAACACCCACACTACGTCTTCTGTATCTCTATTCCTACAACTGATTGGTTGTCTAGAAGAGATTGCTCTTTAGCGATAAGGGCGCCCCATTTATACATTTTCCTTAAGCTTATTTAATTTTTTTGTTAGTGTTTTATCTGGGTGCACAATAAAGAACATTTATTATTATTATTATTAACACTGTTAGTCTATTGAGGTTTGACGGGCAAGGAACTATGTGGACACTCCTTTAATTTATTTATTAAATTACAAAATGTTTAGATTTGTTTATTGAATACTATTTAATTACTTATTGCACATAATAAAAAATAATGCACAAAAGGCCAAAAATATATATATTTTGAAAGTATGTACGTGTACGTACCGGTACATATGTACAGAAATATAATAATAATTATAATATGCTATATAGTACATATGTATATATATACATATGTACATACTTTATTATTTGCATAAAGTTTCTTCACTTGGTGTTTGAACGACATAAAAGTTAGTGCTATTTAATCTAATTAATAATTTAAATTATTTACTTTAATATCTGCTATTGCTATTGAATAACAAAATATTCGAATCCAAATGTATATTGAATGCCATAAGTAAGAAATACGTAAGAATAATAAATAAGTAAGAATTTAGTATTTACCAGCCGTGCAAGATTTTTTCGGAAAACCGGCAATGTGTCCTAAAAGAAAGTTTTGTCTTCTGATAACCATTTAACCGTTTAAAGCGGCGAACTATTTGGTTTGTTGAAAACGTTTGCACTTGGAAATTAGATTCCTTGGCGGTGCTTCGAAACGTTACATCTCTGAGCGTCAAAATACTTTAATATTGTACCTATTTTATGTTATTAAATCTAAGTGAACCTGTTTAAGTATCCATTCCTTGGATGATATATAAAATACCAGTTTCCTATGTAAAATATATTTTAAAGGCTTATAAAAATATGTATGTTTGCTTTCCTATAATTGGAGAGTAGATTTTAATAAAAAAATAATGATATGAGTCGATGGTGTGACTAAAACATGTATTGTTTGTATAAAAGTTCAATTGACTGAATAAATAATTGTAATATTGGATACTGATTTGATGATGAGCTAAAAAAAGGCAGTGTGTGTGATCGAGAGACTAAGTTATGTAACAGAACTAGCATAATAAAGTATAAATGTTATAGTAAAGAGTTTAAATAATAAACAGTTTAGTGTGTTTGTGAGCTGTTCCAATTAAGTTTTTGAAAGATCAGAATGACTGCCATTGGTGATTCTTTGCATTAAGAGAGGTCTTATATATATTTATTAGACTTCTCTACATATGTATACTAAAACAAATTCATATTAAAGCATTAGTAGTAGTATAATATTCATTGATTCTAATAATATAATCCTACTGTTTGATTGGATAAACTAACTAAACTTTTTTTTATATTGAAAAGAGAACAAACGAGCTGGCTAATTAACTAATAATTAAGTAATCAAATGGTATAAGGTGACACAGGGGGCGATCCTGACCAGAGAAGTAATCCATATGTGGCCGGACCTGCGCTTCATAAGCCGCAAGCCTTTGATTCGCGCGAGCAATAATGTCTCGCTCTGTTGATCATTCCCAGTTTATCCAACATATCAATGATATGTAGAAGGAACAGTGCTGGGGATAGAACACGGCCCTAGGGAATACCAGCATTTACTGGATTTGGGTCCGTGCTAAATGCGTCGATAACGAGCTGAGTGCTCCGCCCAGTAAAAAGCTGGCGATCCACTTGCTTAAACTCCGGAAAGCCTTATCTTCTATTCTATCTAGCTATCGGTATCGTTAATAGTACATATTTCTTTGAGAACGATTTTGGCCTGGACTTGATGAGCTCTATAAATTTGTGATAAATACCTTTTTTTAGTACGAATTGATAAGAGCATCAACGACATATGTTTTAACAGGACGGCACTAAGTGCTACACAGCTCACTCCACATTTGAATTTCTGTTCAAATGTTTCGAGGACTTGGTCATCTCACGTGGTACCTCCACGTGAGATGACCAAGTCTGAACTGGCCATTGAGATCATGAATCATTTAAACTAGTTAGACGTTATCTTGTAGGATTTTTTTCTAATTCGCAAGTTAATTTATATAAGCCACAAACATCAGCGTCATTATAAACAACGTAATCTAGTCCTTAGACTAACATGTCATGGAAAATTTGTAATATCGGTTACGCGCCACGTAGTGAAGAGGTGGCGGACCTTACCATGATGTCATATTCCAAGTCTAATAATAATAAAATAGATGAACATATAGTAGGTAACCTTAATATAAATTGCAATAAGTCTGTCTAAATAACGGAACTACTAGTTATATTTGGAAAACCCTTTGTGCTTTTCATAAATCATTTATCGCTTCGTTGTATAAAACAATATATATAGCGATGATGTAATTTTCATTGTGATAATAGTATTAATGATATAATTACACTATCATCTGTGTTTAATGAGCTCGGTGAATAGTTCGGAATCAAAGTGCTATTCTGTGAAACGTGTGCTATTCTGCAGTTTATTGTTTTCTTGAACCTATTATTGTTGTTACCAATTATGAATATTTTTCTATATTTGTTAATATTTTGTTTAAAATTTATTTATTATAAGTCATTTATAATATTTAATGTCAAAAGCTAATTCCTTAGTCTTAGGTCTTAAATAGAAATATTAAAATTTAATAAAGCTTCAAAGAATCGTTAGGTATTTTGTTGAAACACAAGTAATTTAAATTTTAAGGAAAGAAAATGATATAATTCAGTTAAAAGTACTTTTCTTTATTATAGGAAAAATTACTTATTACTTACAAAAGTAATTTAAAATATTGATAACATTGTTCAATACTTATTAACATTACCTACGGTTAATACTGCTTTCGTAATATTCAATATGAGTTTGTAACAAAAACCTTTGAACCTTCAATAATATCTTTGATATGGATATTTCAGCTTTGCTTTGATTGTGAACTTTGTACATGTAATTTCACGTTTTTTTTTCCTTTATATTTTGTTTTGTGTTTTGTTCATAATAACATTTTGTGTATTAAATGTAAGTTAAAATTCAGGTTCCAATCAGAAATCATAAAATATATTTCTTTATTTGTATTCTTAAATGGCTATAATATGAAAAATCATCAACATTTGAAAAATGATGTTACCTTTCGGAATATTTTCCCGTCGTTCTGAGCTGTGGTATCGTTACTTGTCTTATGCTATTCTGCTCTGGGGATAAAGGGTAGATCTAAAATTTATTTTTATGTTACAAAAGAAAGACGTTCAGCCCATGCTGAGCACATTCAAGATGTGTCCTCAGGAGTCCCTTACAACTGTTTTCACAGAAGCTGCAACACTGACGATTCTATGATTCTATATTTTAAAATATATATTTAAAAAAAGTTTACATATTTGATGTAAAAAGCTAATATAAATATTGGATATAATTATTCAATTACAGTTTCTAGACTAAGTTTGAATAAAAAAAAACTTCGACTTAGATAATATTTCGAATAAAAATGTTTGAAGCCGTAATATCTAAAGCTTATTTTAATACTAAGGAACAAAATGACGTTTAGGAGGTTTGGCAATTAACAACTAGTTGACAGTTCTGCTCATGTTGCTTTAATGTAATGACTTCCAACATGTTATCTATTATCGTTCTTAATTCTGAAGATGAGGTAATATATAATTACTTTTGTTTTGGATATTTAAAGGTTAAGTGTCTTTAAGCCCTTATAGATGTGAGAGCATTATAGAATTAATAGTAGCGTGATTGGTTATTCTATTCTATTCGGTACCACGGCTCACTTGATTTCTATTTTACGTTCAAATATCTGTTATGACTGACTTAAAAGTATTCCATACTATGGACAAGTATGTGAATGAATAAAATAATTAACATAATTAATTTTCATTATTTTGGATTCTAAAACATATTATTGCCTTTTAAATAAAATGTGTATAATAATAATAATAATATCAGGACAAATTACACACATTGATCTAACCCCTAAGTAAGCAAATTATTTGCTTGTGTTAAGGGTGCTATACAACTATACAAATACATAGAAATACACATATAAATACTGAGAATATATTTAATGAACGACCAAACCCAGAAACACAGACATCTATGCTCATCACATAAATGTTTATAATAAACATAATTGTTTTTTATTATCATTTTAATTTCATTTCAAATAACAAATTATAAAGTATGAGATGTTGTAAAAATGAGTTTCATTAAATTAAGAATCATTATCCAATTAACACTAATAAATCCAAGAAACATCATAATCTGTATCTGATAATGAATTAATGACAAATACATTAACATGGTCTAATAAATCCGGATATTGTATACGGTTTCAATTATTTTTATGTCAAACTAAAAGATTTCCAAAATCTTTGTAATGTATTTAGGTCTCGGATATTTTTATGGTCAGAGAAAGTGCAGTAAATTTTGTTGGAAAGTAAACCTTTTTAAAGCAAGTTTATATTTATTATTAATTTGACCTTCAAATTCTCTTTAGCATTACTTAACATTAAAATGGCCACGATTGATATAATACAAAAATATTATCTATATAATAAAATAGTTTCATGTTTTTAAAAGTAATAAAAAATGTAATGGAGAAACGAATACTAATACGATTAAGAAATTAAAAATTCTAAAAATATAGCTTAGCGAAGAAATACCTCGGTATGTAATATATTGTAGATTTTATTAAGTATAGAAGTATTTAAAAACACGAAGTATTTAACCAATAAAATTCAAACTATTCATCAAACTTCTCTGCCAATAATCTATCAGAATAACACATATTTGACGTTCTAACAATTTGATGAAGTTTTTCATTTACCAAAAAAGAAAAAGATAAAAATTTAATTCTTTAGATGAAGTACACTACAATCTATGAATAAATGATATTAGCATTAATTATTCTTCACATTTTTTTTTCATGATATCCTTATATTGCTAGGCATTAGTAATCTAATTAAAAAAAAATGCCACAACTGTCATTACGCCCTTATTCTGAATACAATATTTTATAACCAATAAGCTGTTATATATCAAATAATAAAACTTACTGTAATAACGAGAATCGAAAATGAAAAACTAATCATAAATTGCTAAGAAAATTAAAAATAGATCAACAATAATACTCAGTGGCTTCTTGTTTCTAATAACACTCGAACTCAGAAACTAGTAAATACTCTATAGCAAATACTCAATTTTGTTTATTTTGATAAAGAAACATTGAACTTACAATGAAGCTAGATTACTTATTGTTGTTATAGATATAAGATACAAAAGATATATATACAGTAAAGATCTTATATGTTGAATCAAAGTCATTTCATGGATAATATAAAAAAAAAATATCCGTTATCTAATCACTTACATAAATAAAAAAGTCAATGAAATAAAAGTCATGAAGTCAAAGTAACAAATATAATTACAACTGTTGTATAATTTAATATAACATTATTTTATAAGTCTGATATTTTTATATATTAGCAGTCTTTATACATTATTTTATACAGAACTTAATTTTTCAAGTCAACTTATTGTAACGGTAACGTTTAAAATATTTATTGTTGTTCTTAAAAATAATAATAACATTATTTAATCATACATTATTATATCTATTTATAAGTACATTATTTGTATCTATATGTATGTGGTAACAATGCGAGTATAAATGATTAAAATGATCTATATGATGGTAGCCCAGTTAACAGATTGATAAAGACGGTATCCTATAGGTCGCTGGTTCGAGTTCTAATACCACTTGGTTTGTTACGTATGAAACCTTTGGCTAGTATCAAATAATTTCTTAACGAATTGTAAATAAATACACTATATAAATAAGCTTCCGTATTCTGTAATGCTATTGTATACTCTGTAGACGATAAGTTTTAAATTTTATGACTATATAGAATATTTCTTAATTTTGTGTATTTGTTTCTTTTTCAAAGATTGATTTTTTAACACTATATTATGAATTTGACTGTAAGACAGTAATAAAATAAAGAAATAGTGATTATAAACTTTTCCCTTTTCATAATAATAACTGTACCTAATACTTATATATAATATTAAACATGGTATACCATAATATAATGTAATAAATTCAAATAAATCAGACTTTTATTACTGAACATCAAACAGTCTTATATTGACGTAGTTTTGAATAATATCAACAACATGAATTGACTATTTTAATTATTTAATTGCCCTAAAACACCAATAAAGTAAGACCTTAGAAAATTAAAACATGATTTGAATGACGATTAAGACTTTTATATATTCTTTTATTTTCTTATAATTAGTATTAAATTTTATTAATTTAATATCTTCGTATTAAAACCTAGATACTTCATTGGTTCTAGCAAATTCCTCTTTCCTGCTAGGATCTGTGACCATATTTCTGTCCCGCCTTTTCACCAGAACATATATGTATCTGAAATTTAAAAAGGTTATATTCAATTGTATTATATTTATTGTAGTACACTCTCTTAATAATATTGTACATAATTTTGTCTACATCGGATTGTTGACTTTTTAATATATGTGGAATAATTTTCCTCAAACTGTCCTTGATCAAAGACAATCATAACAGATTTAAAAGTTGCAATTTAAATTTAATTCTTATTTTAACGCCAATAAGGACATTTTTTATTTATTTCGTCGAAGTAATAGTGAATGATTTAATGTTTTGGTGAAATAATTAATACAAGGTTTAAAATATACATATTAAAAGTTGTATCTACTTTATTAATATTAAATTCTCTAGAATAAACATAAACTGTTCAAGGATATATTTATCAGATAAAAGATAAAACTGGTCATTACATTCAGATGTTGATAAAAAGTATGAATGTATCAATACTTATTTATATTAAGAATTACTTTCACCGTTGGAAGAATGGAATGGCTTTTACTTTTTTGTGAAGATGGTAAAAGTTAAATTACTGTTCCCGCGACATTTATCAATTCTCTTTGAATAAACATAATTGACATATAAGCTAAATAAAATAATATACATATAAAAATATATTTAAGTAATCTATCTGTAATAACATTTGAGTGTAAACTATGTTGTATTTAATGGGTGCAAAAACTTGTTGAACATAAATACCAAAAATATGATTTCCATTTTATAACAACATCAACAAAGTATGTACTCTACAAAGTAAGTAGAAATTGGACGTACAAATGTATTGAGAATAATTACGATCGACAGACTGACGTACAGTTACAATATATAATTTACTAGCTTTTGGTAGCGGTTTTGACTGCTTTGTATATGAAAAAAGAAAGATACTTTTTTGACGATTGGTTTAAGGCATCTCTACTGAGATTGAAAAATTTAATTGTATTAAAAAAAAATTTTGGACTAGAAGAATTTTAGATGTATAGAAGATCTATAGTTTGAAAATACCAGAAAATAGGAAATATTAACATAATCTCTTCTAAAACCAAGTAACAAAATAATATAAAACTTACGCGAACAAAATCAAGGCCACTATCGTGAGAGCGGCGTCAAACAAATAAAACGCGCCGGGTAAGGTCTCTATTGTCTTCATATATATGAAGCTTGAAGTCGGCATATAAACTGAAGGTGCTATGGCCTCGACTACACCGATGACCGAGTTCAGTTTTGCTGGAAAGTAAAGGTAAAAAAAAATGTAAAAAAAAAAAATTTTTCTTTAGCTGAAAATCTTTAATTCCTTTAATGAATCTGTGAAACCAAATAACTTGTCTTTTTGAATCCAGAGATCAGCTCTTGTTTAGTCTTTTGAAGTTTAATTTTTGATGATTTAAATTAACTAGCGTGCAAATTAAAACACTCTATCTAGACTCTTTGACTATGTTATCTCCAATGAAAGTTACCCCATACAACCATTTTATTTTGACGACAGGTAAACTTATTTTTGAATCGCGCCAAAATCTGAAGTATTTCGTTTTCAATATTCTATTTAATTATTTATTTATCCAAATAAAATTAAAAAATTTCAAAATTCAAATTCAAATCAAATTGAATTATAACAGTCAAAACTTATATCTATTTGCAATATATTTTAAAAGATGTGTTATTAATATTAAAGATTAGCAACTTAAGGTCTATGAAATAAATTAATATGTTCAAAACGAAGGGAACGTCAAGCTATGATTTCTTCCTACTAACAAACATTTTTAAAGCTTTTCTTTTTAAATCAAAATTACAAAATAATAAAAGAAAATCATAGAAACTTTTCAAATTACCCTCAAGTGAAGTTAATTCTTGTAAGTTATCAATTACAATTTGAAATAAAACTTTTTGACATGCCATAGTACGTCATTATTCAAATGAATAAAAATATGCAATTAATATAAGCAAGTAAAAAATGAAAAGTGCCTTCTGCAATAATAATTGTGATTAGGCAAGGCAGTAATTTCAAACGCATAATTTTCAAACGTTTCCTAGTAAGTTACGCAATGTTACGTAGTTAAAGCGTAATCAGAAATGCAATGAGGTAATGGTTGAGACACTTAACTAGACACACAAACCTACATACATATGGTTTATTTTAGGGTTAATTTCTAAATTATCTCTGTTAGACAGCGAAGAAGATTATTTCCTCCTTTAAAACTGAATTCTGTCAAAATCTTTACTCTTTTTTTGTAATGCTATTTGTCAGATAATAAATTATAAGTTTTTACATTACGACAGTTTTATCTCCTTCATTTAATTTATCTATTAAAGAAATTGAATATACCACTTACCAACTTCTTCAACTGGTACACTCTTGCTAGCTATTGACCTCACAGCGGTAAGACCAGTGTGGCTGAATATGTTGAAAATAGGCGCTGAATAGTACCAAGATCTGCTTGGAGCCAACGCCAACACTAGACATCCAGCTATCCTGCTCACACCCGCGAGAAGACCAATCAGGCTATCCTGTACGTGCATTTTCTTGCATAGGAATGTGATACAGAAGAATGTACCTGAAAAAAATAAATAAAAAAATATTTTAATTGAATACAATATGAATTACTATCAAATACCTCTTATACTAAACAAATAGCTATGTTAAACTATTTCACCTTCATAACTCTACTGAATCTTCATTAAGGTAACAAATAAACACAGTATATTTCCTTTACATTAAGGAAGAGATATAAAGATATTGTTTAATTTTCTTTGTACCAATTTTTTTTATCTTATATACGTCAACATATTCTTGGCTGTTAAACCGGAAGTTTAAGTCATGGACTTTAATAATTAGAGATAACTTTGATACCTTATCAGTTATAATTATATAATATGTTGGGTCAAGATCTTACATATTTATTTTATTGCGTATTTTATTTGTGGGACATGGCATATTGAGTAAAGTCTACATTTTCCTGGATAAATAAAATAAATGTAATGCCCATAACTTAATCTGCAACTGAGGTAGGAAAAGGTCAACTGTCAAAAAACCGCTTCCAAGATAAATATAGAGGTCATCAAAAATTTCCTTGCCAGGTATCGAAAAAATACATGTTGGAATGGAAATAATTACACACTACCTATCGTTTGATTAGAATTGTCAGCAGTTAAAAAATTTAGTGCGAATGCAATTTACTGTCCCAATTCAAAAAACCGCGTCCAAGAAAAATATAGAGGTCATCAAACATTTCCTTGCCAGGTATCGAAAAAATACATGTTGGAACGGAATTAATTACACACAACCCATCGTTTGATTAAAATTGTCAGCAGTTAAAAATTTTAGTGCGGATGCAATTTACTGTCGCAATTCAAAACCGATGAAAAATACAACCTTTAAAAGGAGTATTAAAAATAAGAAGTCCTCATAAAATTAACATACAGGTTATTAGTTACATTTAAAATTTCGTAACATTTTCGTAAGTCAGAAAAACAAATGTATTTACACAATAATATAAATTAATTTACGAATAAACAAAGCAAATTAAATATCATTAACATACCCAATTTCTTTATCATCAATTTCTTTATTTTTAGTCCCGGTAATTATATAATCATTATTGTCAATTTTATAAACAAAAAACGAAAAGTCATTGTTTCGACAATATTCAAGTAAATATAAGTACTTCCAAAATAAACAACATCTGGACAAAAAGTAAAGATATTTAAAGGTTTGTGATGACGGAAAAGTCTTTTTTATATTTGAAGGCCATATAGATCGTTACACGAAGGTTTATTTTATTTGATATAGAATGTAAAACATTTTCTCCTTATTGCATCTAATTACCTTGGATAAACCAATATACCAAATAACTTGAGTAGGAATTGCATGACATATAATGTTGTCATCTAAGCTATGATGGATCAGATGATTAGCTCTCTGTTTGGTCTTTCTCAAATGTCATATAACATGTGTCAATGACCTTTGATTTAGTGTTGTTTGTTGTTGTTTTAAATATATCAAACACGCTATAGCTATAGCGTCATTTTATCTAGAGATTAGAAATATGCCAGTAACTCTATGTAAATTTATGATAGTATTCTTGGTTAGTTTGACTAGTTAGTTGAAATTAAAAATAAGTGAAACTTTTAATTATAACTAATTCAATATTATCATTTTAAAAGGTGTACCCGTGGTATTAATAGAGCAAATACGCAAAAAAAATATGAATATTAATTAATTAATTATAACAAAATACTAGCTATAAATTCTAACTTAACATAATGACATATACCACCACGAACCACACACCACAACTTAACATAATGACACACATCATCACAAACCACATACCACAACATAACATTTTGACATACATCACCACGAAACACACACCACAACTTAACATAATGACACACACCACCACGAATCACGAACCACATACCACAACTTAACATAATGACACACACCACAACTTAACATAATGATACACACCACCACGAACCATACACCACAACGTAACATAATGACAGTAATAGGTAATTATTATATCGAATAATAAAATCTTAGAACTTACCAAATAACCCAAGTATTATGTTAATTGTCCCGTAGATACTGTATTCAACCTCGTGAAAATTAAATTTTCGTATCGCATATAAATAACTGACTTGAGAATCACCTGAAAAAATATCTTATCAGTTTTCGAGGTCATTGGACTGAATTTTAATGAAGGTAATACAATTAAACATGCCATATAACATATACTCTTTCTTGTGATAATGAAGCGCATTAAAAGGCGAGAAAATTAAAAATACAATATTATTGTCTCCAAGAAATCTTCGTCTATAACTCATATTTTTTAAATTTAATGTATTGTTATCACTAGCAAATTTAAGACTAAGACTTAATTATATCTTTATTTATTATCTTACTAAATCAGACTTTATTAGAAACAAGCCTTTTGTAATTACCCAAGTTTTCATCATAAAACTAATTTAAATTTACAGTCTGTTTAAATTTGTTGAAATATTTAAATTTTCTATTATTTATTTATGTTCAATTTACTGGCAAAAAAGTCTTGAGTCACTTAGATTTAAAACAATAGCTTGAATATTAATTTTATGTACCCATAATTAAAACCAATTAGCAATATTAAGATAAAACAAATTTCTTGTCCTAAATAATAAAATTTTAATAACATTTAATCGATCGTTTTACTTCGCATTGTTTTAAACACAATACCGATAAATATACAAACATAACAATTCAATTATTCATTAATCTATTACAATCATTAGAATTTGTGGACAATATCTTAAACAAATAACGACGGTAAGATAAAATTCCAGAACTTTTTTCAATCTCAATTGCTTCTCAAACAAACCATTAACGTCATAATTACATATATATACAAAGTACAAATAAGTCACTCATCTAATAACATTAAATATTCTACAACACAAGAACATAATATAAAGTTAAAGTTATGTCTTATTACGTATTTCATATTTGATATTTGATATGTTCATTTTAGTTACTTATCAAAACTATTATTATGTAAAAAGTAAAATATATATAGAGTACACACACACCCAACCAATACATAGAGTTACATATATGTAAATCAGTATTTAATATATATAATATAATAATTTTAAGTAATTAATTTGCGTGTATTTGTGATGCATTTATGTGTTTACATTTATGGAAAGACGAGATGTATATGTCGGCAGTTGCTACTGATTTTGAAATCAGAATTATGTCATATTAAGCCGACGAATCTAGCTGTTGAAAAAAGTATGTCGTATTATGAATGTTTACCAATTTATAATTTAATATTTATTTTTAAAAAAATATATAGTTATAACCTAGCTAACTATAATAATAATAATAATATCGGGACAAATTACACACATTGATATACCCCTAAGTAAGCAAATCATTTGCTTGTGTTAAGGGTGTTAGACAACGATACTAATACATAGAAATACACATATAAATACTGAGAATATATTTAATAGACGACCATACCCAGAAACACAGACATCTATGCTCATCACATAAATGCCTGTGCTCTGCCGGGAATCGAACCCGAGCCCCGTTGCGCCGTGACACGTTAGGCGTCTGCGCTAACCACTCGACCAACGAAGCGGACTATAGACCCTAAAATGCCAGATCCGAGACCTTGAGTTACTGTTTGTGCGTTCTGTCTGCATCCTGAACTTTCCCTATAACCAATGTTAATTAAAAGCAGTAGAATCGTGACTTTTAAATAAAATGTTTTAAGTAGACTTGAATACATTAAGTGGTTTCATTTACTATAATACGATTTTGATGCTATTGTACGATTAATACATTTCAAATTATTTAATCTTATGTCAGCACTGTTTTATATGATTATTTCGAAATACAAATTAAAATGCAAAAGCAAATTGACAGGAAAATTCACAACAGACAGGATTAACGCCAAAAGAATTTTAAACAAGACAACCTCAAAATGTACAGGAAAATAAAACAATATATACAATTCATAAAACAAAAACTATCTGTCTTTAGCGTTCTTATTTATTTCGTAAATGACATGAATTGTTAATTTTGTATATTTTAAATAATACAAATATAGTATATACTAAAATTTTTACGAGTAATACACATTGAAATAAAACTATTTTTATAAATTTAACTCACGTATAATTAAATTTTAAATTTAACCCGACGTTTAGAGTGCTTTGCACCAATTGTGTTCACGGTAAGATGAGATGGAGGTGTCTTGACACCATCTCAATTAATTATACTATAGTTAAATCCGAAAAAATAGTTTTAATAATAATAATAATATCAGGACAAATTACACACATTGATCTAACCCCTAAGTAAGCAAATTATTTGCTTGTGTTAAGGGTGTCAGACAACGATACAAATACATAAAAATACACATATACAGACATCTATGCTCATTACATAAATGCCTGTCTCTGCCGGGAATCGAACCCGAGTCCCATTACCGTGACACGTTAGGCGTCTGCGCTAACCACTTGACCAAAGGGGCGGTTTTATTTCAATACAGATATATAAATGTATTGTAAATATATTTACTATACAATACATATATAGACATTGCGGAAAGTATTGCATCGTTAATGTATCATCTATTAACATTGGCTTAACGTCTAATTGAATGCAATACGAATAAACAGAAGCTTATTGCCATTTATTAAGCAACAAGCCTTGATTGCTTTAAAGGAAGGGAGACTGTTTCCAATCCTTTCGCTATTTACAAAGTAATTGGAACTTACTAATACTATACATTCTCCCATCTCCTTAGTACATAGATTTTTTTTATATAAACCCGAGAAAACTTGCTTCAATTTTGTATTAGAAGTGACGTTTAATATAATAAAAGATAAAAACAAACAAATGTCAAATCGAACAATTTCAAAACGTTCGTAATTTAAATAAACTTCAAAATGTATTATAAAACTCAAAGCCGTTATTAAACGCTTTTAATTTTAAAAGCTTTATTATAAGTTTAATAATATTCAAAATAGAAATAGGATCTTCAAAGTTTGATAACGGTATTGGGTATTTTCCAATTATAAATTGGATCTCTAGTTTTAAAGTTTAAATGTTTTGATTATAAATTTAAATGATATGTGTTTTGCAATGCGACATATGTTTTTATTGACCTACCGCAATGATAGTCATTTGCTAATTGGGTCATGTGTAGACTTACAAAATAGTTAAGTAATGTAACATAACTCTACAAGCAAGATTTAATAATTTTATAGTTGTATGGTATGTAACATATGAAATTTTTGATATTTTAAAAATATAAGTATAGAATAACAAAATCAATGAAGAACAAAACAATGGGGTTGGATAATATAATCTCTAGTATAACTTAAACATGAAAAATGTATTTAATAATTGCCAGCCTACTTGGATCTGTTATAATTTTATTATTTTAATATCTAGTGTGTGGGGTGCCTTAGAGTATATTATCATTATTGGTTTAAGAGGTCAACAATTTTGACAGTTCAAATTATCACAACACAAATGTAATAAGTTAGATATATCTATAATTTGAAGACGAATTATTATGAGCATATTTAAGATAACTAAGTGACTCCCAAAAATAAACAATCTTTAAATATATCATATGGTAGCAAATATGGCAACATTATTGGTATAGTACATAATTATAAAAATACGTTTCTTTCAGATAATAAAACCGTAGTAACTTTGAATTCAAAAGCTGGATTAAATTCAGAATTTAATTAATTGGAATTGTCACATATTACTTGCTCCAGTATAATTGATAAGTAATTTATGTAAATATCGTTTTAAACACATCCTTCAAATGCAAGTCTAGTGCAACAAGCATAGCCGGATAGCTCTCTAACAGTGAACACCATAAGGTTCAATATTCTCCAGCATTCTCAAAGTAAACAATATGAACAGAGTACATTTTTTAGAACCGTGTGAAATACTAATATGAATTTTGCTTTAATTTAATCAAAGTAGAGAAGTTACCAGACGATAAAAAATTATGAAATTCATGGCACAAAACATACTATGAAAGTTTGGGAAAGTTTATAAATTTGTATTTGTGTATTGGTATTGAAATTGTTTTTTTTTAATAAATAAATAAGAATGTGGGTGTGTGTTTTACAACATAATCTACATTTTTTATAACAAATTGTATTGAGAATTTCGGAGTAATTATCTTAAACTTTAATAATAAGGCTGTTGCCTTATTCTTATGCTTTCATTTAATTATTATTTTTTATTATTATTTAACTAGTGCTTATATAATTTATTCATACTAACACCACATAGTAAATTAAGATATTATATTCTACGTGATGTTAGAACTAAGTTGAATAACCTTGTATATTTGAATTAATATTCAAGGTCAGTCTGTCTAAATAAAAAGTAATTACTTAAAAATGGTTGTCATAGCTACGGTAATATTTCACCTCACTTAATAATACTTATTCAAATATTTGCCAATTAATTATTTATATTATTCCATTCAATTCGTTGAGAAAAATGTATTTTACAATACAGTTAATCAATTATATTATTAGAATAGTTAACAAAAGAATTAAGTTATAAAAACATTTATGTTTAACTTAACCCTAGTCACGTAAAATGTTAAAGTGAAGTTTAAATTTTTCAATTTATATCGATAAAATTAAATTATAATTTTTAAATTGTCTCATTTTTATATTTCATCCGCTAAATCAGGGGATTCTAGTTGCGTGATCAAATAGTGGGTTTACTTACCTCAATCGCTGAAGTGAATCGGCCTAAATGCAGTTATACATATTAAAATCAGACAGACATTAATGAGCAATAGTTACCATAAAACAAAACTGCTCTACATTCATATAGTTGCATCGTTTTAATTAATTTATCCATTAATAATAAATTTATATAAAATAAATAATCCAATTAATTACTCGTCAATTAATATCATCTTATCGTTTATTAATTAACTATTTTTATTATATTTTGCTTTAATTTCAAAATGTATTATTAAATTATTATAAAATAAATACGGGTAGATTCTTGCACACTTAATCTGGAACTTCTCAACTAATCACAGGTCTTTGACCGCATATACGTCACTATATGATAATGATTCTTCCAAGTTCGTCCTCTTAAACAACAGCTATATTAGAACTAATATTGTATAAATATTTTTCTCCCATTCTTTTATTTAGATAACTTTGTACTTTATTGATATTCAAGTTAAATATATGTTTAAGTATGGACTCGAGTTTACTCAACTGGTAAGATTTCATCTTAAAAATGGTCAAGAAACTTGTTTAGTGTTAGATTACTCACCGTATAACGGGCCTACCATAATAATATACAGGGCGGTGACTGATAATATTTGTTTCCTCATTCCAAACGCACGTGGTTTCACTGCTACCAAAACAGTATTCTCAACCAAACCAAACACTTCATTCACAATTCTTTTGAAATTACTTTTTTCATCTTGCAACGTTATATTCTCTTCAGGTGGTAAAACATCTTCAAGCCTTATGACACCGTACATAAACGTTATAGAATATAGTAATATTAACACAGAAAACATCCCATAATAGCCTAACGCTCGTAACAAGATCCCACTTAGAGCAGTACCAGTAGGTGTGCCTAAAGTTACACATATAGTAACAAGACCTAAACGAAACGTCCTGTTTTCAACCGTAGTACGATCTGCCATAAAACTATACATTCCCATAAATATAATAATATAGCTACCACTAAACGCTGCGGGTAGCGCTTCTATAAGAGCAGTCACAGTTAGCGATAACTCATAATATGTCGCAAGTAAAAGTCCAATATTTGCCATGATTTCCCCAACAAATGGTAATAGTATACATATTTTTCGTTTTTTCGTCTTATCACTCCAAGCACCAATAAAAAGAATCATCACAGCCGGTATGCCGGTTTGAAGGGGAAACTTCCAAGCTACCACTCGGGCTACCAAGGATTGCACCTGATTCAATTCATGTTCCAATCCCGTCGTATTTCTATCTTTGATGCGATTACATATTTCGTCACCGAATCGCAAATTGATGCGGCATGATTTTTCCAAATGCATATTCTGTACAGCTAACGACGACATCGCGGTACACAGCATATAAAAAAATAAACATGGCTCTACAGTGGTCTCACGGAATAAATATTTTATTTGTTTTAAAAAACTCTTTGTTTTTCCACGCCACGTCTTATTCTCTTTGTTGTCCGTAAGACGTATGTTCGATTTGGTGAGATCAATAGTGCTGTAGTTATTAACGGTACCCGCACTCATATTAAGCGATACTAAAAGTGAGAGTTAGTAAAAGTGGAAGCACTTGGCTATTTAAACCACGCACAGCACTACACTAGGTATGCGGCGCCGGCAACCGATAGTGACTATTTAATCCGTGGCTTTCGGAGTGTCGTTTCCAAAAACCAGAGTTGTAAATGTCAGGTTGTAAAATCAAGCGCGATATGAGAGCGGCGAGGCGAGCAAGCGTCTCGCATCTCGCCACGATAACAGAGGTCTTGGCGTACTCGACAACTCTTTTAATATGTAGCTTATTTATCTTAGCACCTTGAATTACGCTTCATTGTTACGTCTACAAAAATTACTACAAATTATCGTTAGTGTTTGAACAACTGATAACAATTTTTAAGTACATAAAAACTATACATTTTATATTTACTACAATATTGATGTGATCTATACTTAATTTAAACCTCAATCAATAAAATCTGGGGGACTTTGGATTAAGATACCAATTATAAAATATTTAAATACAAAAACATATTAAGGATACATGTCACTTCAATAAAAAGATAAGTTTGAAATTTTAATGACTTTTGTTTTATGTAGAATTATAAAAAGTATAAAAATATAATTTGCTTGTAAAAAACAATAAATAAAACCTTGTTTTATGGATACATGTCAGCATTAAGTAGAATATGTTTTTTTTAAATTAAAATTATTGGAAAAAAATGTTTATCAATAAAATGTAAAATTTAAGATTTCATTACCTAAAAAAAATAATCAATTATGTAAAATGATTTAATTTTAATTATGACATTTAAGGTTATACCATTATATGTGATAGGTACTCTAGTACTCCAGCCTCCGAATCAATTATATCTATGAGAAATATTATAAATATTCACCCAATCCTCAATATTTTCATTTCAAGTTTTAAATTTTAAATTTTAAATTTTAATAATACTAGTGAACAAAGTATTATTTGTTTCATGTATTACAAAATACTTGCCTTTTATTTACAAAGCAATATCATGAAGCTAAATAATAAATTGCTATTATTGAAAAGCAGGCGTTTAAATATTTATGTTCACAAATTCAATGAATCGGGCTTCCTTATTTAATATGCAAGGCAGATGAAGTTTACTTAAAAGAATCGATGTTAATGTTATTGTAATTGATTAAATGTAGCTTTTTAAAAATACCTAGTCTTGCCATAAATATTCTAACAAAGAAAAAAATATTTTTGTTTAATTGCAAATAACATTTATTACTTTTACAGTATGTTAGTTTAATACACAAATATAAAACAATTAAAAATATAAAAAGCTTATTCGAAGAGGTCAGTTATCAATAGAAGCACGCGCTCTTTCTTTGGGGCAATTCTCTACTGCTAATCGTATGGATTGTGTTATGGACTCCAAATGATCATAATGTTTAGAGCAAGCTGTATTCTCTAAAACTTATCATAAATCATAATCCAGCGGATTAAGATCGGGACTAGACAACGGCCAGTCTTCAGGTCTGATGAAGTCTCACACGTTCGCTTCCAACCAAGACTGCGTGGACCGAGCTTTATGACCCGGCACCGAGTCTTGCTGGAAGGGCTATACTTGGTTACATGCGTAAACAAAATTTTTCTGTGACCTCCCTCTACGTACCGCTTCAGTAGTTGTTTAGATTTGACCACACTACTCATCTTTAACTTAAAAGTTAAGAATGACCAGTGTGTCTCTTATAGAAGGCAAGTCTTAAATCATCTCCTAAAATCCGCGACATGGTTCTAGGTGCTATCTTCATTTCCTGAGATAAAATGTTTTGCTTTCAGACAGGATTTCTTCGAATTCTTTTCCTCACTGCTTCGACCACCGTTTTTGTACGAACACTACTTGGACGGCCAGATCTTTCTCTGTCACAAACAGAGGAAGTCTCATTGTACCTATTAATAGCCCGGTACACAAACATTTGACTAATACCAAGTGTATGGAGAGTTTTAAAGTTTGGCTCCATACCTAGTTTGTGTAAACCAATCACAGCGATTTTGTTCTCTTTATCACCCCACTCCATTTTAATATCGCAAAATATTATACAATGTTTTGGCGCCAAAATGAGAAAACACAATGGACAATCGTATAAAAGTGACTGATTCCAAATTCAAATGTAATTTTTTTTTTTAATTTTTAATTGTAATAGTATTTATGGCTAATATATATTACATGAATATATCTTTTTCAAGACTTATATATATGTATAATGAATATATCTTTGTCAAGACTTAGTCTTTGAAAAATACGTTACGGTTTCTGACCATAAAAAGGAAGTATAATTACTCTGGTTTACATAATTATCAAAATATAAACGAATATTACAATACGTGTATACGTGGACACACAGACTTTCACATCTTAAGGAATCATCATCATTGAATCATCGTCATCAGTCATTGAATATACTCAGAGTTTGAATTTATACTTTGTTGTAGTGTTATGTATATCGCTATTTTTGAACTGAATTGTTTGGATTATATTTAAGGGTTTGAGCTGTGCCTGTGACTTCGTACGCGTAGATTTTGATCCGTAGATCCGTTTTTGAGATTAGCGTGCACAAACACACAGACATAGATATACAAACATACAGACGAACAAACAAAATTAAAAACCATTATTTTGGGTTCCCTTGATATATAAAGGTCCCATATTATGAATTTTGAAAATATTTTCCATTTATAGCAATCTGTTACAATTTTATAAATTGTATATACGCGCGCAAAAACTACTTGCCTGAGTTTGATAAAACTTTGAATGGGTACATTTTATCGAAATCAAAGCCTATGCGTACGAAGTCGCAGGCAAAGCTAGTAAATAAATAAATATGTTGGATAAACCTAAAACCAATTGTTATGCGGATGACAGCACCGTAGACGCGACGGTAGGTCGTAGCACGTAGCAAGGTTGTAGGTAGTTTGTAAGATAGGTCGCAGGTTCGAATCCCTGCTTGTATCAGTTTATTTCTCATTTTATTTATAATTAAAAATTATAGTTTTTTATTATCAGTTGTGCATAGAGGAGTTTTCTTATCTAGAGTACGCAAAACCATAATTAATATGAGGAAAGACAAAATTATATTTATTTTATTTCCAGATATAGGAGAAGAGAATGGGATGCACTGAGATGACGTATGATAGAAGGGCATGGAAGAACCACATTGCGACCCACATAAATAAGGAGGTGTGGATATAAATTTATATTAATAATTCATTTTTACTATTTTATAATTATCCAGAACTTCTATGAAGAAAAGATGTAGTTTTAAATTGTTGGTCAGAATTATCTCTACCAATAACACGGATACATTTTGAATGTGTTTTTGTTTGATAAACAAAATATTGTTTGAAAATATCTTATGTACATGTTTAAATTGAATAGATGTCATCATCTTCCCAATAACGATCATATATAGAATACTTTATTTGCCGAGATGGGTAGAGACACGGTATCTCAGTTGAGAGAGCACGAAGGATTCCCAGGGGCTTTGAATTCCTGCCCGTATCGGTTTGTTTTCGATAAAAAATAGTAATATTCTTCAACTTCATATTTTTATTGCTTATAAACATCTTATTATTAATTTGTTAAATAGTAATTACAAATATTAAAATGGCTATTGTAATAAAGTATACATCCCAGTTATAGTATAGCCTTCCTTCACGGTTCTTTTTTCTTCTTTTGAATATGCTGACAGTTTATTGACGTTTTTTTTCAAAATATTAAATCCCATTTTTTACCTATAAAACGGAACATTTATGTAATATTAAAGAAGTATTTTTTTTTGTAAAATGTTTAATTTTCTGCCGACAGTCTCCAAATTTTGTTTTTGTTGCAATCTTAGAACTGGATCAATATTAATATCCATATGTGGTCTTGTAAGTTTTATTAATTATATCAAAATTAAAATATTTTGGTAACTAAATAAAATGTGTCTGATTTCTGTCTATCTGAAATGAGTCTGAAATTAAATATGATCTAATACACAGTATTAAATAGTAAATGTGACTAAAATTCCAGATGGGAATGGGTGCTTTAAGCAGCGTCTACTTTGCTAAAATATGCACCGAATCGAACAAAGGAATAGTGGCAGAGATAAATAAATATTTTAGCTACGTTGCATTAGGAGTTGATATACTAATGGCCGTCTTCAGTTTAATATATCTTATCGCGGTTTGCACGGTAAATTACATTTATTAACTTTATATTTATTCAATTTCTTTAAATTTCTCGAATGTCATTAAAATATTTATTCTATTTTAATTGGTTAAATATTAAAAAAGATTCAGCTTAATAAAATACCACAGTCAACATTTTTGTGACCTCGGATTAATAATTAAAAAATATATATTTACAGGACAACTTTAGCATGTCTGCAACTCTACTGTTAATTTGCATGACTCTATTACTCCTTACGAACGTGGCAAAATTGGGACTGATAATTGTAAGCTATATTCTCGATGACAATTGCCGAGAAAAGAATTATTCCCATGTAGGGGTCTGCTTCACACCGTGTAAGTTTAATTTTTACTCTCCGGTTTAATTAAATATTATTGTATATGTCTTGGTTTACATTTGTGTGTAGAACATCATATATATATGATGTTCTTATGGGTTTAAGATAATTCTTATCTTTGAAAAGAAATGTTTATTTTGAAGAAAATTCTATGGAATAATTGAAAACGGCATATTTTTCTCCGATTAAACTTTTATGAGGATTTAAAGTTTTTGCTTTAAGTCAAATTTTGTAATTTTGTTTTTCAGTTTGGATTTACTTCATGTGCGTAGTGAGGACTTACAAAGACAAATTGATCGAATTAGAAGGGCCTTCGGCCGAATCAAACTTTTGGGACTGTTTGAAAATCACATAAACATCTACTTCGTAATAAATACAACATTTTACTTTCTCTTGGTTTTTTTATAAAATCAAGATACCTAACACCTGTGAAATTTATTCATTATGATTCCTTGAATTTCAATTAATGTGTTATTTTTATTAATTTATTTCCTCAGTCCTGTCTTTTGTTCTGGAATATGAACCCTTCATTGAGTAATAAGTTCATTGATAAGATTAAGACGATAATTATTATTTAAAGTTCATATATAAAAAGCTTCGAGCAGTATGTATTATTAAAAATCAAACAAACTCACATATGAATCCTAATAAAATTGCATCTTGTTGTAACAATCTGATAGAAATAATTGAATAAATTACAGAAATCTATCATAGGTCTCGATACTAAAAAGTTTTTCAAATGTTAGCTTATGAGTGAGGTATAATCGCTATTATGAAGTTTTGATTAGTTTAAAGAAAGCTGTTTCACAGGCTGTCTCGCTTTGCTCCTGTGACTAAGCCCCGGTTCTTTTCACGGGCAATTGTTAATGATTATTAAAAGAGAATATGTATAAATTACTGGTAACTATTGATTTCGCCCAAATTTATAATTGTCAAATTTTCAACTATATATCCATAAGCTATTAACTATACACAAAATTACATTTATTTTTTATTAATGTCAAACTTTCAACCATACTTCTGTTTTGTTATTGGAGTAACAACAAAGACGTTTTATAGTGACGGAACGTATTCACGGTAACGCGGTAAACCGGATAAATCTTATATCCGTCTCCTGGTTCTAAGCTACCTCCCTACCTGTTTTCAGGCAAATCGGTTCAGCCGTTCTTGAGTTATAATTGTGTAACTAATATGACTTTCTTTCAAAGAATTGGAATTAAAAAGAAGAAGGGAAAAGAAATTTATTGATTAAGGTTTTTGCAAAATAATAAAACATATATCTTACTAGATACAATTAATAAAATTAAATAAAACAATGTAAAAGCCTATTCTAAACGATTTATTCAACATAAGATACAATAATAATAATATGGCATGGATAAATTACACAAATTGATCTATCAAATTGATCTTTAAGTAAACAAATTATTTGCTTGTGTTAAGGGAAGAATATATTTAATAAAAAAAACGTATTATTTATTTTTAGCAATATGAAATATTATTCAAGAGCCGTCAAAATGTGAAAATTATCTAATATTATTAAAATATAGCGTAGGTATTCTTCGAAAAATGTAGTTAGGTTAATGAAAATGAAATAGTATTATTATATGTTAAGTATTATTAATTTACTTTCATTACTTTATAGTATATATTATTTATATTATATTTCTTTGTTATAAATAAATACTCTACACTGTTTCTAATGTTTGAACGTGCGAGGGGCTTAATAGGATATTCAGATATTCCCTGTATTTTTATACAAAAAATATATATAATAAATAGCAGGTATATTACATTGTCGTTACATCTACTGGGTTATCATATGCATAGGTTTCTTTGGAAGATGAATCTTGAATCTTTGGCGTTTGAAGTAGAGGTTCTTTCTTAGAAATATAGTACAAATATCTAAAAAAAAAAATTATAGCATCAACATTTATGACTTAAATGAAATAATATAGAAAAATCTATAACTTGGTTATATTAAAAATGTAAAATACACAACGAAAGATTAATTTTAACACTAAGAAAATATTATAAATTTTTCATAAAATGTTATTATGATTGAGTTATTTAAAATTTATTTTCAATTTACAATAACGTTAAGAAATAATGAAGATGCAACTTACAGAAATATAAAAATAGCTGGTAACGTCATAAAGCCACCTAAAAGATAAAAAGCACCGGAAAAAGTCTTAAGAGTGGATGAATACACTAAGCTGTATAAAGGAGTGTAGATAACAGGAACGAAAGCTTCCACAAAGCCAATCAGAGAGCACATCTTACCTAAAATCATAAAAAATAAGGTTGTATTTATAAGAAAACATACAACAAATTTATAATTATAAAATTTATCTTCCACAAAAATACTGACGTTAAAATTTTTACCTGTATTTTATTCAAAATCGTGCAATTAAAATAATTAACAAAACCAAAAATATAAGAATTATATATACATCTTCAGGTTATTTAAAAATATGTGAATAACTCAATGACATACATGACAGGCCTCATTACTCAATGACATAGCATCATTAGTATATTTTTTGATCTTCATCTTGAACTTCTGACCGATGACGCAATCACTAATTTTAAATAGTAAACCAACAAATGCTAGACATATATCATATCGTATCTTAAGGCCAGGTATCCCTACAAAAGACATTGTTAGAATTCGTTTTTGAAATAGTAAACATTGAAATTTAAATCTAAAAAAAAATATGGTTAATTTTGAGGATATATTGCAGGGAATGTACCCGATGAAAATATGATTTAATAAAATTGGCTCGATAGAAAAAAATCACAAAGTTACCTCTTTTCCGTCTTTTTGTCTCCAATTTTTCGGTTTTATTTCTAAAATAAGCGATTAAACATTATGGGTCTTTTACCAAAATAATGTTCATTGATTTCTCGAGGCATTTTACCCGATGGTTTTTTTTTATTCAATCTCTAATTTTTTTAATTAATTATTTAAGCGAAATTCGGTAATCGGAGAGCTCGTCAGTGTCTTGCGAGACGTTGACAAGGTAAGACGTGTGTCAAATTTTTGCAGATGCAATTGTGCGATTATTCTACGGAATGTGAAATAAAAAACCAAAATTTTCAAGATTAAGGAAGAAATACATCGCGAAAAAATATGGTAAGTTTGATTTCTTTCGTATTTGTAATATTATTCATTCAATGTACCTGACGGCCATTCCCTAGTTTACCACAGTCTAGCTTTTTCAGTAGGTTCAAAGAAAATAATAAAAATGTTAAAATCGAAGACGTGTCAATCGAACATTTTGCAAAATCATGAATAACTCTCAAAGTAATCGAATTAAAATAGTAGATCATTTGAGACGTGGTTAGTTTACAACTTTATAAAACTAAAAATTTGTCTAAACACCAATATACACTCCGAGTAGGAATCAAACCCGCGACCGCTGACGCTGTACATGCACCATTAGACCATAGTGTTTTCTGTAAATTACATATTATGTTGTCTCTCTGACTGTTGCTACATTCAACGTGAACGAGCTACTTAAGCAGATAGATCTACTGCGCGACTTCGTGGTTACGCATCAGATAGAAGTCCTGTTAGTACAAGAGACCTTTCTGAAGCCGTGTAATCGTGAAGGGGGGAACCATCATCTAATACAGTAGGTCTCTTCATTGCACTCCGCTCGAACCGCCCCAACTAGTTAACGTAGGAGCGTCATTATGTCAGGTTGGTATGACCGGCCATCAGATGATCGTACTAGCATCCATCTATCTTTCTTCTAATATTAGAACCATATTAGGACCGTTCGTAGCAGAGCGGCCTACATACTAGGTCGTTTATATCCGCTGTTAGGCAAGCGGAGTAAATTGTCCCTTCGCAATAAGGTGATACTTTACAAGGCTTGCATACGTTAGTCAGAAAAAGAGGACCCAAGTCGGTATAAGACCCAGATATGTTGGATATCTCCAACATACATTGTTATGCGGATGACAGCACTGGGGATGCGGTATATTCCGGCCGTGCAGGTCTCTCTCGGGAAAACGTCGACGAGTGCCGAAAGAAACTTGTGTCCTCTATAGAGACTTCCTTGGGTCTGATCTCTGAGTGGGGTGAACTGAACCACGTTCAGTTCAATCCCCTAAAGACACAAGTTTGCGCGTTTACCACTAAGAAAACCCCATTTGTCGTATCACCGCTCTTCGAGAGCACTCCCCTCATTGCCCCGCCAAGTATCAGAATACTGGGTCTCGACATTTCAAGCGATTGTCAGTTTCGTGGTCATCTGGAGAGCAAGGCCAAGTTGGCCTCCAAGAAATTGGGAGTGATTAATAGAGCGAGGCAGTATTTCAAACCTGGCCAAAGACTTGCGCTCTATAAGGCGCAGGTCCGGCCACACATGGAGTATTGTTCTCATCTCTGGTCCGGATCACCCCAATATCAGCTTCTACCATTTGACCGCGTACAACGGAGAGCCGTTCGGATTGTCGGGGACCCGGTGTTCTGCGAACGGCTGGACTTTTTGGCATTGCGTAGAGACGTGGCTTCTTTGTGCGTCTTCTACCGTATTTACAACGGGGAATGTTCTGAAGAACTATTCGACCTAATGTCGCCGCCGAATTTCATCACCGCACAGCGCGCCATCGCCTCCAATATCATCCTTACCACCTGGATGCGTGGCGATCCTCTACTGTGCGGTTTTCAAGGACATTTTTTCCACGTTCCACTCGCTTGTGGAACGAACTCCCTTCAGTGGTATTTCCAGATCGGTACGACATGGATACCTTCAAAAAAGGTGTCTACTCCTACCTACATGGCCGTCAACACTCTTGTAAATCCTCGGATGTTGCAAGAGTTCATAGGCGGCGGTGATCACAAGTCATCTGTGACCCTCCAGCTCGTTTGCCCTCCTCTTCCAAAAAAAAAAAAAAAAAAAAAACACAACATACAGACACAAATCGTCTATATCGGTATAACGGAGGTCCCAACTGACTAAAATACATATGTTGTATGTTTTAGCTACTGAATGATTTTGTGATCATAATGTTTTGAATATTTTTAAACCTACTATATTTTACAAACGTACTTATAACATTTATTGTTTCAGTTCAAAAATCACAAGAAATAAAAAAGGTTTATTACTACAAACAGTACTTAAACTTAAAAACAGTAGAGAAGAATGAGTACAGTAAGTACTGCCTTTGATTTTTTGATATTTGCCATCCTGACCACACAATAAATAGCATCATATTCCTACATAACTACGAGTAAATGTCAACTCGAATGTACTCGTATAAAAAGACCACGTGTTTAAATAAGGATAAGTATAAAGGATAAAGAACTAAGTATACAAAGTTGTTATTTTTCAGACAACCGATTGAGGTTTCTAACATATCAATCAGAGCATGGTAATTTGCAGTTGCAATCTTCTACTACTAAGTAAGTATTTTGTTTGTTTTTTAATGGCATAAAGTACAGGTCTACATTTTTTTATTTTGTACAGTTATTTCTTTTAAGTTTCTTTTGAAGAAATCATTACAAATTATTTTAGAACATTTTCAAGATGCTCCATGTGTTGAACATCTTAAGAACCAGTTGTTAATTCCAAAGCTATCAAGTTAGTTATTATATTGAATTTATTTTGTGTCCGCGTAATACTATCTTGATATCTTATTTGTTATTGCAGCGAAACTGATGAAGGCAATGATGGGCTTATGATTGAAATGATAAATGATAAAGAAGATTTTTTTCCAACCTATTAAAGGACGGCGTATAATTGATGACAATTACTTTTTAAGAGAATTACAAGAGAAAGCACGCCACAATAATGTATTTAATTGTAATGCAAGTAATTTATGTTTAGTTGATGAAAGAAGAAATGGACTGATATCGACTTTTAAATTTGAATGCAATATGTGTAAAAAAATTTATATAAATATAGAATGAAAAATAAACCGATACGGGCAGGGATTCGAACCCGCGACTACTGGAAAACCGTCCCGTCGCTCTACCAACTGAGCTACCGTATCGCTGTCCACCTCGGTGAATTAAGCATTCTATATGTGCATTTTATGTGTTCTGTGTGTGTGATAAGGCATCACTACCGGCACAAAATATACACCGACTAAATATTCAGTTTTAAAGTACCTTAATTTAGAGCTACCTACTTTACTATGATTATACATAAATATAATTTAAATTAAATATATAACTTGTTTTATTTTTATTCTATATATACCAAAAACTTTATTTATTTACGAAAATCAATAACATTATTAGCACATAAAAATATCATAAAAATGCATTAATATTTTGAAGTGAAATAAATTATTAAACATGGTTTGTTTCTATACTGTGGCGAAAGGATGACGTTACGTGGCTATGCGCAATGCCCGCTGCGAACGCGCGATGTACCTATATTACGCGGGCGGGGGTTGCGCTGAATGTCTACTTTGGCAGGGATACCTGGCCTTAAGCGCAACCACGGAATAAAATAGCTTAATTAAGCTTGCTTAGCTGAGCTCGTGATGAACTAACGAGCTAAATTGATCAAACATATGTAAGTTCACATCGAACATTAAAAGATATACTGATGGCTTGCTCTGCAACCGAAGATTGTAAGATATCTAATCATCATCTTAGTTATCAGTATAGTTAGCATCTTGGAAATATATCCATAAAGAAATAGAAATAGAAAGCAGGACCTATGTTGTCCTTTTAATTTATAATATTTTCTGTATTTACTTAAATAATCTCAACCTTGTGTTATGTCAGAGACTGTAATTCATTTAAGCATTGACGTCAAGAGAGACCTTAAAATTATGAAATGTCTTAATTTTTTACTCACCTACTTGTTCTGGATTGACGACCTTTGTCCCTAAAGATCTTACAACGGTAGACCCAACATTTCCGAAAATATCAAAGACTGGCCCTATAAAGAACCAAGTCCTAGTAGGCGCTAAGCCATATACTAAGCTAGAAAGAACTTTTGATGTCGTTGCTATAACACCTATTATTGCGTCATGCATTTTAAATATCTTGATAAAAACTGCTATCGCTATGGTCGTTCCTGCAATTTTATTAATTAAGCTTTTTTGCGTTCATAGTGTTAATAGTATAATTGGTTCGGTATGCATATTCATTTTTATTGAAAAATATATAGATATTAAGCATTTTATATATATATAAATATTATGTTTTGTTTTTTCGTTGAAATACTATAAACAATTATATAATCGAATACTTCCAACAAGTTTTTTATTTAACTGTCTTGAAATTTAACCTTGAAGCTAATTCAAGTTATCTTGAACTTTGATTTCGATACTTAGCATAGCAAAAGTGCATAATATTTACACATACCAGCTAGTCCCATAAGTACTGAGTAAGTAGAAAATAAACTAAAATCGACAACATCCATATTAAATTTCTTCAATGTATATAAAAATAAAACAGAGCTTTCACCTGCAAAGAAACAATATGACTTAATTATCCAAACTTTTAAAATACAATCTTCTAAAGAAATTAATAAACTTACCAAAAACAGGCCCCACAATAACAATGTGGGCCCAAACGACCAACCATATAGGTATAAGTTTTTTTGTGAATGGATCCAATAATATAGAAAGTGTTTCCCACGCATTTAATGGATTACAAAAGATTAACACTTTTTCCACAAACGTTCCTTGTATCGGTTCACTTCTGACGTCATGTACTCTAAAGAATGTTTGAATAAATCCTAATGAATAAAGCACTGTGCCTATTCCAAATATTCCATAATATCCAACTAATTTTGTCAAAATGCCACTTATAGAAGAACCTAAAGGTATTCCCAGGGTGACGATAACAGCTAGACATCCCATTCTGAAAGTGCGATTCTCTAGGGTTGTAACATCTGCTATATAACTGTATGCTCCCATTAATGCTATTGAAAAACCACCAGTAAAAGCAGACGGTACGGCTTCAATCAATCCTGTAGCCCAAAGAGGCCATTCAAGAAAATAATATGTTGTCAAAATTAACGCAATGGCAGATATGATTTCACCTAAGATAGGAATAAGCATCAACAACTTTCTATTTCCAGTCTTGTCACTCCAGGCTCCTATAAATAATATTGCAATTGCCGGTATTCCACTTTGTATTGGCTGTTTCCAAGCGGTCATTTTAGCGACTAGATCTTGTGCTTCATCTAAAGCAGTAACTGTTATGTTCTCGCTAAAATTACCAGCTATTGCTTGTGAACAAATATATTCTGTGTAATTAAGATCAGCTCGACACGCTTTTTCCATATTAAGTCTTTGAACTGCTACCGATGATATGACATTTGGAAAAATATAACAAAACAAAAATGGTTCTACAGTAAAAAAGTTCACAAATTGTTTCACTTTTTCCGTAATTAAATCTAAGCTGACACGTACCTTATTGTCTTTTTCATTATTATCAACACCATTATTATAACTCCTTTTTATATTATATTTGTTTTGTTCGGTTAATTCCATTTCACTTGGTATTCCGTTTGCCATTTTAATTGTTAAAATAATTATTATATATATCTATTACAATAACATTTTTAAGTCCATTCGTTTGTAAACACGGATCTCAAATGCCCAATGCTTTGTAGCCTCGGCAAACTTGTTTCTATCTAAATATAATATAAAACCAATTACACAACATCCGTATAATGTCGACGCATCCTTGATTCTGACCATAAACATAACAACTCTTAATTTTTGATGATTGTTATTTTTTTTATTTGAATACCCATAAAACTTAATATACTATTTTTTTGTTTGTCTGATAGTCTTTTATGGATACACCGAGAAAAAGGTTTTTATGTTGAAGTCACTCCCATTAGAACCAGGTATTAGCTGCCGCTGTCCTATTGGTATACCTTGGGATCTCTTATGTGTTCAACCGAGATGCTCGGTGTCCACCCCAATACGAAGAAGGTTGGTATTAAAGTTTATAATATAAACAATACTTACAAAATAGTAAAACTTATTTATCTGTTAGAGCAATGCAATCTTAGAAACAATTTGTTGTAATCATCTATCAATGCATATAATTATTAAACTATTACTTTTTCAATTTAAATTGTATGTTTTTATAATAATATAATTATAACTGTATGTTAAATTACTTTATTTCGAATACTATATTCTTTACTTTTATACTATGAGCAAACCAAGTGTTCACTAATTGTATGTAAGCTGTATTTGTAATGGTCACAAAAAACTTTGACAAAAAAAACTTAGTTACATTGATAGTCAGCAAAAACTGCCTATGAATTGCGTTCCACTTTTTATCGACGATTACATAAAAATTCTTTTAGTTATTTTGCTGGCTTGAGATCATAATATTGCAGTCATAATTCATAAATTTTGTAAATTTTACAAATTTAATTGTTTTAAAATTAGTTTCTTAATAATTTTGTTATAAAACAGATTGTTTGACAAAACAATATTGCAGGCATAAAAATATATTGTGGGGTTTATACCAATGGAATGAACACTTTTGTGGCGTTTGTAATAGTAAGATATCCATAACACGTGAAGGGTTTCAATGATTCTTCATGCCGTAAGAAAATATTTATACAATGCCAAACAATAAAAACTCCTTACACATGTTTTATTTTTATATCAAAGAATGTTTTTCCAATTTCAATTAAGTATACCGTTAAAAAAATACTATTTTATACCTCAATTCTGAATGTTTTCCTTTATTTGTATCTTATTCGTAAGTTCACTGCTCTACCATCAATCTGCAGATATTTTTATGTCGCCATTTGTACAATGTTTATTATAATTTGTTTATTGGAACTTCATACTTTATTTTTAAACTATAGTCTTTTAATGCTTACAGTACAAAAACTGTTCACAAAAAAATAAAAAAATAAACTTTTTTTTTCTAATAGGATAAGACCATTATTATCACTTTACATCAAGTCTAGTGATATTTATATTGTTTACTATATTCAATAATATGAAAGACCAAAAGGTAAATAGAAATATTTAGTATTTTCACGAGTTTTGAGCGCTATAATTTGGGGGTGTTCAAGGGTAGAATAGTAACATTTTTTCCCTAAAAACCCACAACGCACATGCAACTCCCCTTGTGTTAATACGGCTCGACTCGGTTATTTTAGTTATTTTCACAGTATTTTGTCTGACGATATTTTACTATGGGGCAGCGCTGCCGAAATTATTGTTATATTTATTTTACAAAAAAGGGCTATAATTGCTATTTGTAAATTATAAGGTCAAAAGCTAGAGAATCATAAGTCTTACGGTCGTTTCTCAATACATTTTTAATAACTTACTATATATACGCCAACATTTAAATGCTTATATTAAAAATTAAATTTATATTTAAAAAACCCCAGATACAAAAAGACCTCTAAAAAGAACAAAAATAATATTATTATGTACCTATTAAACTCATCGTCGGGGAACCGTTGTACGTACGTTGACTATGGTGTCTATTTTACGAAGTTACGAGGGCTTAAACTATAAGATTCGATATCGTATATTCTTTATTTGCCTTGTTAACTTACTTGCATTTTAATTTCTTCCTTTACTAAGCGGTCCCCCGGAGCAACGTTTTAATAAGTACATAATAATATTATTTTTGTTCTTTTTATATCGGAGGTTTTTAAATTTATTTATTTTTTTCTGTTTTTTGAAGTTATGTTACTGGTTTCATTATTATACTAAATGAACCAGTTTGCACACAAATTTTGCACACAAAATATGTTGGAATTGAGGTCATTGACTCATCTGCATGGTTGATATTATAATGTATAAATCAAACATTGTTAAATTTCAATTAAAAAGAGCAACTGTTGGGTTTCAGGCCAGCTCTTCTGAGCAGAACAGCATTCCGATCTGGTGATAGCTTACTCACAGACTGATTATACTGACCAATTTAATGTAATTGACGATTCAAAAGTACGTGTAAATGCCTACTTGAATAAAGATATTTTAAATTTGAATTTGATTTTGTGGTCCATGAGCTCCGGAAGTCATTTAATATCACATGGCTTCGTCGTCTAGTTTGTCCGCCTAATTATTGAAAAAAGTGATGAATCCCAGGTGGGTTTTTAAAAAGAGTGACATCAGTATTGCATTTTCATGATGATTTTTCCAAATTAGAACATACACATAGTACATAATGAAGTTGTATATTAACAGAACCATATTTTCAGTCATATTTTATACCTACAGTACAGTAGGCTCACGTGAACAAACTAGCTAAATAAACTAACTAAAATAACTAAAAATTATTTAACCTTTAAATAAACTAACTAAATAAACTAACTAACTCATGTGTATAAACTAACCGACATGTGCGGTTAGGAAAATTAGACAGCTGAGTTCGCCATAGTTAGATTGGTTTACTTTGCATACTTCAATAGTTTTATATCTTACGGCATTCTACTCTAAGGGTTAGGGCAAATGTATATAGAATAATTATTTTACAAAAGGGTGCAGTCAGAAGTTTATAAAATATTGTTCCTTAAAAATGTTCTAAACTGTTTTTAAAGATGCTAAAAATACTTAAACCTATATCACCTTATATTTTAAACAATATTAGAAACTTTTGAAAAAATAACATAAAAACTTATTATTTAAAGACGACGAGATAAATTCATAAAATAATAAATTTATTTTTACTAAAACCAAAAAAGAACATTATTGGGCAATGGATTGCCTAAATTTGCCCTGGATCTCCGACAATTTTATCTTTATCGGTGCCTAGCTGCAATTGGTCATTTGAGAGAAGTCGATACTGGAGTTATATGGATCAGAGATTGGAACATACTCCATGTGTGGCCGGCTCTGTGTTTATTACACTGTGAGTTTTTAATCCAGCGTGAAGTACTCACTCGCCTTGTTGATAACTCCCAGTTACTTTGAGTCCAATTTTTCCTACTCTCCCGGTACTCCGACAACTGGCAGTTGTGAGCGGTGATCCAAATGTATTATTATGACCTTTATATTATATAGATTTCACGATTCAAGATATTTAAGAAATAGAATTTTTGACAGTATTTTATTTCATTATTACATATAAGATCTGTACACCGCATATGATCTATATGTTGTCCAATATCGGCTCCGAGTTTTATAAGAATACATTCAAGATATAATAAAATTTTGTATATAAATCAAAATGTTTTATTTTAACATACGTTCCTTTTATTGGCAATAAAAAATCTAAGCCTCGGCCCCGACACACAATGTGGATGACATAAAATATTTTTTTCTGACGGGCGAAAGTGCATTTAAAAATGATAACCATAATATAGAGTTCTTTACCCTTTAACGTAAATATGTGTTTAAAAATACCTATAAATACTTAATTTGAATATCATGCAACTGATCAACTCCAAATTAATTTAGATAAAATTGTTGTCGACAGGGAATTCATCCTCACACATTGGAGTCTAAGTGGTCCCGTACAGTCAGGTACCAGAGTAATTTCCTCCCACGGACACTTCAGCTGTGGAATGAACTCCCTGCCGAGGTTTTCCCTGAGGGCTACAGTATGGGGCTCTTCAAAAGGGGAGTAAATAGGTTTTTAAAGGGTCGGCAGCGCGCGTGTGACCATGCGTGCGCGTGCCACCATCGTAGACTGAAAAAAAAAAAAAAAAAAGAAAAAGTTTCTAATCACCCTAAAATATCCAGGTATTTATTCCTTTGTAATTAAAGGTATTTACAGTTGTTTTATTAGAGATTTAATGCAAAAACGGTTTATAATAACCGCCCTGATCGTCAAGTGGTTAGCGCAGACGCCTAACGTGTAGCAAAGCAAAGGGACTCGGGTTCGATTCCCGGCAAAGACATGCATATATGTGATTAGCATACATGTCTGTATTTCCAGTATTTATAATATGTATTTCTATGTATTTGTATCGTTGTCTAACACCATGGGCGTACCGAGGGCGGAGAAGGGGGGGGCAGCTGCCCCCCCCCTGGACATCGCGTACCTCTCTACTACCTTCTATTGTAAATTAAAATTGGTATTTTCCATTAAACAATAAAACCAATTAAGTTTTAAAAATTGAAGTAGGTTTACAAATGCTTTCTCATGAAGGTCAGTCGGGGACGATAAAAGTGGCTTTTCAGTTATTATAGATCTATGTATTACAAACAAATACAATTATCTAGTAAACTTTTTAGCAAACACTTTAAAGTCTAATATCTTTATTAAAAGTGAGATTCGGCAAAGACAAATCACTAGCGTTTGCTCATTCATTGTTAAACCATGCTTAGAAAATTAAAATTACAGCTCCAAAATTTAAAATATATTAAAGAAATCTGATCTGACACCCCCCGTTTTTTCGTTATTTAACCTACCTTCTAATTATGAAACGGCGAACTCTAATAAATACATATTACCTATTAAAATATATCATAGATTTATTTATTTTTCACTTAATATAGATGACTTTAAAGATATAAATGTTTTGAGATAGGATATCATCATCATCATATCGTATATAGGATATGTTTTGTTATCCTATCCTCTGTACAGTCTGTAATAAAATTAATAAAAAAACCACTTCATATGTATTATTATAAAATAGGTCCTTTAATACCATAATATTAAGCACCAAATCCCGTTTGTAAAATGTATAGCAATTACTTTGTTACTACGTATTGCGTATATAATTGAGCGCAGCCAGGAAGGACGCGACGCTGATGCTTTTTCTAAACTACTGAACCGATTGTTATTGGGGTATCTTTCGTTTGATAACAGCATTGCCATTGATGGTTTATCAGTAAAAAAAAATAATGATCGTTCATATATAAAATTTCGCAAAATAACTAAATCAGAATGGTTTTCTACAAATAATATACATTGAGATAGTTGAACATTTTAAGTTAAAACCAAATCTTCTCTAATATTTACTCACTAACAATCATACTTCATACTTATTTACATAATATTATAAATGTAAGTTTGTTTGTTACGCTTTTACGCCAAAACTACTTAACCAATCATTTCGAATCAATGTACACATACTTCTGGAGATATTAGAAATAACATAGGATACTTTTTTAAAAAAACATATATTTTTTTAGCGGAAAGTAAAAAAAAATAGAAAGATAAAAACCTCGTTTGTTGATCGTAATAAATAATTCGTTCCTAAATCATACTAAGATCATAAAGTTGTTATAGTAATAATCTATTTTTTTTTGGTTATTGTGAATAATATCTAACATTTATTACTTACCTCATAATATTTATCTACCAAATATATTCAAGACGCATTACAATAATTTTCTAGCAAAATGAGAAAGAAATCTTTACAGAGTGATTATTGTAAGTTCAACTTTTTTTATATTTTTTATACAAAACTAGGTTAATGCTTGACTACATTCCACCTGATGTAGAGTGGAGATGTAGTCATAGGTGGTAAGGCTCATTAATCTAATAATCTATTCACTCTTCTCTTGAAGACACCCACGTTGTATTTGGCCGGTAATACCGACAAGGCAAGTTGTTCCAGTCCTTCGCTGTACTAATTATGAAAGACGAAATATAACACTTCGTTCGGACAAGTGGAATGTCCACAACGTAAGGATGGATACCTGCCGTGCGTCGGAACGTCGGAATTAGGACGTGTAATTCCTGCGCACACTCATCAAAATGAATCCTATACGTAAAAGCAATAAAAAACTATCAATTTATTATAAAAATATTTAGATGCTCTTACTCTCTTTTCTACTTTCTGTTTACTTTTTGACTGGATAGGTTTTGAGTGTTCCTTTTTTTATGAATACTATAGAGCTGCTTTAATTCTCAGGTTAAATAAATAAATGAAATATACTTAAAACAGATGTAACACATTAAATAGTTTAACATCAAATGTAAACAGATCGTAATATGTAACTTTATATTAAAAAAAAATTAAGTTGATTTTTTTTTATATTCTCCTCCTCCTGGACCTTTTAGACTACCCTCAATGTTATTGTGCCCATTGTACTGTATTATACATTTATATAAAAGAAATTTAAGAAGTAGATAGATGCAAAGTGAAAAATAGCTTCTCAGATCTTTTAAACGAAAAAACGGACCTGGTTAAGACTTTATACAAAGTACAGTTATAGCTGTCGAAAAAAGAAAGAAAAATATATCCTTACATAATGTTTTAATTTTTATAAAACACTTACGTAATCTTAAATAACAATTACTTTATACATTAAACAAAATAAAATTACCAATTTCACAAAGAATTAACCTTCACATTATGTTCCTGTGTTATTTGTAAAGCAATATAGCAGACATACTGACCGCTATGAAAAAAATATAAATAACAAAACAACAGAAATTTCATAAAAATTAGAAAAAACAAAACCTTAATATCATATTTTTTTTTTTTTTTTTTTGTATGATCTAGGGCAATGCTTGACTACATTCCACCTGATGGTAAGTGGAATGTAGTCTTAGATGGTAAGGCGCATTGCCCTAGCAACCTATTCACTCTTCTCTTGAAGACACCCACATTATATTTGGCCGGAAATACCGACGCAGGCAAATTGTTCCAGTCCTTCGCTGTACGCACTAAAAATGAGGAAGCAAAGCGCTTCGTTCGGACAGGTGGAATGTCCACAACAAAAGGATGGATACCTGCCGTGCGTCGGGACGTCCGGTGATGGAAGGGGGACGGGGGAATTAACTCATGTAATTCCTGCGCACACTCACCAAAATGTATCCTATAGAATACTGAGAGACTAGCAATTTTACGCCTGTGTTCAAGGCTTTGGAGGTCGGCTTCGACCAATTCGGGATCGCCTATAAGCCTCTTTGCTCGCCTCTCAATTGAGTCCAGAACCGCAAGATGAGACTTTGCGGCACCAGCAAATATGTGTCCACAGTACTCTACACACGACCGGATCTGTGCTTTGTATAAAACAAGAAGCTGTCCCGGTGTAAAGTACTGCCGAACCTTCGCAAGAACGGCAAGCTTTGCTGCTGCTGTTCTTGCTCTGGACTCAATGAACCGACCAAAGTTGAGGTTCGAGGAAATCTCTAAGCCTAACAACTGAAGCCGGTCACTGTATTCCAAGGATACATTCTGGAAAGTAGGAGCTAAGGTGAAAGGGCTCCTTTTGGCGGTGAATAGACACGTCTGCGTTTTGGTGGCGTTGAACTTGACAAGATTGGCATTGCTCCATGCGGAGACTGCCTGAAGTTTGTCATTCAAACGTTGCACCATGGCTTCTCTTTCAGACTGTACTTGATCTCGACTAGCCCGACTACTCGGCAGATATCTTTCTACAACTGTGCTGTCGTCTGCATACCCATAGATACCGGGCTTCAATAGATCATTAATGTGCAGCAGAAACAGAGTTGCAGAAAGAACGGACCCCTGAGGCACTCCGGCATTTATTGTCAAGGGTTCCGAGGAACACCCGTCGACAACTACTCGGAGAGATCTGTGGCTCAGAAAGTCCGTTACCCAGCCGATCAGACCAGGAGATATACCGTACGCTGAAAGCTTGCATATAAGGCTCGCGTGCCAGACCCTGTCAAATGCCCTCGAGACGTCCAGAGAGACGGCGACCGCTTCTCCGTTCTTCTCGATGGCCTCGCCTAAAATCTGAGTAGCATACACTAGGAGGTCCCCAGTAGACCTATTACGGCGAAACCCGTACTGTCGGTCACTGAGGAGATCGTTACCTTCTAGGTATGCTAGTAGGCGCGAGTTCAATACACGCTCCATAATCTTGCAGAGTATGGAGGTGATTGAAATCGGTCTGTAATTGACAGGGTCGGCACGGCTGCCTTTTTTGGGCACGGGTTGCACATTAGCAAGCTTCCAGGATTTCGGCACTATTCCAGTCATGAAAGAGAGGCGATACAGACGTGTCAGTACAGGAGACAACTCAGCTGCGCATGTCTTGAGCAGAATGGCTGGTATACCATCAGGACCACTGGCTTTATTCACATCTAAACGACACAATGTTCTCCAAACCTCTTTGTTAGTGATGTGGATTTCAGGCATCGAAATACCGCAGTGAGGAAGATGTGCTGGAGAAGCATTGCCAGTGTCTAGATGCGAATTATCAGCAAACAGAGAAGCAAGTACATTCGCTTTCTCTGTTGCTGTGTGGGCCAGGGATCCATCCGGCTTCAGCAGAGCAGGCAGTGAGGGTTGGCAGAAATTCGACTCGATCGCTTTCGCAAGAGACCAGAAAGCTCGACTGCCAGTTGGTCTGACAGAGAGCTTTTCGCCATTCTTAGCGATTCGATCGAGACGAGCCTTCCGCAATGCCTTCTTGTAGGACTTGGCAGCTTGGTTAAAGGCTCTCTTCTTCAAACTTACATCCGGAGTTTTGCGGGTTCGAGCATCAGCCCAAATGAGATATGCCGAATGTTTTCGGTCTTGAGCATGACCACATTCGGCATTAAACCATGGGCGAGCTTTGCCACCGATGGGTACGTCAGCAAAAGGAATAAAATACTCCATTGCTTGATGCACCACATCGGTTATAGCATCCGCGCAATTCGACGGATCCAAAGAAGAGAAGCAGACCTGCCGCCAAGGATAAGACGCAAAAAAGTGCCGCATCTCATCCCAACCTGCTGACTTGTATTTCCATACTCGCCTAACACCATGTGGTTCGAAAGCTGGTGGGGAATATGTAAATACAGATTTCACCAGACAGTGTTCGGAGGTTCCCAAGGGGGACGTGACCTCTACACGATACCTGTCCGGATCAGTTGTCAGCAGAAGGTCCAGGCAATTGGCTGTATGGCCTACCACATCTGGCACCCTTGTCGCTTGCCTCACCAGCTGAAAGAGGTCCAAGGACAACGCAAAGTTCCGCGCTTCTCTTCCAGCATGGTCGGTTTTCTGGTACGGGAACAGCCAGTCCTGATGACAGGCATTAAAGTCCCCCAGAAAGACGAGCTGCGACGAAGGGTACTGATATAGAGCCATATCTGCAGCCTCACTGAGATACTGAAATAAACGAGTTGTCTCCTGGTCACCGCTGTGCGAACGATAGACACAGGAATACAGGATTTTTTCGTTTCCTGTGTCCACTAAAACCCATAGGGAAGAAAAAGTGAGGTCTTCAAGGTGACGGAGACGCTGAATACAGAGGTCGTTCCGCGCGTACATACTGACTCCGGCCCGTGAGCGAAAGTTGTGCTCTAACGAGTAACCGGGATAATCCAAGTATGCAGCGCTCAAAGGACATTGTATCTGCGTCTCCGTCAAAAAGAGCAAGTGCGGCTGCTCTGTCTCCAGGTGGTGGTGGACAGCTAAAAGATTTGAGTGCAAACCCCTGATATTAGTGAGGTGCACTTTATATGAGGAGGAGTGCAACCGCTGTGTAACCTTGTTCCTTTTTTTAAACTTTTTCATAAAAAATAAATATAAAAGTGAATAGGGATGGGAAATGGCAGTTGAACGAGACGGTACGTATCGAACCCGACGTCGAAATTGGTGATGTCTAGCCACTGGGAGGCTAGCCTGGAGACTGCGGGGACGCCCGAACCCCCCCAGGGATCGCCATCGGGCCTCCTCATCTGGTCGCCAACCAGCACGATGGAGCCACCCTGGGATTTTTCGCAGCTGGCGGGGCAGCCTTTCGTGGGTGGCTAACCCACTAATTGGGCCCCCAACTATCTGCGGGCGGCCAGCGGATAGCCGTCGCTTCGGATCCCGCTACCCTCCGCGACTAGACACCCGACAAAAATAATATACTTAACCGACAAATCCTCCACAAAACTATCCTATCTGTCGATGTCTCAAATTAGGGTCCAAGAAAAAAGAACCTAAGAGATGCAGGGATCAATGTCAGACCTCTCAAAATAAAATATATAACCAAGTCAAATAAAGGATATTACTGAACTGAGGCATTAATTTGAACTAGTGATCACCCAACGGCCGACATTCGACCGTAATCTCAAGAGTTATTAATATTTATAAAAGTTTGGATTAAAACCTCTATGCATATTTATTTTTATTCTAATACGTCAAGTGACTATCAACTCTGTGCGACTATTTGACATCAGACAAATATACATTCAACTTGTCAACGTTTACGTTACCAACGAAGTAGTGTGTATAATGTTTCGCATCGCGGTGTGTGTAATGTTTTTATAATTGATTTAATGTATTAAAAGTGCATAAATATTGGAAAATATAAGCGTTCTGCACTTCTCCTACACATTAACTAAAAGTATGTCAAATTTCATACTCCTTTTTCTGCGCAATTTTCGTAAAAAGGGATCCAAAAAAATTTTTGGTTCACGAATTTATATATAGATTTAGTATCTATAAAATATTTGGTGTAGAATAAACTGTGTCATAAATGAATTATGAGCAATAATTTTAATCAATAGTTCATATCATTAAATCTATGACATTTCATTTATCTATTATGTGTATATTGGCATTACAGAAACATAGGTATATGAATAAATAAAATACGAAGTAATTAATAAAAATGACATCTAACATCTCAGATAGATGTTAGATACGATAATATAATATTATATTTTGTTTAATTTTACGAATATCAGTATTATTATAGTAACAGGTTCTTATAAAATATTTCATTCTGAGGTTTTTTTATTTATGAGTTATTATGGTCAAAACATCCTCATGACTTAAACATTGCCAGATAATCTCTCTGTATAGTCATAACAATAACCTAATCTAGATCATAATGAAAAATCCCTTAATTGTAAATAATTTCTTCAATCAAAGAACGTATTGTCAATTATTATTTGGTAGACACATTTTACTAATTGTGACAACCCACCATAATGGATGTGCTTGGGCACCCGTCATAAATAGGAGTCTCCTGTAAATTGAAAATTTGGAGATACATTGGTAGAGTTTCTTACCGTTGGAGTAGACAGTCCAATTGCACTGGTGGTATGGTAACTAGATTGGTAGCTGTCACCCAAGTTCTTCTTGGTGTTGTATTTAAGAAGTACTTTAAAGAACTAGAACTTCTCTCTCTTCTCAAATTTCATACTCATGGGTGATTTGAATATTAGTTTTTTAAAATATTACCCCACAGATCCAAGAAGTTAATAAGCAAACTCTTTTAATTTTTTATTTTGTTAATTATAATCAAATGTATTCAAATTCACTTAATAATTATTCTTATTATCCATCCTCGGTAAGTGATCACTTGCAAAAACATTTAAAACTTCAAAAACTGGCTTCTATCTTTTCTGTAAATCATTCTATTTCCAAAATATGGCGGAAGCTGATATTTAAAAATCCTGTCCATTTTAAAAATAACAGGTCATGATAACATGAGTCGCGACATAATCATTCTTATTATACATATTCCTACACCTCTCATCGCTAATATCTTATTTTTTTACTGCTTACCAATACTTTTCTCCGTGTTTGGAAATTGACATGTGTCATTCCATTGCCCAAAACTTCTGATCCAACATCTTTTATATTTTTTTTGTCCTATTTAAATTTTACCTATCCTTTCTAAACTTTTAGAAGGTGTTGTTTATAAACATCTTACCTTCTTCTTATCTTGTAATAACTTACTTAATCCTCTACAATCTGGTTTTAGTCCGTTATACGGCATCACAATTCACTTCAGTCACTTTAAACTTTACTTAAAGTAAATGAAGATATTCGGTGTATAGACAATAAAGAATGAAGGATTATCGTATTACTTGATTTTAACAAAACCTTTAATTCATTTCATCAACTTTGATAGACAGCTGGGTGATCTTTTTGCTTACTTAGGGGTTAGATCAATGTGTGTAATTTGTCCTGATATTATTATTATTATTATTATTATTATCTTCGCTCTCTTAATATCTCACTTCCAGTAATCAATTATTGTTTTCTCACTCTTAGACGCAAAATTTCTTTCCTTTACAAACTAAAATAATGCTAGCACAAACTCTTCTTCCACTTCTCGACTACGAGTTTCGTGCATTTTTTTAGCTAGAATAAAAATCTTCACCGTCATAGCAGCTTGTCTTGGAACTCTCTTCCCCAGGGCATTCTTAATTGTAAACCTTCCCATCATTCTTTTATAATCTTCTTCTTCTTTTATAATCTTTTTTTCTAATCTTCTTTTATAATCTTCTTATATAATCAAATCAAATATAGAAAGATGTCCTTTTAGCATAAATTGATGATTCAAAAACATAAGGCTAAGCAATACTTGCCGAAGTTTACATTAACTTTAAACTTTTGTAAAATATAAATGATGTAATTAAAAGTAAATTTAAATAAAGAAAAATGTGCTACAAGTGAAAATCTTGGATAATACTAAATTAGTATATTACTAACAGATTTTTATCATTAAATACAATGAAAAGCATATATTTTTGTTTGCCAGTACCAACTTATGTGTTTATGTAATTATACCTACTTAATAGTTTGGCACATCACAACCTTACCCGCTCTATTCATTTAAGTGAATGCATTAATTTATAGAGGATTGTTCTAAAGTTTTCTTACATATTTAACTATATTCATTTTAATTCATTCCATTACATTCGTGTGTAATATGCATTTCTTATCTTATTTTCTTATCAGTGTGTATGTGTATGTTTGTAAATATGTAAACAATCATCTTATAAGTGCAGCCATTTTAAACATAACGCAATAAGAAATTTAGATTGTATTTTATAATCACAAATAGAAAAAATATTGATACGCAAAGATTTAAAGTTGTGTCCTCTGGGTAATCCTCCGGTTGCTCTACCAATCGAGCTACCCACTTCGATGATTCTGTATATGATCTTTTTTATGGGATGGTGGCGACATCTAACGACAGGATCTAGCAACAGGTCGGTGTCCCATAAGTCTCGGGTTCAATTTAATACCAGTATCGATTTATTTTTTAATTTATATATAAGAAACCTAATAGATGTCACCACCGTCCCGATAAAGACGATCACATTTAGAATGCTTAATTCACCGAGGCGGACAGCGATACGGTAGCTCAGTTGGTAGAGCGACGGGACGGTTTCCCAGTAGTCGCGGGTTCGAATCCCTGCCCGTATCGGTTTTTTACATTCTATATTTATATAAATTTAAATAAGCTTAACATGGCTATACATGTTTAAAGATATTTTCAAACATTGATTTCGGTAGTGGCATCTTTTCAATGTTTATCTATACTGCAGAGTTAGAAACATTGGTTAGGATTTTCGAAAGAAACCTAATAGATGTCATCACCGTCCCGATAAAGACGATCACATATAGAATGCTTAATTCACCGAGGCGGACAGCGATACGGTAGCTCAGTTGGTAGAGCGACGGGACGGTTTTCCAGTAGTCGCGGGTTCGAATCCCTGCCCGTATCGGTTTACTTTTCATTCTTTATTTATATAAATTTAAATAAGCTTAACATGGCTATACATGTTTAAAGATATTTTCAAACATTGATTTCGATAGTGGCATCTTTTCAATGTTTATCTATACTGCAAAGTTAGAAACATTGGTTAGGATTTTCGAAAGAAACCTAATAGATGTCACCACCGTCCCGATAAAAGACGATCACATATAGAATGCTTAATTCACCGAGGCGGACAGCGATACGGTAGCTCAGTTGGTAGAGCGACGGGACGGTTTCCCAGTAGTCGCGGGTTCGAATCCCTGACAGTATCGGTTTTTTACATTCTATATTTATATAAAAATTTATATATAAATTTAACAAATATGTAGATTTGGTTACAAGTAGAACTTCCTCATAACATTCATGTTTTTCTGTTCTTATTCAAAACTAGAATATTATTACTATCCGTTTACAATTAGAAATAATAACAAGTTAATTACAAACAATAATTATTATGTAGTCATTTAATTATAAGCACCTAATGAATGTATGCTTGGTGTATGTATGTAGAAATGTATGCATATCGATATATATTAAACCATATTTTATATATATTTTCTGATACTTGTATAAATTTCACAACTTAATGCCAATTAAGTATACTTGATACATAATATTAAAAAAGCTCTTGGTTAAAATATATAAGTAAATAGTATTATCTCATCAGAAAAGCTTGATGTAAAAAGTTTTAAGTAATATTTAGTTAGCAGACGCTAGTTTTTTTTAATATTTAGTCATTTAAAAATATTATCCCTTTTTACATATTATACCGTTTCATATATGAAACTCATATATTAATTATTTACAACCATAAAATAAATTTAATTTAACGCCATGTATCAGTTAAATTGAATAAGTTAGCAATAATTCACAAGCAATTTATTATAATGACCATACCGGTTACACAAGTCAATTTATTTTGAATTACGTGTTTGTTATAGAAAGCTATGAATTAAGATTGTTTGAATGGCAGTATACTTTGGAATCTGAGGAAAATAATGGTTTATTTATTTAATGAATATGAAATAGATATTAACAAATCTGATAGTAACCATATCGTATTTTTTATGAAGACTTGTGAGGACCATCTCTCATGGACATCCGACGATAGTAAAAGGTGAGAATGTGACCTTAAAATATATGGAAGGAAGAAATCAGGTAAGAAAAGGAAGGATAGGAAATTGAGCTAGGCGTAAGCTTTTCTCACTTAACTTACAAACCAACCCCTCATTAAAGCCTTCTATAATAATAATAATATCAGGACAAATTACACATATTGATCTAACCCCTAAGTAAGCAAATTATTTGCTTGTGTTAAGGGTGTTAGACAAAGATACAAATACATAGAAATACACATATAAATACTGAGAATATATTTAATCAACGACCAAACCCAGAAACACAGACATCTATGCTCATCACTTAAATGTCTGTCTCTGCCGGGAATCGAACCCGAGCCCCATTGCGCCGTGATACGTTAGGCGTCTGCGCTAACCACTCGACCAACGGGGCGGTTAAAACGGGGCGGCTTCTTTAATAGAACTTTTAAATATTAGGATTAGTTAGTTACGTATCGCATAATTAATTATTAAAGTTGAACAGATATATTAGTGTGTTTCTAATAAATAATAGCAATATATTATTTAAGACAGAATGATAAAAGAAAAACCATAACATAAATATTTATGAACCTGGATTAAATAATAAATATGAACCCATAAAGTTTGACAATAAGCTATTAAAAACAAAATTACAATTATATGTCTTTATGTTAATTATTACGAATTAATTATTTGTCAAACTTAAAAGTGTGTTCTCCAATGTGTTTAAAAACCTGTCTATAACTCACGTTGTCTTACTCATGTTTGTCTTATTGGATATATATTTTAACTATATACTAATAAAATCATTTGTCCTGCTTAACTGTCAAAGCACAGATAAAGCTACTGAATCCGATAAACAAAAAAAATATAAAATATCTTATTTCATAACGAAAGTATCCTCCAAGAAATAATTTTAGTAACTTTTACATTTTAGGGAGGGAAATGGAAGGGATAACTTAGTTCTTTGCAAGTAGTTAGTTAAGTTATTAAGACATTTAATTAAAATTTTATTAGAAGTAAAAAAACATTATTTAATATGCACAGCCACTGGCTAAAAGCTAGTTAAGATATTAGGATCTATGAACCGGTTGAGTTTACAAGAATGAACAGACACATATGTGGAGTTTCCAATAAATACATTAAACTACTATTATAACTATTTTTATAATTTAATAAACTAGTTTTAATTTTAATGTTGCTATACACATTAAGTATAGTGACTATAATATATTAATTATACAGGATTTTAAGTGTATATAAATGCCATAAGCATAAAATGTTTTTTTAATCTGAAGTCACGTAACTGTTCATTATATTCTATACGTATAGAAGAATCTACATACTTGGACTTGATAATAATATTATACTCAAGATAAATTTAAAATTTAAACATTAGCTTCATTTTTAATTAACCGTTTGACTTTGGAGAACCTTATCGTCTTAGACGTTGATTTTTATTTTATTGGAATCGTTAAACAATATTTAAATAAAACCTAAATCAACCAACTTCACTCCTAAAGCCCAAAAATATAAAACTTTTATGTTTTATCTTTATGTTATAGGTACATTCGTATAACAATAAGTTATTTGGAAGTTTAAACACAATTTCAAACTTAAGCGGTTACTAAAAAAAATTGTGTTAATTGTATAATTTAAGTATCGAGAATAGAATAAGCAACATTCGTATACGTACATAACTTTTCTATTTTACTACTACTACTAGCATTTTTTTTTGAATAACTATATATTTCCGTAATGCGTTCAGGGTACAACATTATTCTTGATGAACTTCTTTGCCTAAGGAAATAACATCCTTCTGTATCGTTTATCCAACACTTATTAATGTAACAAGAGGAAAATATAATTGCTGATTCACTCCGATTTTTTGACAGGGTGCTTATTTACCCGAATAGTGCTGTCCCCGTGTCGGTAAATTCCGATACCTGTGCCAAAACGCATTTGAATTGCAGTCATTTGGCTACAACCTTCCTACCATTAGCCAAGTTATATCATGTAAGGTTATAGCAGTACTTCATAACCCAAAATTTAGATTTATTTCTTAAACATAATTATAATAGATGTATGATAGAACGTATTTTGGTTAAAGTTTTTTATTTTTTATGTAAACTACTACCATTAAAAAAAATCGGCATGTATAAAAGTATTGAAAAACGTTTCAAATGTTGCCTACTACAAATTTAGTTTTGATTACTTATGTATACATATGCACATAAGTAGGCAAAACTAAATGAGGTCATTCATAATCTTATAATTAATGAAGAATTTTATTAATTATTAATGTGTCATAATTAGACGCGCTTTTTTGCACTATTATAAATAAAAAATGTATTGTATATAAAAGTTACAATAAAATAAAAAAACAAAAATAATTGAAGCTTTACGAAATTAAAATACAATTCAGCTCTTTCTCATTTAAATAAAAGAAATTTTTACACATATGAATAACAATAAAATACCGTAAAATCAATTCTCTATAATTAAAAATGTTAAATACAAAATTAAAATTGCAGGTAAAATCATTATTGAATATATGAAACCTTGAAATAGTATCAATGGAATATAATTTAAAACATTACGAAAATATTTTCATCTTGACCGACTTGCTGTTAAAAATTAGGACGTATATGTACGTGACGTCTGCAAATTGCATTCGCACTGATTAGAACACGTAGTCATATTTATCTAATTAGATACAATACATTTTTTTTTCTAATTAGATCCAATATATTTAATAAATGAACTGATTTATATTTGTATGAAATGTCAAGGTAAATTATGGGAAGGTTACACAGTGGTCCGGGCTAAGATAAGGTTAATTTCTCTTTGTGTATATACTAGTACAGTTCACGCTGCTATGTAATGGTATGATTAAGTACAAATTAAATAGTAACCAGTAACCGGCATAGGCAGTGGTCGTGCGGAAGCCGACCTAAACACTCGCTACGTACTACTTAACTGCCAATCTGGAGGCGCACGCGCAGCAGAACGCTTGCGAATCTTAAACAAATCTTAACCTATTCATGTTTATTTTATCTTTAAAAAACTGGCAGTACAGTTCCGCGTATTATGTTAAAAACAAATGAAATTTCTATTTGCAAAATATAATCAAAATGACGTTGCGGGTCGAGGTGTCTGGAGACAATGTTGTTAATATAGAATCATACAAATGCAAGCCATGTGAGGGAGAAAATAATAAATCTGATCAAAAAATAAATGGTAGGATCAAAGAGTTTATTAAAAAAACATGGGCGTTAAGATCTAAAGTGACAGTGGAACCGTTTGTGATATGTTATGTGCTACCGAGTGTTTTAGCGGGATTAGCTGTACAGAATTTGTGTTTAGAGAAATCATGTCTAGTAAATTTAGGATACGACCAAGACACCTGCAGTCATATTATGGATGGCCGTACCTTTAATTATACAGAACAAGAGAAAAATGTCCAGAAGATGGTAGCGAGTATGACTGCTTGGAGTTATCCGTTACAGACAGCTCTTCCAGGAATATTAACGTTGTTTGTGGGATCATGGAGTGATCGAACGGGCAACAGGAAAAGTTTTATGGTATTCCCAATTTTAGGAAAATTGGTTGCGTGTTTTGGTGTTATCCTTAGCACAGTTTTCTTTCTAAAAGTGGGTCTAAACGAAACGGCACTGATAGAGGGCGTTCCTCCAGCATTAGCGGGTGGTAGAGTGGCAATGACTATGGCAGTATATAGTTACGTCACAGATATAACAAGTGATTCCGAGCGGACTTTTCGTTTAGGAATAATTACAGCTATTTTGACTCTCAGCAGGCCAATTGGGCTTGCACTCAGTGGAATAATGACTAGACGATTCGGTTATTATGGTGTTTTTACTACTGCGTGTGTTTTTTACTTGACTGGTTTCGTATACATCCTCCTACGGCTAAAAGTCAAGAAGACGAAGTCGATAGATAAAGAAGAATCACAAACCGTGTTATCTATGTTCTCAGTGAAAGATCTGGTAGCTACAGTGAATGTGGCGTTTAAAACACGATCGGGTTCAAGAAGACTGCAAATAATATTAGTTATGTTTGCATACATGTTCATCGTTGGACCAGTATTAGGTAAATGATTTAATTTGATTTCTAATTAAAAATCAACCGCCCCGTTGGTCGAGTGGTTAGCGCAGAATCCTAACGTATAGCGATTCAATGGGGCTCGGGTTCGATTCCCGACAGGGACAGGCATGTATGTGATGAGCATAGATGTCTGTATTTCTGGGCCTGGTCGTTTATTAAATATATTTTCAGTATGTATAATGTGCATTTCTATGTATTTGTATCGTTGTCTAACACCTTTAACAAAGGCAAATAATTTGGTTACTTAGAGTTAGATCAGTGTGTGTAATTTGTCCTGTGATATTATTATTTTTAAAGAAAGAGTAATTAATATTATATCTAACAACATTAATTCTATTGTTTGTATTAAATACATTTTCTTGGCATTTGATTCACACCTTCAAGTAACCTAAAATAAGTAATAATTGAATTATAAAGATTTTCAACCGGTCGTATGCACGTTTAAATAATTTAGCGTTAATTATTTTTTATTTATTTTATATACTATCATTCGTATATACGCAAATAATAAAAAGCTTTTATAGTTGGCGCGTGAACATGAACAGTGTTATACTAAAAACTTTAAAATATAGAGAGTTGATTAAAACACAAACTCATATTTCTCAAATTAGAGTAAAATAATTTAATAAATGAAGTGATTTATATATGTAGTAAATAACACGTTAAACTATAAGAAGTATATTTTGTGTTCATAAATAAGGCTAATTAGTTTTTAAGAATACACTAGTGAAGTTCACGCTGCCACGTAGAGGTATGATAAATTACTAATTAAATAGAAACAGTAACCAGCTGATAAGCAATATCCGAATAGAAGTCGCATAAAACACTCGCCTAAATCCAACTTCACTAACATTTCGGAGTCGCACGCGCAGCAGTACGCTCAATATTACAAAACAAATTTCCGTAATCTTTTTTTTCTTAGAAAATATTTAACATAGTTATATTGTAGTAATATTTAATAGTTCTGTGTATTATGTTAAAAAATGAACTTTTTATATTCAAAATATAATCAAAATGACGTTATGGGTCGAGGTGTCTGGAGAAAATGTTGCGTATACAGAATCATGTAAATACAAGCCTGATGAGGAAGAAAAAAATGAATCTATTCGAAAAATAAATGGACGGATTAAAGAACTTATCAAAAAATCTTCAACGTTAAGATCTAAAGTGACAGTGGAACCGTTTGTGATATGTTATATACTACCGAGTGTTTTAGCTGGATTAGCTGTACAGAATATGTGTTTAGAGAAATCGTGTTTAGTAAATTTAGGATACGACCAAGACACCTGCAATCACATTATGAATGGTCAAACCCTTAATTATACTGAACAAGAGAAAAATGTCCAAAAGATGGTAGCGACTATGACTGCTTGGAGTTTTCCGTTACAGACTGCTCTTCCTGGAATATTATCACTTTTTGTGGGATCATGGAGTGATCGAACAGGCAACAGAAAATGCTTCATGTTACTTCCAATTTTAGGGAAATTAATTTCATGTTTTGGTCTCATCCTCAGCACAGTATTCTTTCTTGATATAGGTCTCAATAAAACTGCATTGATAGAGGGCCTTCCTCCTGCATTAGCGGGTGGTAGAGTTGCCATGACAACGGCAGTGTATAGTTACGTCACAGATATAACAAGTGATTCTGACCGGACTTTACGTTTAGGAATAATTACTGCTATTTTGACACTCAGCAGACACGTTGGCCTTGCACTCAGTGGAATAATGACTAGACGATTCGGTTATTATGGTGTTTTTAGTACTGCGTGTGTTTTCTATTTGACTGGTTTTGTATACATCCTCTTTCGGCTGAAAGTCAAGAAAAAGAAGTCGACAGATAAGAAGGTATCCCGGATCTTTTTATCTATGTTCTCAGTAAAAGATTTGGTAGCTACAGTGAATGTGGCGTTCAAAGCACGATCGGGTTCAAGAAGACTGCAAATAATATTAGTTATGTTTGCATACATGTTCATCGTTGGACCAGTATTAGGTAAATTATTGTTAGTTTACTTTCTTATTCGGTATAGAAAAGTTTATTTTTTCTTTTGTACTATATAATTTTTTAAGTCCAACCGCAGACTTAGTTTTATAACTCTTTGTATTCGAATATTGCCGTATAAAAAATATGGCGTAAAAACAGTTGGCATTATTTACTTTAAAGAAAATATTTTATTTAAGCCGGCGAAACCACTAATAGACACATATTTAAACATTGAAGAGTGTTGTCTGCCCGTGAGCGAACAGACAAACATTTAGATTTTCGTATAACATTTTATATAATATTAAAACCTATTTTTCTTAATCAACTAGTTTTTTCATATTCATACAAAATAACCTTTAAAAAAACCGTTAAATAAAGGAAGAAATTAAAAATACTAGTAAATTACCAAGGCAAATAACGAAATAACAATATCTAACCGTATAGCCTGAGTCCTCATTCATTAGCTCAAAAAACTATGTAAAATAGACACCATCATCATACTTACAGCGGTCTCCTGACGCAACGATTTCAATAATTAAATATTAATATTATTTTTATTCTTTTAGAGTTTCTTTTAGAGGTTATTTTTTAGCTTTAATCAATTCGTTTCTAATGAGAAGTTTTATTATTTGTCGCGATATTTATTTGTTATTCGAGATATAAAATTTGACACAGTAAAAATTATGTTAAAATGCCTATTAATTAATATTGTTAAGTAAAATATCTCGAAGGCCTAGTTTCAGTTAATTAATTCATACATGGGCCTAGAAATAGTATCAATGGTTTCTAATTTAAAACATTACGCAAAAAAAAAACATCTTGACTGACTTATATTTTCTTAATTACATTTAAATAATTTAGTAAGTAAACTTAATAACATATTTAGGATTAACCTTGCCCAGCGGCTTCGCCCGCTCTGTATAGGTAAAAAAACAGCTTTGTTATGTTGAACGGAAAGTTTGCCTTCTCTCCCTAGGATACAAAACTTTTTGATATTAATTATTCCCTTAACCGATTTTGACAACTCTCCAAATTATATGTAATCCACTTGTGAAAACCGCGTTCAAATCCGTTCAGTAGTTTTGTCGTTATAACATACCAGACAGACAGACAGACAAAAATTCCAAAACTTGTTTCTTTGGTTTCTGTTACTCGTCTTTAATCGCCTCCCTATCAGTTTTTTTATTAATATTTTATGTACAGACACTCGATTTTTACTGTCTTAATATATGTATAGATAAGTAGGTAATGAAGGGAAGGCTATATTGTGGCTAGAGAAAAGAAAATATTAATTACTGTTTATGAATATACTAGCAAAGTTTACGCTCTTATATATCATAATTATAAAGTAGTAACTACATAGCTACAAAAACTATTTGATAGGAAATATCTTAATTTAAGCCGGTTAAATATTTGCTGGTATCTTCTTTTAACTGTCATTCCGGAGTCAAAAGCGCAAGAGTATGCTTAAGTTGTATAGAAATTTAAAACTTTAACTGACTTTATTATGTTAAATTGAAAAAAAAAATTTTACAAAAAAATATACAATCAAAATTACGTTGCGGGTCGAGGAATCTGAAAATTTTCCTATTCTGGAGAATTTTTATAATAATAATAATAATAAGTTTTTATTTTGAGCAACACAGGCACATTTTGTTCACAATTATGTCAATTTACAAATAAAAATTAATCACAATAAAATAAAATTAATGATCTCACAAATTTTAATTCAAAAACTATCCTAAAATACAATTCATCCTATTATAATAAAATAAATATTGTAAGCATTTCGATGGTCATTTACACTTTAAACTAAGTTACTAATAAATTGCTTTAACAAATGGGAATCCGTTTTAGATGCTAACATTCACAGAACACTGTTAGAACTTAACCGCATTCCTTTCAGCAGTGAAAACGTTTTATTTCTTATTATGGCATAAAAGTCGTTTGTCCTTTCGGACTCAAACATGCCTGAAGCTGAACAAAAACGTAGTAAGCATACTGAATCCATTATTATACTGGACCCTCAGTGTGTCCATCGCACTTTGGGTATAGTTGACCCACAATGTCCCCGTATAGAAGTTTTGACAGTAAGCTTTAAACAGCGTTATATTAGTATACTTACTACATCGGGCAAACCTTCGGGCCAACATATTACACTTCATAGCTAGTGCTCTACGTTCACGGTCTATGTCCATCTGATCCTTAAAGTCTTCCGTTACATAGTGACCTAGATATTTAAAATGTGTAACCCGTTTAAGCAATATCCCATTAAGTTCTATAATAGAATCGTACAGCACTTGCTTACGAAGGGCCTTAAAGATCAGGTACTCACATTTAGAGGTGTTATACAGGAGACCGTGTCTAGCTGCGTAATTTTCACATATTTTAAGCAAGTCTCTAATTGTCCTGCCGTGGGACCTAGCAACACCATATCGTCGGCATAACTCAAATTATTAATACACGTGCCGTCTATCCAGCACCCAACTGATGACCCGCTGAGTTCCTCAATGAGGCCATTCACGTACAGGTTGAAAAGTCTCGGCGCGGTCAATCCCCCCTGCCTCACTCCACACTCCAGCCTGTAAGAGTCAGAGAGTTCCTTGCCCCATCTGACATTAACTGGTTAACATACCAAAAGCGCATAAGACAAAGCAACCCCGGCTGCACTCCCGTCTCCTCCATCTTATTCCAAAGCATATCATATGAAACTAGATCAAAAGCTTTGGTAAGTTCGAGGAAGTAAGCGTACACCGGAGTTTTTCTGTTAGTGTAGTATTGGACACTCTGTTTTAGAGTAAATATTGCGGTTTCTGTAGAGAGTCCAGATTGAAAACTGCAAGTCTACTACTACTACTAAGATTTCTATCTAACAGACTGTCCAACACTTTTGCGATTATGGTAGCCAGCGATATAGATCTATAATTAGCGCTGTCTGAAATATTGCCAGTTCTATTTTTTGCAGCAGGGTTCACTATGGTCCTCATCATTTCCATGGAAAGATAAGAATGCCCGATACATAAGTTATAAAATGATGATAATATTTTGGGTAGATGAGTGCCCGCGTACCTTAGATGCTCGATACTAAGGTTGTCATGTCCGGGTGATTTTGACACCACTTCAACAACTCTCAAAAATTTTCTTACTCTCACACATATCATTCCAAATTTTACCTGATTTAGGACTATTGTGGTGTAGCCATGCTAAATATTCGACCTCGCCTCACAGTGAACATCCCGAACGTACTTATTCCATCCGATTACATGATTTTTATTACGTTTTTAGCCTATATGTGTGTCCGTCGCAGCTAAAATTTATGGTACTCCTAATTTTAGGAAAATAATTTTAGTGTTTTGGTCTCATCCTCATCACAATATTCTATCTCAAAGTGGGTCTAAACGATGGCAGTAATAGATGGCAATCCTCCTTCATTAGTGGGTGGTAGGATTAGTATGATCATGGCTGTTTTATGGTATATTACAGATATAACAAGTGGTTCTGAACGAACTTTTCTTTTAGGAATAATTACTGTTTTTTTGACTCTCTGCAGGCCAATTGAACTTGCACCCAGTGGAATAATGACTTAACGTTTCGGTTATTATGTTTTTTTCACGGTAGTGTGTGCTTTAGTGTATTTAATAAATGTGTTTTAACTATGTCAAATGTAAAGTTTTACACAAAATTTTGACTTTAGACCGCATTGTTGAAAAAATTAAGACGTATATGTACGTCCTCTATACATTGCATTGATTAAAACAAATACTCTTATCTAAGTAGCCTGATTATTATATCTACGAACAGTCAAGGTAAGTGATGGGATGGCTATATTCAGGCTAAGGCTGGTAAATTAGGGCTGGTAAGGTTAATTACTATTTGTGAATATACTTGCGAAATTATGTTGTCACGTAATTGTATGACAAATTAGTAACTAAATATTAACGAACAGTAAGTGATAGACATTAGCAAAATAGAAGTTGCCTAAAATACTCGCTTCATTCCACTTGAACTACGAATCTGAAGCAGGCGCAACAGTACGTTTATATAACGAAACAAATTTCGGTGCTCCTTATATATTTTATTGTAGACGACGACTATTTTATGCATATCTTGTTAAAAAAAAATTAAATTGTAATGAAAATGACATTGTGGGTCGTTGTGTCCAGTAAAAATTTCGTAAATACAGAATCAGATAACTGCAAGCCCTATGAAGAACAAAATAATAACTCTGAACATGAAACAAATAGAACGATAAAAGAGTTTTTTAAAAAATCTTCGACGTTAAGATCTAAAGTGACAGTGGAACCGTTTGTGATATGTTATATGCTATCGAGTGTTTTAGCGGGATTAGCTGTACAGAATATGTGTTTAGCGAAATCGTGTCTAGTAAATTTAGGATACGACCAAGACACCTGCAATCACATTATGAATGGTCAAACCATTAATTATACTGAACAAGAGAAAATGTCCAAAAGATGGTAGTGATTATGACTGCTTGGAGTTTTTCATTACAGACTGCTCTTCCTGGAATATTCACATTGTTTATGGGATCATGGAGCGATCGTACGGGCAAGAAAAATTTTTGATGGTACTTCCAATTTTAGGAAAATTGATTGCGTGTTTTGGTCTCATCCTCAGCACAATATTTTTTCTTAAAGTCGGTCTAAATGCAACTGCAGTAATAGATGGTAATCTTCTTGCATTAGCGGGTGGTAGGATTAGTGGCCGTGTATGGTTATGTGACAGATATAACAAGTGATTCTGACCGGACTTTTCGCTTAGGAATTATTACTTCTATTTTGACTTTTAGCAGATCGATAGGACTTGCACTTAGTGGAATAATGACTAAACGATTCGGTTATTATGGTGTTTTCACTGTAGTGTGTGCTTTTTACTTGACTGGTACAGTATACATCCTTATGAGGCTGAAAGATAATAAAAAGAAATCTATTGGTAACGAAAAATTCCAGACAATGTTATCTATGTTCTCAGTTAAAGATCTAGCAGCTACAGCCAATGTGGCATTTAGAACAAGACAGGGTAAAAAAAGGTTGCAGATAATATTAGTAATGTTTTCATATATGCTCAGTGTTGGACCAGTTTTAGGTAATTTGTTTTTAATTTGATTTCTAATTACGAATAAAATGTAATTATAATAATAATAATAATAATAACACTGGACAAATTACACACATTGACCTAACCCCTAAGTAAGCAAATTATTTGCTTGTGTTAAGGGTGTTAGACAACGATACAAATACATAGAAATACACATTATAAATACTGAAAATATATTTAATAAACGACCAAACCCAGAAATACACACATCTATGTTCATCACATACATGCCTGTCCCTGTCGGGAATCGAACCCGAGCCCCATTGCGTCGTTGTTGTTAGGCGTCTGCGCTAACCACTCGACCAACGAGGCGGTTAAAATAACATCTAATATCGTTTTGTATTACAAGAGAATCGGAAGTAAACCACAGGTGCAGTTATTATAAAATTGTTTGTAATCAAATACTGTCGCATGCGATATATTGTATCGTAAAATTTTACCACATGTTCTCGGAACACTTGATTTTATTTTCTTTTTATGGCAAAATGTAAATTTCCTTTTTTCTCTTGATATTGTCAAGTCGTAAGGTAATAATAAACTTCAAGTCATATAATGATTCTAACTGAAGGCTTAATAATTATGTTGTTACAAAACGTTGTGTATTATGAAACAATGAAAGATCTGACATGAGGTTGAATAAAATAAATAATTACATGAATGATAATCATATGAATCACATAAAAGTTACGAAAATACCAAATAGTATAAAACAAATATTAACATCAGTAAAACGACCCTTACTCTTATAACCTGTTCAATTAATAATGCAAAAAAGTCAAATTTTTGGGTATTAAAAGACTCAAAAATAACTTGTTTTTAATATTTTTTGGAGGCTTATAAACAAAATATTAATTCAGATTGTAAAGTTATTTTATATGAATAACATTCATAATTATTGGATTGGGATTTTATAATAATTGTCAAGAACGAAGCATATTTTACAATTAGATTGATTATCGAGTCATGTTATTATAGGAAGTAATTATCTTTGTTTACAGAAAAGGGTTAAAGTTTATTTAGGGACGATAAGTAATATAGTAGAGTTCTATATATTTATTTTAATAGACAATTTGCCTCGATTTAGAGGCTCTAGATATAATGTCTGGTTAGTCTGTGGATATTTTATGTCTGCTTCAGCGTACAAAATGGTAGCTAAGCCTTCCATTTATCAAGATTATGTATTGAAGTTCTTGAGCGTCAGAAGTTTATGTTGATCATTTTGCAAATTATTTCCAAAATCCTGGCAAAGACCAGTATTGGTTTTTGAAGTTATAAAACAGATGTTATATGTTTGTTGCCCATGTATATATGTATGTAATAATGTGGTTATCATATCTCCTGATTTAAATGAGGTAAGATTTTGGAGACAATGAACTTTGAATTCTATCATAATTAGGTATATCATAATGACAGATAAAAATGTTTTGGGTTCAGAGTTTCTGCTCATGTTGATAATTCTTCTTATTATCGACTAGTCGAGATTTATAGTTTATAGTGTATAGTGTACAGTTTGAATAAGATTTGAAGAAACAAACAAATAATGAGACTTTCAGAAAAAAAATAATATGTTTTATTGGTAATAGCGTAAATAAGAAAACAAACATAAAAAGATGGTAATATTAACTTAATTGTTGCTAAGAGATATTTTAATTACCGCTATTCTATTTTCCGATATCGCAATAGTTCAACTAACAAAATGAGACATTATGTTAATATGATTTTTCATACACATTTTTATCTGTCTGTTGTAGGTTGAAATTATTAATAATACTTAACTTTACTAAGTAATGATAAAACTTTATCTCATATTTATATGGTGCCATTGAATCGATTTTGATTGTTGTAAACAAAGATATTGAAGTCAAATGTTAAGACATAGATAGTACAGGCTTACGTGATCAATCTGAGAAACAAACACACGTCTAACTTATTGATTATATATAATATACTATTAGCTACTCACGTGCGTTTTACAATAATAAAATTGTTAAAATATTTGTATAAAATTAACAAACCAGAAAATAATAACTTATTAAAAACATTAATTTATTATATTATATAGCCGGATAAACCTGATTTCGTGTTAATAATTCAAGGATAAAATATAAAATATTAGATGCTATTTTTATAACGTAGTTTTAATACTTTAATACTTTTTATATACCTTCTAGAATCCGATATCAAAATATTTTTAGCATTTACGGTTAGATTTTTTTTTATGAAAATGACCTCGCCAATGCAAGTCATAATAGATAATAGAATATTACAACTTCAATTAACATGTGGTGTTATCCAAAAGTATGTTAAGTGTTGACTACAAATGACTTAGACAACCGATATTTAAATTTAATCTTATTAATGGTATTTTATGTTAAGTTTACGCACCGATAGACCATGACCTGGAAAAATATGGGATACTTATCATACCAAAAAAAATGTTGAACATTATTTTTTGTAACTTTGAAAGCTTAGTGATGTTAAAAGGAATGAATTATCAATTACTCGTAGTACGAAAGGGTAAAATAACTTTTTTTTTTTTTTTTTACGTTTTTTTCGTTTTTAAAACTTAACCTAAAAATTGTAACCGTTCACAGAATTATATTATCTGGGTAACCAAAGTATACGAACGGGTTATGAAAAACTAGTTGGTTACAAATAAATTATAAAAAACTAACTTATCTAAATAAACTTTTTCGGTTCACGAGTATCTTCACCTTGTAATCGTAATTTTTTAAGATAAAATAACGTTATTCAATGTAAATATTTAATATTTTAATTATTTGATTACAAAATAAAACAAATACTAACCACATCGTAGAATTTCGTCAACGTCAGTATTTTATACGATAAAAGTTCATGAATGTTAAAATATGTTTATATTAATTTAATTAATTCTCATATTTAATGATATTCACAAGATAATGAAAACAATAAAAACCCTAAAAATTTAGCAAAACACTTATTTATCTTACTACTAAAGTCTCAATAAAAATAGATTGACGTTAAGTATGAACCCATTTATAACGAAAATTAATTTCCTTAATGATAGTAATAATAATATCAGGACAAATTACACACATTGATCTAACCCCTAAGTAAGCAAATTATTTGCTTGTGTTAAGGGTGTTAGACAACGATACAAATACATAGAAATACACATATAAATACTGAGAATATATTTAATAAACGACCAAACCCAAAAACACAGACATCTATGCTCATCACATAACCTGTCTCCGCCGGCAATCGAACCCAAGCCCCATTGCGCCGTGACACGTTAGGCGTCTGCGCTAACCACTCGATCAACAGGACGTTTAGTTAAAGCTTCAGAAATATTGATGGAAAATCTGAACAAAGAACTTTAAAAGTAACATATTAATTACCATTTTTGTACAAAGTCCTCAGATAACAGACTCGTTCTATTTAAATTATCTCTAACCCAAATGTTTTGTTTAAATCCTAACAGCAAGTGTCAATAATAATACGAGAACGGATAAATATGTTAATCATCTCTTGCTCGTCCTCATTTTAAAAATAAGATATAACTTAAACAAAGGCATATCAGAGATATTGACTTAATTGTTAAAAGTATCAATAGTATAAGCATAAAGTAATAATTAAGTCTAAGTTAATGTAAAATAAGATTAACATATAAGTTAGTAATGTTTGGAAATATCTATACACATGTATAGCCATGTTAAACTTATTTAAATGTATATAAATATGGCATGTAAAATAAACCGAAACGGGCAGGGATTCGAACTTGCGACTTCTGGGAAATCGTCCCGTCGCTCTACCAATTGAGCTACCGTACCAATTTTTGATACGGTAGTTCAATTGGTAAATCCGTATGGATTTATTTTTCATTCTATATTTATATAAAGTTAGTACTATGTTAAAATGACTGTCTTGGTAATATGAGTGCAATTTATTTAATATTTAAATAAGAACGCATGCGGATTGTATAAACAAACTTAATTTACTTAAAACATAGTCATTATATCTTGATTCGAACAAACAAAAACTTTAATTACTCGATATATTGGTAATAATAAAATACGTTATTACTTATTTGCACTTGTTTATACCAATGTATCTAATGATAAAAATAAATATCAAAGACTAATTAAACCGAACTTTGATACGATAGAGTTTATGTATGCTTTGGTATATAAACTTTCGTGAATCATGTTGATATGTATATATATATTATTATTATTATTATTGTTTATATATATATTTACCCGCCGGTATGTTTGTTGTCTGTATCGGAATTGGCCCTATCAGTTTCGTATCTATGGTGTCCGCCATACTTCAAGCTCATGAATAAGCACCCCTGGGTTCGAAAGCAGTCAGAAAAATTCCCATTCAATTAAAGTGTTTACAACTTGGTAAATATATATCGAAGATTCCAGGGCTATATGGTCCAAGTGTATTTTTTTTGTAAAATGGAGTTATATCTGTATATAAGGCTTAAGAGACATTTTACAAATTAGGGATCCGTTAAATCGGTGATTCCAAATACCTATATACCTTCACCTACACAGGGTTATTTTAAATTAGTTGACCACCTCTTGCAGTCAGTCTCTCTGCGTCAATCCCGACAACTTTTGTTCTACGACTTTTTAAAAATCTTGATAAGCAACACACAAAATACGAAACAAAAAAAAATTTTGCTCCCTCTTTTACTTATTACTCTGGATTTTGTAAGAAGTACTCAAAAGATGAACGCCGGTTAATGTCAGTTCAGAGGCAACAAATAAATTTTGTATGGAAAAACTCAAATATTAAAAACTATCAATTTTAAAAAGTCCTACAAAAAATGTTGTTAGGATTGATGTAGAGAAGCTGCCTGCAAGAGATGGTCAACTAATAAAAAATAACCCTGTACATCATAATTTATGTATTAGCATTAGTACTAGTGTATTAATTAATAATATTTAATTTGTTACAAGGTGAGTCGCAGATGACGTATTGGTTTACGCGGTACAAGTTTAAGTTTACTGAAGTCGACTACAGCCTCTTCCTCACCTACTCTGTGCTAGTTGGCACTATTGGTACGTATTACTTATTTTGTTTAGGCTTCATTCACATTGACAGCTAAATACTTAATATTAAGTTAATGGCCATTCATTTGTGTTACTTTTGTTAAATAAAAAAATAAAATAAAAACAATTTAAGGAGAAACATAAATATTAATATACGGTGTGCAGTTATTTTTAGGTTCAAAGTTTTATTTTTTTTATTTTTTTTTTATAAGCACTTCTTGCCTATTCACGGCTCTTTTCATTAAAAATTCATGAAGTTAAGTATATGTTCATAGTGTATTATGTTGTAATTAACTAAATGTAGCCTTATTTGGCTAGAATCTTATGAATATGTTATTTATTCTAATTTACTTCACTAGGATTTACTTCACACAAGGAATATAACATTGTAACTAATAGAACATTATGTTATGTAATACTTATATAAGATTTGATTTCACATAATTTGGATACAAATACTTAAATGACTTTTTTTTTGTAATCTATATCAATTATATTAGTATTTCAATTGGGAAACTATATACTATTCTATTCAGTTTTAAGCCTTATTTTTCTTAAATCATTTCGTATGTACAAAATGAAAAATGTCTAAAATGTGATATCTACTATTAAAACACATAAAAAAATGTGTTTACAGTTTAAGTTTAAAAATGTCTTTAGAATATTTTTGTTAATTTATTTTATAAGGTACTTTGAAAAAAAAATTACTTTGCTTAAGTTTTTACCTCGTTATAATGTCTAAGTAACGCCTAGAGTAGAAATATTTTCACGGGCATTAAGGAAGTCAATTGATTCTATAATAGGTTTTAAAATTTAATTTCATTAAATAAATGGTTATAATTTTTTCATTTTATTTATAATAGGCTTTTCTCCTTCATCACCTTTGGAGTTTATATTATAAAATCCTTTTCACATACTTATAGAGTTGAATATGTTGAATAACTACCAGCTATCACTTGCTTAAAAATAATATATATCATATTAAAACAAGAATTTCAATATAAATATTATATTCCTCATTAAATCCACACACACATATAATAATTATAATGTGTGTTTATTTATATTATTTATTTAGTTCCACTTAGTTTGAAGTTAGACTGCGCAAAAGTATAAAATATCTACAAGCTTAAACAATGATTATTTTCCATTATTATCAATGCTATTACAACCTCTATCGATCTATGAAATAAAGAATTTCAACACCAATTCGTGGTCTTGACAAAATGTATTGTCTAATTCTGTCGAAAATCAAAGTTACAATGACCTAACATGTTACAACATTGTCTAAGTTTATCGTTATTATTATTTATATAAAGATAAATTTTGTAATATAAAAAAAATGTTATCTTCTAGTTCTTGAAGTGGTCGTAAAGTTAAATATTTTTTTTTATTAATATCAATAACTACAACTGCAGATAGTTCCAAATTTAAAATATTTTATAGTTAACTAAAAATAATTTTTTACCTACGTTTGAAACAATCGTAGTGTCAAATTAATGACAAAACTATTTTTAAAGGTTCCTTGACAATATTTATTTAATTACACAGTTCCTTCAGTTTGTAATTTTTATTTTAATAAAACAACTTAATACTATTTTTTTAATAATAATAATTTTATGGAATATTTCAGACAAAAATTTACATAACATGATAAAAATAACCTCGTCTTATTGTTCTTGTTTATATAAAATTTGTTTCCGGTGACTATTTCTTATCAATGTTTTATTAAGATAAAAATTACAAACTGAAGGAAATGTGTAATTAAATAAATATTGTCAAGGAACCTTTAAAAATAGTTATGTCATTAATTTGACACTACGATTGTTTTAAACGTAGGTAAAAATTTGTTTTTAGTTAACTATAAAATAATTTAATTTTTATTATTAAAAAAATAATATTAAATAAAACTTTATAAAATCTAGACTCTTAATACTAATTTCCAGGTTCCTTCATAACTATATACCTATTGAGCAAGCGCTGGAAAATAGAAGACAGTATTATAGGTATATTGGCATGTGTGAGCAGGATAGCTGCTAGTCTGGTCTACGCCATGGCCCCAACAAGAACAGTATACTTCCTTGGACCTGTTCTAGATATGTTTAGCTCAGCTGGAGCTACGTCATTGAGATCCATTGCTACGAAACTTGTTCAATCAGATGAAGTTGGTAAGTATTTTTCTAATAAAACTTTTGAGATGTTTATTAATTATATATTTATATTTATTATTCACATAATTAAATCGGAATGTCTTCCGACTAGTATCGAACCCATTCGGGATTCCTATACATGCACGTAAATTAATCAGAATTTTGCCCGACTAGATTCGAACCCAAACGGGACTCTTATTCATGCACGTAAATTAATCGGAATGTTTCCCGACTAGTATCGAACCCATTCGAGATTCCTATACATCCACGTAAATTAATCGAAATTTTGCCCGACTAGATTTGAATCCATACGGGATTCCTATTCATGCACGTAAAAATAATCGGAATTTTGACCGACTAGTTTTAAACCCATTCTTGGTTCATATAGGTACATCATACATGTACATAAATTATTCGGAATTTTGCCAGACTAGATTCGAACCCACACGGGGTTCATTCATGAGCTCTCATGAATAGAAACCCCCAATGGGTTCGAAACTTGTCGGGCAAAAATCCGATTAATTAACGCGAACATAGCTGGGTAAATATACATTTAATAAGTTGGTAAGTACTTTACATTTAGAAACTTAACGTTATTAACTCATATAAATATTTCCTAAATCAATTATGCAGTTATATCTTATCTTTATGTAATAATATTTCATATGACATTAACAAAGATAATTACATCATACATTTCAAATAGACATGTTATGACAAGTTTGCAAACTTGATAAAATTTGACGTTTTGTTTGAATTACAATAGTCCTCGACCATTAAATATAATAGAATAAAGTATATAGTCTATTTAATTGTTTTTGTATATGAAAACATATATTCATAATATAATTGACATGTCTTGTCGGATCAAGAAGGTCGCATATACATTTATTCTCTTCATATTTATCTAGTATTTATAAACAATACTGGCTGGCGACAAGAATACCATATATTATATTTAAATAAAAGATCTTATATTACGCATACATTTATTATATTTTGTTTTCATAATTACTGGTTTTGTATGTTATTTTGGGTGTTATTATTAAAATGTTACAATCAATTATTTATAAACGTGTATGATTTACGTCCTTGATATAAATAAGAACGTAGTTGTGATAAACTAATCGTAGACATTTTGTTTTTGTGTCACATATTTAACAATATTAAATACTACGTAGACTAATTTACGAGGTTATTTTAAAACAATTTATTAAAATGTCTCAATTGCCAGAATATTAGGTTAATATTTGTGTTACGTCACTATTTAGTATAGTAAAAACTAGTCTTACAAAACAATGAAGGAGGGTATAACGAAATACTTTCAAAAGTTACACATAATATTTAACTAATACTGGAAAATTACAAATAATTACTTAAATTGTTATGAGAAAATTATACAGTTAATTGATTTATGATAAATTTTAATATACGCTAATGAACGAACGACAGACGGACAATGATATGGTAGCTCAATTGGTAGAGCGATGGGACGGTTTCCCAGGGGTCGCGGGTTCGAATTCTTCGAAACCAATTTTAGAAACATAAAATATAACTAATTTAACACGTATAACCAAAGACTGAAATATAAATACGACAAATATCCACGAATTTTAACCCTTACAAAAACATACAAAGTATTTTATTATTTTACGACCCTCTTAGCAATTTACGTATTTCAATTCTTATTAGATTAGATATGGTAAAAAAATACGTATTTGTCGTTTATTTTATTTTGGAATTATCAACACTTAGTTAACAAAAAATATATATTTTTATTACCGGGCTTTAAACATAATATTTATTTTAAAGTTTTTGATAATAAATGAATAAGGAAGTTATAATAAATAATAGTAAAATATTTTAATTGCTAATATATGTAGCTATTGACCGCCCGTTGGTCGAGTGGTTAGCGCAGACGCCTAACGTGTCACGGCGCAACGGGGCTCGGGTTCGATTCCCGGCAGAGACAGGCATTTATGTGATGAGCATAGATGTTAGTGTTTCTGGGTTTGGTTGTTTATTAAATAGATTCTCAGTATTTATATGTGTATTGTATTTCTATGTATTAGTATCGTTGTCTAACACCCTTAACACAAGCAAATAATTTGCTTACTTAGGGGTTAGATCAATGTGTGTAATTTGTCCCGATATTATTATTATTATTAATTACGCTTCTAATCAATAGGTAACTACAAAATTAACCTAAAGCTAATAAAATATTTTCGTTTAAGATCAATATTCTATGCCATTGTTATATATCCATTATAATTGATATTTTTTATCGTAATAAGAATATGTTATTTTTTTCTCTATTTTACTAATTATAACTATTATTAAAAAACATACTAAACCTATAGTATTTTAAATAGATTTAGATATTTTTTGCCCGTTTTACGTGTCTGTTTCTGCAAACTTATTATTAAAAAGATATTATGAATGTTTTGTTTTTTCGAATTCGTTTTAAAAACACAAAAAAAAATGAAAAATATTTTTCATTTAATATAAATTGTTTTTTTTTTCAGGTAAAGCAAGCTCCCTCATCAGTATATCCGAGGCTTTAGTACCTGTAATATATTCCCCTGTGTACACTAAGGTTTACCTGAGTACACTTTCAACATTTTCGGGAGCTTTTTATCTCATAAGCGCAGCCCTAGCCGTTCCTGCCATACTTGTATATTTGTAAGTATTTTTTTTTATATTCCTATAATATTCCTTTACGTTTTTAGATTCCGTACATTTATTGTATATTATATATATGAGGTGCAGGAGTAAATTCCAAAATAGATTATAGTCAAAGGTGGTTTTTAAAATAAACGATGTTGGTCTATTCATAAGAGTATTTATTCAATGAAACTGATTGTAACACGATATGTTTCGAAATGAACAAAAAAGTGACCTTGCTAGTATCACTCCCTTATCGAGGCAATTTGGTTTCTAATACACCTTGAACCAAATTTTCTATTTTATATTTAGGAAAAGACGAATTAAGCAAACCTCACTTCATGGAATGGAAAGCTATTTGTAATTATGGAAATTTTATTATGATTAAAGTGCAGCCATGAATGGTCTTTTACATAATTTTTGTTTGACTTTCAATAAAACGTAAACACTCGAAGTCACCGGTATTGAATGCTCGTGTTTAATTATTCTTGGTAACCTGAGCATTTTAATATTGAGTCATTGATTATTTTATCGTTTCAATACATTTTAGTGACAACAATTACATTATTAGCGACTGTTTCCTTTTAACTAAAGATTTATTAAATAATGTTGAAATTTGTCGTAAATAAACCTTTTCTTATTGGTCAGTTAGATAAATACATACTTTACTGCGTACTATATTCTAATCAGTACACCGAATATTTATGAATGAATGCAATATTCAAAGCATGTAATTGAAAACGCATCTAAAAAGCTTTTTGCTATCTTTATTTCCTAGGTTTCGATGCGGAATTTAGCAAATTAAATATAAAATTTTATACTATTGGGTAAACAACGTGTGTGTGTGTAAAATCTTTTTGGTTTCTCCGAAACTGCCCTAACGGTTTCAATTAAATATACAGATTAGATTTTCAAATTAATAATTTGATTTAATTGTATTAAATAATTATGTTATTAGATATTTAAACTGTGAATTTAATGACCTCAAAACACGAGGTGATAAGAAAATAAATTAGAATACATTATTTACAAACTGGCCTCTTATAATATAGATAAAAAAAATAAAAAACATCGTTGTTTTATTTTCAGAACTTTATTCATTTTACGAAAAAGAGATATCGAAGAGAGCAAAATGAATACGAAACAAGACATTAAACAAGAAACCAATAAAGAAACCAAGGAAAATGAAATTACCCGATTTTAGTATATAGTGTGTATTTATTGTTAAGTCTACTTTATGCCTATTATGTACCTATAGAAAAATCTCAATAAATGTAAGATTTATATTGAAATTACTTGTTTTTTTCCCTATAAGTAGAATAATTGTTTTCTATTACGATATCTATCAACGATTTCTTATTCAAAAACCATGAACTAATCTTTAGATTTTAGAAAGTTATCATTGATTTTCTAGTTCATAAAAATTTATCTATCTGATATAAAAAAAGGAATTTAATTAAAGTTATTGGACCTGTTCATTTAAATATATGAGATATATATGTTCTACTTTAACGATAACTTCGTTTAAATATAGTTCGACGAACTTCTATAAATAAAATAAAAATGCGTAACATTATTGTGCTAGCATATGTTGTAGTAAAACTAGTATACCAGTATTTAAATATATAGTCTAGTTATTTTATAATAACTCTTTAAAATTATTAAACTATTTCATATAAAAGATAACGTTATTTAAATGAAAAGATATATTCAGTTATGTAAGGAACGTTGCAGATATCGTAAACAATTTTATTTTAGAATATTCACGTCTATTTGTGGTTGTATGTATAAGTATAAGTGTACCTGAATATTTCCCTCTGTCTTTGAGGACCTTGTCATGATTGTCATTATTCTATGTTATTGTTAGAGAAGCGCCGAATATTCGGCAAGTATTCGGCATCTTTTTCACTATTTGGCCGAATATATTCGGTTCGAGTATTTCAATTTTTTTGGCTACACGACACGGTAAGGAACTAAAAGACAAAACAGGATTAATGTCATATTAGAAGTCAAAAAATTCTTATAAATCATGTGTTGAATAAAGCTTAATATTATAAAGCAATTTAACTTCAAATCAACTTTTATTTCGAAACAAATAAAGTCAACACAATTATTTTATTATTGCTAACCTAAAATTAGTATTTAGGATAGTCAACCTTTATTTTGAAAACTAATTCAGAATTTATTTTTAAGCCACAAAACAACATTTTAAAACCACACATCAACATTTATTCATTTAGCCAGTAGTCTAGGGTTGCCAACCATACTTTATAATAAAGTATTATACTTTATTTTTTGGTAATTATACTTTATACTAATGCATACAAATAAAGTATGTGAAAATACTTTATTTTCAACATTTACTGCAATGCATAGAACAAAACAATCATTATGGAATTTATGGGTTAACTATTCAACATATAAGTTAGAACAGATGATGAAAACAATTTATAATTACTGAACGAAATGTGTCTAACATTAAATTCAGTCAGTCACATGTCAATTTGAATGTGTCATCACACGAAATGTTAAATAAAGTTATCAGTAAATATTTTTTCACTTTTTATTGATAAAAGCTTAAATTATATGAAAAAATGGTTTTATTTTAGCAGATATAACGGACTTTTCATACTCAATAATATATCTTGAGGCTAAATTTTAACATTTTGAAATGGTATTTAATAAATTTTATTAGAAACGAATTGTTTATTTATTTAAATTTCAATGTAGATTATCAAAAAATCTTTAAAAATTCAAAACTAGTTAAAAAAAGGTTAGCTTGTGATAAAAACACACAAAAATACATGTTTAGGGCAATATAAACATAAAATGTTAAAAATACTGTTTTTTCTTACAGATACTTTTTTTTCTTACTCAAACAATTTTATACGGTTTTTTCGTCAAAAAAAGTTGGCAACCCTACAATAGCCACACGTAACGTACATGTTAGAACTTGTTTTTGACAAACAAATTTTGAGATGGTAAACCGAATAGTTAGACCGAATATTCGGTTCGGTAAAGGTTAATTCGGGTATTCGATAAAACCACTATTCGGCGCATCTCTAGTTATTATACATTTTACATGTAGATTCAATATTTATCAGTCCTACAAAAAAGTAAGCTAGTCCTAAAATTAAGTAACCTACAATTATATCATTAGAATTAAGCGTTAGTACTAATTAGATAAGTCTCTTTTCATTATAATAAATTGTTTTTTTAATCAAATAGTCTTGTAACATCAGGTTGAAGCATATTGTTATACAAAAGAAAACAATCATTGAAAGAGTAGGTAGGTAGTAGGAGTAGTTACTTTTTAAAAAGTTACTTTTTAAAAGTAATATGTAACATTCAAATAACTAGTACCTACCTAGTACCTAGTAGTTAGCAATACCTAGACCGCATTGCTGGATCATTTCTGGACCCATTGGAACTATTAGACTAAATGTTTATATTTTGGATTGTTTTCCATTACACCGATATGTATATAATATTTACGTTAATTATACTATAATTTTAGGGAAAACAAATAGAGAATAATGCATGCCAGAAAAAAAAATGGCAACTGTAAGACAAATTCGACTTAAAAATTTGATCCTATTTGTCTATGGTTTATGTAAATATTTTTTTACGCAAATATAAATTAATACACAAATGGCACATTATAATTTTACGGTTTCCATTTTATAACGTTTTCGTGATATTTTTACTTTTAAATCATAAAATATAAGGCGTTAAAGTTCTAAATAGTTACAGATAGGTATTTTAATATTATTGTCCGTTTTATATAGACTAAAAATGTTTATGGGATATTTTTTGTCTTAATTTTGAGCATAAAATTCTATGACTTGTGACAGACGGATGACAGAAAAAGGTGCTGAATGATGAAAGATTAAATTAAAAAGTATTTTCTCCCAAAATCTATATATTACAAATATAACAACAAAATTACAAAAAAAAAACTAAAATTTCAATTTAAAGTTTTTCCATTCTTTTTTAATATTTTTATCATCTGATTTATCTTCGGATAAATTTGGGTGCTTCCTTATTAACATTTGTATATATTTTCCTTGCTGATTTGATGGCAGTGAAATGTTGAGCACTTCACAATTCTTTATTATCTCGGTACAGCCTCGCAAATCTCGGTTTTTCACTGAAAGATTCATACATACAATTATTCACGCACAGGATGTCAATATTTACTATTAATTATAAAGTTTTTGAAGATATAACAAATAAATATATTACGTATGTTTTATTGTTATAATGTTTATTTTATTACCACTGCTTGTGTCATTAATTTGTTTTGATAAGACTGTAATGACTTGATCATGTAACTTATATTTTTATAAGGAAAAAATATTAGTCAAAGTGAACCAATCATAAGTCATTAGTTTATCATACCAATATTGACGAAGAATTATCACTTGCTTGCTCTACGTTAAGACGATGTTAATTAGAACAATATATTTATTTATATTATTATCTATATATAAGGTAAGTGTACCATATTATGGGATACTAGGGAGAGAAGAAATTTTAAAGCAACTTTTAAAAAAATATATTTAAAATTAAAACTTTACTAGGTTGACAGATTTTGTTGCTTGAGTGCAGATTTTTTTTATATATATTATACCTCAAGTACATGACCAATTAGTGTTTTTTTTTTGTTGGTTCATCATCGATGATAATGCTGCTATGAAATAAAAATGTCCATGACACTCGGTTCAGTAGTTCAGGAGAAAATGTATCAGGGAGAACGCATTGATATCAATTAAAATGTATTTTTACGGAAAACTTTAACAAGATTTAATTTTCTCGAAATTATCGTTTGTTTACATAGTATTTTCTACTGACAGACACCTCCACCTCGTCTTACCGTGAACACGATTACTGCAAAGCATTCGAAACGTCGGGTTAAATTTAAAATTTAATCATACGCGAGTTAAATCCGTAAAAATAATTTTACTTCAATAGTTTGTTTATAATCGGTCTGATAAAAATCGGTTCATGTAATAATGAGCGAAATTCCTAATACTTTTTTTATGTAAATATTAATAAACGTTAAAAACATTATATTACAATGATTTATGCTTTAAATATTAAGTTTAACATTTATCTTATATATATCTAGTTAAGTGTTTGAAAATATATAAATATAAGCATGTATAGCCATGTTAAACTTATTTAAATTAATATTAATATAGAATGAAAAATAAACCGATACGGGCAGGGATTAGAACCCGCGACCTCCGGATCGGTTTCCCAGAGTTCGCGAGTTCGAATCTCCACCCGTATCGGTTTATTTTTCATTCTATATTTATATAAATATGTAGTTAAGTTCTTGGTAGGCAAGCATTTTTTTATTTTATCGTTAATACTTGAACTATATTTAATTCTTATTGATCATTTCACTTAAAATACATAATCTTTATTTGAATAAGTAATATTACATCAGAATAATTATATTTTAAGGATTGAAATAAAAGATATAAAAATTAAGTACCTATTGGTATGTTGTGCTGATTTTTGAATATCAAGATTTTTTTTAAATATATATTTAATTAAGATGTAGTTTCGATGTTAATTAATGATACATACATACAATATCTATGTTGGGACTAAACATTATAAATGTAGGTGTAAAAGATAGGCGAGCTGTAACCAAAACGTCCTGGGTTCAATACCAGGTTGAGTGACGGAACACTATTAATGTAGGTGTAAAAAATATGAAACTTGTAATGAAAACCTCCTGGGTTTAAATACCAGGTTGAGAAACTGATCATAGTTAAGGTAGGTGTAAAAAAATATTAATGTTATAACCATAATATACTGGGTACAAATACCAGGTTGAGTGACGGAACACTATTAATGTAGCGGTAAAAAATTATGAAACTTGTAATGAAAACACCCTGGGTTTGAATACCAGGTTGAGAAACTGAACATTTTTAAGGTAGGTGTAAAAAAATATTAATGTTATAACCATAATATACTGGGTACAAATACCAGGTTGAGTGACGGAACACTATTAATGTAGCGGTAAAAAATTATGAAACTTGTAATGAAAACACCCTGGGTTTGAATACCAGGTTGAGAAACTGAACATTTTTAAGGTAGGTGTAAAAAAATATTAATGTTATAACCATAATATACTGGGTACAAATACCAGGTTGAGTGACGAAACACTATTAATGTAGGGGTAAAAAATATGGCAGTTGTAACCAAAAGGTTGAGTGTTTGAGTTAATGGGTTTCAATGATTTTTAGCCAGATATAACTTTTTCAGCATAAGAATTGTGAATGGTACGGATTGCCATACTATGCACAAAAATCCAAATTTTTTATTGTTATAATTGTTACCTTATTTACTTATTTTAAGCATACAGATATAACTCACATTTATAGCCAAATAATATTTGTAGTACTTTAGCATACTCTGCCTTCATTCCATATTTCAACAAACATTGTAACAGTCTGACCACTGCATCTTCATTATATTCCTTGAGGATATTAATACTGAATATCGTAGCCCTGAAATTTATGCAAAATTCAAAATATCAAAATACTGTAACTTGTGTTAACATATTATAAGGATAAAAAGGCTTATAATAAAAAACAGTGTCATAAATTAAAAAAATATATGAGAACACAGTAATGAAGATAAAAATGTATTAAGATCAAATAAGTCATCTCTGACACATTTAAAGTGACTCAATGTGTGCACTTGACAAAAGAAAGTTATACACAATTACAATTATTTAATTAAGTCATGTAACATCATATAGCCACATACAGTCTTATAGTCATATTTAGCAATTAGTAAGGATTTGAAGACCTCAAAAATATTTTAGCAACTGAATGATTGATTGATTGATTGACTACCAAAATGTTGTTTTTATAGTATTTATCAATGATTGTGTATATATTTGTGCTGGAAATCTATTATTTTTTTTGGTTTATGTCTTTAGTGTTAGCCCTGTCGGCTATTACAGCGTCACCGGGGGAGCATTCGGGTCAGGAGACCCACCCTTGAAAAGAAGGGGCCAGATGGGCCCCATGGGGAATGACATCCTGAGGGCACCTCAGGTGAGATACGGACCTCGGCTCAAGACATTGTTAGTCAGGAGCCGAAAATGTAACAATAAGATATCAATGTGACCATTCATATTAATCTATAAAAGATGTAATGTTAATTTGTTATTGTTTTATCTTATACTCACTTATCCCACACAATATTCTGCAGTACAGGACATGCTTCAAGCATGTCATTTGAAAGCATTTGATCTGAGAACCATGTGCTAGACCATAAACAGTGCCAGAAACATATCAGAGGATAATTATCATTCCATTTCTTACTGAATTCTAAGACATATTTCTTAAATATGACAAGTGATGCTTCTGATCTGTTGCTTATAGAATCATTGATGAGTTCTCTAAAAATTACTCTATAAAAATTACGTAAACCATCATACTTAATGTATGCTAGTTTTAGTACAGAGAGACCTTTATCGGAATTACCTCTCATGCATTGTGCTTTAGCTATATAGTGAAGAAATTCTCCATTCCTTCGGTATAAATACGGTTCCAGCTTGCATGCATAATTCTGTAGTGATTCTACAATATTCACTTTGCCTAATATGCTGTACTTTCTAAACAACTTCTTCAAAATTGATTCACTGAAAGATTTCTGTTTATCAATACATTCTCCTAGGACTATAGTAATTTGTTTGTCGTTATTCGTAGACATTAACTCTTGTAAGTAATTATCAATTTCATCTGTAGTCATGGCCGTTAAATCTTTATATCTTTTACTGTCCATCTCCATAAAATTTCTCAGACTAAAATCATTTACAAAATGATTTTTATCCCGAACCCTTAACCTTTGCAAGGGTTCATTAGTAAATGGTTCAATCAAATCAACATGTGTTGTATAGCAGGCTCTAGACCTGAATTTGCGACTTTGTGCATACATCAAGCGCAATAATTTATTGCTATTTTTTATACGCTGCATTTTAAAGATCCTAGTATATTAAAAACTATGAACTAGTTAATTCTTATATACATACTTATAAAGTTATTACAATTAAAACTATGTAAATAAAAAATACATCTTAGAAGTTAGAACCTTAAGTACAGTCAGTCATTTATCAATGCCAATTGTCAAGTAAAACATAAATGTCACTGTTAATCCTTTGTAATATTATGTTTGGAAATATGAACCTTAAAAGATAAATTGAATTAGAAAAATCAAAAAAATCTTTAATTATTTTTTAAAAGGTTTATAAAATTACATTGGTATATAAATACGTTTCTAACTCTAAAATAATATTCAAAATTAAAAAAAACGTGGGACATCTATTGGTAAGTAGCCAAAACTCTTATGATATATTATCACTATTAGAAGGCAGATGGCATTAGCTATCTGAAATAAAGCAGTCGATGTGTAATATATGTATTGTGTTTTAGATATTTTATTTTACATAAAACGTTGAAAATTATTATTAGTCCATTGAAAAGTTACATTTGGGGTTGCGTTTTTTAGAGGACGCAAATTTATTTTTTTAATGTGTAGGGGGGGTCAGTAGAAGCTTAAGTTCAAATTTGTGGGGTCGCCACCCTTGTCCCACGGCCGCCATCTTGAAAATAGGGGTTGAAATGGTTTTTACGTTATATCTCTTAAACTATTTATCAGATAAAAAAAATTATAAACATTTTTTATTAAAAATTAAATTATCTACAACTTTGGTCTAGTAACTTTTTGTCGTAGAACTATAAATAAAAAAGTTATAAGCGAAAATGTTAAGAAATTCGAGAACAAAATTTCTATTTTTCGATATAACTTTTTTTTGGATCATTTTACGAAAAAATGATATTAAACCATTTTTGTAGATCGTTTTTTAAGGAACATTTTTTATAAGCAACATTTTTTTATTAGGTCAATAGCTAAGGTTTTACAGCGCTCTGAAGTGAGTACTATTTTTCAGCACTCTTTCGTTTTTTTTATGTGGTATCCCCAGGAGGCCTAATCCATGGGCAATTTCTAGACAAAATAATGTTATTTATTATTATATATTGAAAAATGTCTATCAGATATTATTTTTTCATTCTCTTCGATGGTCCAGGCTGCGAGAAAAATCTGAACCAGTATCCGACGTGAATGTTTGTAGTATAATGTGAGTTGGTATTGGCGTCATTGTCCTTGACTCATTTTCTAATTCATTTTCTTCAAGTGATGTTGATATGTCCACGATGTTGCTGCAGCTTTCACCACCACAATAGAGGCACACTGATGAACATTTAAGGCCTGCTTTTCGGCAACCGCACGCACTTCCACAATTTCCTTTGCATCTACAAAAGATTAATTTCATAAGTTCGGAGGGTGCTGGAGGCTTGGAAGCTTGGATTGGCATCCAAAATTTTCCATGCTTTTTCCAGCCTCATTCTTCTGGATCACAATATTTACGAAACCATAACTGAATCTGATATACTCGGAAACTGTGGAAACGAGCTGCATCTTGTATTGGAGGAAGTGAAGAGAGATTAAATGCATTTTCATTCACTGTCTTAGCAAATCGTTTGTATCGCAGAGTGTCTAGAGTATCGTCTTTATTTCCGCCATATAGAGAGAAGAACAAACGTTCGCCAACAACACTGAGTAACGATGACTCGACTTTTTCACTCATAAATAATTTAGTTCCACTTGCTAACTCTGGATGCTTCTGCAAATTTTTTATAAATTTGACTTTGCCCATGTTATACGCTGCTGACGTTGTGCCACATCCTGAGAAGGCATGGAGAAACAGTAAATTCTCAGCTATTACGTCGTCATATTTAAAACAGATAGACAGACAGTACAATTGTTCGGACGTACGCCCTTTTGAAGGTTTTTAAAAAAATACATTAGTTTGATTCCTTCCAAATGCCGTCAGCAATACAAGGATGTCGATGTCTTCTGCTATGATTGTCACCGAATCATATGACTGTGATGCAGCAAGCGCACAACGGACGATGACCGCATCTGCATCCGATTCAGCCTGGTCGACAGTAAAATCAGTTTTGTAGTGGGGAAAAGGGTCAAACATAGTTTAATAATAGCATAGGAATGTTAAGATCATAATAAATTGTATGAATATAAAAAATATAGATAGAAAAGTAAGTCTAATTTTTAGTTTTTATTGCATCCCTATGAGCATTCGAGAATCCGTTCAAGTTTGGAGCGCTGTAAAACCTAGATAAATAAATTAAAATGAAACAAGTATAAAGAGGAAATTGTTCGTTGAAAAACCCTCTAAAAAATTGCTATGATGTAATTTTATTGTAAAATGAACTGAAAAAAAGTTATAACCTCCAAAAGGAAATTTGTTACAAAATTTTTACTTATTTTTGTTTATAACTTTTTTGTTGGTCACTTGACGATAAAAAGTAATATAAATAAAATTGTAGGAAATTTAATTTGCTAAATTTTATTTTTAATTAAATTTTCTGTAGGGTAATTAGTTTACGAGATACAGAGCGAAAACCCTTTGCACCCGTTTTTCCAAGATGGCGGCTGTGGGACAAGGGTTACGACCCCACAAACTTGAACTTAAGCTTCTACTGACCCCCCCTACACATTAAAAAAATAAAATTGCGTCCTCTAAAAAACGCAAGGTAAGGCCTAAAAAATGTAACATTTCAATGGACTATATTTGGTGGCCATTCAATTGGAAATATACATACCTAGTTAATGGATATGTAAAATGATTATAATCCTGTTAGTGATGTATAGCCTATTTCAAATCCATCCGTATAAATAAAATTGAAGATCTATTTTTTTTTTTGTCTGACTAGGTATATGCTTTTTTTTTAATTAAAAATGGTATGAACTTTTTATCAAATATCAAGGGCTCGATCTTACGACAATAACATTTATTTTAAACTAAGCTAGGTATATAAATAAAAGGTATTGTAGTATTATTTCTCTGTTTTATGGGTATTAAATGTAACACAAACCTTTTAAAAATAACAGAGTTGGTACCTACTTAGATATAAGCATGAATTAATATTTAATAATTAGAATTAATATAGGTTAATAACCATGAAACGGGTTGAAATAAAGTAATATAATAGAAAAATATGTTTTAATCATATATTCATGTATAGATACATACGTAATAGGTACGTTAATTAGCTTCAGATAAATTATGTACGCAAGGGACAAAGGAATGTTTATTTCTTCACCCAGCTATTAAATTATAAAAAACACCCCCTTTATTAACATATCACGTGTCACAGATAGTTGTTATTTAATTAAATTTAAATACCTCATAAAATCTTTACAAAATTTATTAACACTGAAAAATAAAAAATATATTATGTGTTGATGGTAGTAAAGAAATCAAATTTAAAAAATGAACAGTTGTTCTGCGATCCGTTGACAAAAACACAAATATCGAACAATGTGTAGAACATACACTGAACACCTAGCAATAGAATTTTCAATAAATATTAAACGTACAGATTTTGCATTATTACTATTTCACTAAATGTACATATTTTGATGGTTCCAGGGATATTTGTTCTGTATACAATTTAATATTTGGAATCAGAAAAACCCCGATTCCAAATATGTATATAACTCCATTTCGCTAAAAAAAATCAAATAGACTTAGAACCGTCGACATATTCCTAACTAAATAACACAAGCCGAAAAAATAACAAACACACATTGATTCTTTAAGATGTTAATTACTGTCTTAAGTAAGTTAAGGGTTTAACTCTTATTTAGGGTTCATCTTAAACTGAGCCCGCAGCGAGCACTGAACCCAACTTAATCAAATGAGTTATGCTTTGTTCCTCCACATCTTTGTATTTTTTATAATTGTTGACTGTCATTACCCTTTTTGATGTCTGTATTGTTTAAGTGAGTGTTACGAATTGATTTTATTTATGACTTGTCATTGAGGGGACAATGTAACAAACAGGTTAAAGCACAACAGAAACTTTGAGAGGAACTTGTGTTTTATTATTTTTGACATAAAACTGGCACGACAACTTTACAAATAAAATTATTTATTTTATGCAGTATGTATATATTTTTTTTTTTTTTATATGTTCTAGGGCAATGCTTGACTACATTCCACCTGATGGTAAGTGGAATGTAGTCTTAGATGGTAAGTCGCATTGCCCTAGCAACCTATTCACTCTTCTCTTGAAATACAAATATTAACTATGTATATGAAATACAAATATTAACTAAACATAGCCCCTGTAGGTTTTTTCCTGCCAATTTGTTTTACTATAATACTGTCAGTGGCGTTTGACATTTTCACAGGTTCATTTCAATGTTATCGCAGCTATCTGACGGTGACTTTTAGAGAGGCAAACATTTCGTTTTGTATTGTGCTAGGATTTTTATAAAAACTTTTTCATTTAACTTTTATAAATTAATATTTAATGCATTATTTTAATTTTAATTATTTACGCCATTCAATAATAATACTAATAACAGTACGAATTGCACACATTGATTATTATTACAAATTATTTGCTTGTGTTAAGGGTGTTAGACAACGATACAAATACATAGAAATATACACTATAGATAATGAGAATATATTTAATAAATGACCAAACCTAGAAATACAGACATCTATGTTCATCACATACATGCCTGTCCCTGTCGGGAATCGAACCCGAGCCTCATTGTGTCTCCTTACGTTAGGCGTCTGCGCTAACCACTCGACCAACGAGGTGGTACAATTGGTATTTATCGTTTTAGTTAATATATAGAATTGTTATACTTTTTTCAGGATGTACAATAAGGCATATTATTATTATCATTTGAAGAAGATTTCTTCTATAATATAATTATTATATAATAGTTAATAGACATACCTGTCTCTTAAACTGTTTGCAGTCAGCTATTTAAGCCCGTTACATCATTTACCGCTTTAATACTGTCACAATACGATTAAAGAATGGGTAATATATTCACAATAGCTTGTAGTTATCGATAAAATCAGAAAGTTATCGATTGTCACCCTCATTGTACTGTCTACACCCCTATTATGAGAACGCAGGATGCTGAACTAGGCGTGGATATCAAACAATAGTCTTTATTCCACGGTTGTCTAGTTAGAGTTGTATATCTAGATCGTGTGACGATTGTTTTTGTCTAATGCCGCCAAGGAATGGGATACGGTCGGGATAATTTAAATATTTTATATCCTTTGTCCGCATCCACTATCAATGGATTAAATTATGAATAAAATGACTTGGGGGCGTATCCAGAAATAATTCATGTAATAAAATATATTTATAAATTATCTCAGGTATTTTATTTGAAAAATAATAATCTTTACCTTACTCTATCGTACTGGAATTGAAGTACTTTTGTACAGAAAGTGAATTGATACAACTGTCAATATAAATGATGGGTAATATCTTTTTAAATCCAATAAGGTATCGGTTGGAATAAAAGAATTCTACCAAGCTTTTACTGCAGTCCCACAAGAGATTGCTTTAGTGGGATTGATCTTCTGTAGTCCTTTACTTTAATAATTATGTTATTTTTATGTAATACATATAAATATTCTGTGTTTAAACACATTTTAGATAATCATTATGCATAATTTTCTAGTCAAAATTTTTGTTAATTATAAATAACATCTAAATTTATAAATCTAGGTTTTTACAAAAAATATATATTGAAAGATGATATCTTTAAGAAAAGCGTTGAGTTTTATTTATTTATTATTATTTTTTATATTTTTAACGTCAGGAATCCTCATGGATACACACCTCCATCCAGGGGATGATGGAGGCAGTTATGTGAAACTCCTACTCACTAAACCTGACGGTTGCCACCGCCGTCATAATGGGACACCACGGGATCGCTTTCGCACTCACCGCGATGCCCCGACATGATCCACGGAGAGGGCACCCCGCAACGAGGAGCACCCATCCCTTTTTCGCAGGCTTGAAAGATTGTGGAGGGATCCCCTCCTCCCTATCCAAGCCTGCTGCCTCTGAAGGGGGCCGAGACCCCCTTCTGGCCGGACTCAGTCTCAGGGAATCATGTGTAAAACCCGAATCGATCATCATCGACCTTGTCCAGCCCCACCGCGGTAGTCTCCCCGAGAGGAGAGCACCGCTCAGGCACCCTGGAAGAGCACACTCCCATAAGACCCAGGTGATGCGCAGGCAGCCTCACTGCAACACACTGGAGTCGAACGTGAGTCCGCTCACGTAGGGGACTCAACGTCGAACCCGACAGGCCTTTACCGCCGGCCACGGTGATCAGCCGAGACCAGCAAGAAAAAGGCATAAGTCGGGAATCCAGCACACCCAGACTAACCAACACCAAGCGCAACCGTGGCGTCACACTCGGCAACGATTAATCCAGGCAACGTCTCGAACGGTCTCCCCACCAAGCACCCTCTCTGTAAAGTGTTTGGTGGAAAGAGGTCCAGACCCTAACCGCCGCAGACGGCCTCTCCCTCAACAAGAAAGCGACTGCCACGCACCACCCCAAACAGCCACGGAAGCACTCCACAGTCCACTCTGTTATCAGAGAAGTATAAGGAGCGATTCCGCAGTAAAGTAGGCCTGCGCCCTTCCCCCCTCGAAGCCCAGGCCAACTTTCCAACGGGATCCACGATGGAAAAAGGCCCGAGCCCCCCCCCCCACAGGGCAGTCCACCCCGAAAGGTTACACGCCCTGGCCAGTCATGGACCGGGCACAAAACCCCGTGACCGTCCCCCACTGCGCCGGGTATTAGCCAACGGGAGAACCCGAAGGTTCTCAGTAACCGTTGTTGCCCAAGGAACACCACGAGGAGGTTCCCGGCGTTCGCCTCCCGTATTACAACCTCTATATTAACTATTCAAGATTATCAACATATTTACATAGCTCCCAATCTATTGCCTGTAGGTTTCTAAAATCTGTTAATTTTATATTATACTGAAAATACTAAAATATTCATTGACAGATTTTAGACCACATACAAATTATCTGACTGGCTCATTGCCCTTATTTTAGTATGGATACATATAATTAAAAAAAGTATCCCTCGCGTTTCCTGCCGGTTCTTCTCCATAAATTTTGGAAACTTGCAACTAAAGTTGCACATATACATATATTGCACATATTTATATGCCATTTATTGCACTTATGAAACGTCAGTTTCATAAGTGCAATATATGGCTGTAAATAAAAAAACTTTGACTTCGAAATCAACTTTTATCAAAAATCGTGCTCAATGATCTTTCTCCATAAGAATGCGAAAACGGTAAAGAAATCGTGATGTCTCATCTATCTGTCGGTGGACTTACATCTTGTATCAATGTTATCTCCAACTGACCATAGGGTCAATAGAAATATCGCTTTTATGGCAAATAGGTTTAATAAGTTATATTATAAATAAACTAGTTCCTTGCTGCGAAAAGGTAATAAATATTCAACCATTTTATTTTATCCTATAACCCAATTAATTTCTGTAGCAGTTTGTCATTGAAAGTAATTTCTTTCTACTATAAAATTCTGCCGTATTTTCATAACACACACCACCACACATCTAAATTGTGAATAAATTCAATATAAAAGTCAAATACTTAAATTGACTTTTAAAAATATACTTCGAATATACTTACTCTAAAAAAGATTTGTAGAGAAATTCTTGTTAAATAGAAACTATGGTTAATGTTGTCATAGTTTCCAAGTTATTATTAAAATAATAAGTAGCTGACAATTACTGTTTAAGTTAGATTACTTTCGGTTGAATATAAAAACTAAGATAACTAAAGTAAAAAACCTTTTTTGATGTTTTAACAAGTCATCGTAATTATATAATAGTATTGTTATAAGTCTTGGTTACGTCTCAGTAGTACCTAATACGAAAAAAAATGAAGAAAATGAAGAAAACCGTTAAAAAATGGATATGGATGGATGGATGGATATTATTTTATTTTAACATTTATTAAATAACTATCCACTCCACTATCTACGTAAGTAGATAGTGGAGTGGCTCTAACATTTAAAAGTCCTTAAGAGATTTTAAATTGAAACATTCAAAATAATATAAACTACATAATGTTTTATTATCACAGTCTGCCTTTAATTTGTACAAATGCAGCATGATGTTAACATTGCGTTTATCGAAAATTAATAAATTAAATTAAATTTAAATCAACGTTTAACATTTAATTTGTTAACATGCTGCGAGAAGACTCTCGTAAACACGATTGCTGCAAAGCATTCTCAACGTTGGATTAAATTTAAAGTTTATAATTTAAAATATAAATCCAATTATACGCGAGTTAGATTTTAGAATACTAACTTTATTCCCTTTTCATAATATATAATTAGTACAAAAAAATTTCACGTTTACGAAATACCTACCTTTTATTTGGCTGATGTTACGACCGAGTCAATAAGAGGTAGAGTAGAGGTCAATATGTGATCGCTGACTCGTACCCGTTCATTCCCGTTTTTTTTTTTAAAATAGTTTTCTTTAAATGTGTACTCGTGAAAATTTAAAAAGTACCGTGTATTTTTATATTCAAAATATAATAACTTATAAATGTTTCTGTCAGTCACACTTCTTACCAGCTAACCGTATTAATTATCGCAAAATAAGATATCATAAACCTTAATCAGCATTCCCGATTAATTATATAAAAAAAAACTTGTATCTTGTAACTAAGTGTATAAATCATTACGAGTATAACATATACAATTAACTTCCAATTATTATCAATACCATTAACTGGTCAGTAAACGACTTCTACTAAAATAAATCTTGACAACTGATACTTATAGATATTAGATATAGATTGCAATACATTACTATCTATCTATCTAGTTACAATACTCTTCCATTGCCTTTTTTGTAACTAATAATAAGAGGAAATGGTACCACTATAAATCATTTAATAACGAACTTACAACTTAACAGAACGCCATTACGTAACATAATAAATTTTTATTAAAGAACGTATTTATTTTTTTTTAATTTGTACTAAATAAATTTCGAAGCATTCAGCTTTGGTTATATTTAAAGCACAAAAGAGGTTTATCTGTAGCGATTCTCAGATAATGTTTCCGGGGTTGTCGCATTGTACAAAGGGAGAAGACTAACATCTTTGTTATCTTTGAGATGTATTTGTATGTAGATTCTATTATTGCCCAAAATATAGTAATAAGAACTAATAATAATTTTCTTCTCATTGAAATATAAAAGTTGGAATATGGTTTGTCAAATTTAATGGACAACCAACAGCGCTAAACCTAAAGAATAAAACAATGTTGCTTGACAAAATTGTTTTTAAAACCTTCAAGCCCAACCCAATTTCAATAATGTGGAATGCTGTGACAGACATTAATCTAGATCTCTTAGACCTTAAGGTCAACCGACAGCGGCTGCAACATCGAGTTCCCGCTTTGAGGTACCATATTGAACTAACGGTTTATTTATTCCATGGTGTTAAAATTACCATTTATTTTAAACATAATTTAAATTTAACTCAATTTAATTGCAAAACATCTATTAAAAGATGTACACAAATTATTAGAAAGTATTTTAATAATTATAAATGACTGCGAGTTATTATTCATACAAATATATTTTCGTCTAAACAGGATAAATAAATGGGTTTGAAATTTTTTTTTTAATATTAAAAAAAAAATAGTACATGCAAATGTATTCGTCTTTACATAATGTGAAATTAAAAAAATGCAATATGTATAAAAAAACGACACATACAAATATATTAGTCTTTACATAATTTAATAAAATCGGTAAAAAAAATACAATAAAAAAAAACGATACACACTAATCATTCGTCATTAAATGTTTTTAAAGAATGCGATTAAAAAATGCAATAAAAAATATAATAGTACATGCAAATATATTCGTCTTTATATAATTCGAAACAAAAATTAAAAAAAAATGCAATATGTACAATAAAACGATACATGGAAATATACTTGTCTTTAAATTATAAAAAAAAAATTAAATCTAGGATGAAAAAATACGTAAGTAATACTCAACATGGATTGCCAAGGAGATCAGATGATAGAGTGAAGGTCAAACCGCAAGTGGATGAGATATCTAGATATTTACCGCAAACACTAGATATAACTCCCGCATCTGAAGAACCTAATTGAGAATAACGGTAGCCCTCATGCCGTTTGAAATTAGAACACTCGCTAAATGACTGTGTTGCTATATACGGTGCAGATTAATTAATCCTTTAATTCACGTGTTCTGTATTTTATTTGAAGTTTTGTTTTTTATTTACCACATTTTTGGGGTTTTTTTAATTACCCCACTTTTTCGAGTTATGATTAGTCAATTAATGCTCGAATGTTGTAATGTTTTTAACTTGAAAAGATGCTTTGCAGCTCAGGTGATTTTTGTTTTGTTTGTTAGTTTAGTTCATAAACTTAACATATTTCAAATTTGATTTACTACTACTTACCAGCTTTACATAAATTCTCGATTTTTTTACAAATTTATCCCTGTTTTGTTTTTTCTATTTTATGATGTGGGTGACAATTTTTGTCAGTTAATTTTTAGTCAGTACTACCTAAAAGTAACTAGACTTTTTTTATTAGTGGTTTTATTAAAATGGAACTCCGAATGAAACTCCGAATGAAAAAGGTTTTGTTACATTATATTTGGAATTTGGATAACTTCTTACCATTTGAATCATTTAAATGATTTTCACTCTGAGGCGGTTGTGAAACCACCTGTGAACACCTGTCGGTTTTTAAAAAAATCTATGCCTAGCATTAACTTCCTTTAATAGCACTAAAACGACATTATTATCCACAATAATATGAAGCTCGAATATTATAAATTATTTCTTTAGCTACAGACAGACCGGCATTACATACACAATCGTTTACATGTTAGTTTCTATAATAAATATACCAACGTAAACATTAAATATATATATTTCATAGTGATATAAACAGTGATATAAACTCGCCTTTATTTATCATAATTTAGGATGATATGTAAGTAATTAGACATATGGTATATCTTTCCGTTTTTAACATTACTGTTATCAGTTTCATTATTTGTTCTCTGTTTTTTAAGGCTTATCTACCTGTGTATCATTACTTTACTTTTACAGGATGTGCAAAAAATAATCTCGATGCGGTAGCTCAGTTGGTAGAGCGACGGGACTGTTTCCCAGTAGTCGCGGGTTCAAATCCCTGCCCGTATCGGTTTATTTTTCATTCTATATTTATATAAATTTAAATAAGCTTAACATGGCTATACATGTTTATAGATATTATCAAACATTAATCTCGATGAGATTATTCGTATTAAACTTCTACTTACGACATACAAACTTTCTAAAACAAATGCTATAATTACTAAAATTCAAGCCTTCGTAAATAAAACATAAATAACAAACTCAATTCAATACCTAGGTTGTCCTAGATAGTCATAGAAAAGCACTAAATAAACATCATAACCATTAAGCACTATACTCCTTATCTCGGAAATATCAACTTGAATTGAATCGCCAATTAAATGAATCGTTTCTCAGATCATCGTCGCAAATAGTTGAATAGACTGTGTAAATTATCAGTGGCTATTACTTATATTATCACTGATTTGGTTAGCACGTCACTCCGCTGGGTCCAAAAGGCGCCGAACGCATAAATTGCTTAAGAAAACAGACCGCCCACAATAGAAACTACCACTTACGCTTAAATCTTTACAATATATAAGTGATTCACCACTTATTAATGCTTACGATACCGTATAGATAAGTAATTAATTGTAGGTTTTAAAAACAATAAGAATATTTTTTATATAAATTACTCAGGAATTGCTACAGAAAGTAATATTATGATTATTTTTAATATTCTGGGAATTTTTTGTTATAAATAAGATAATTTTTTATTAGATTTATATGTATTGAAGTTTATGTTCTGTTTCTAATTTTAGGTTTTAACAACAATAAGAATATTTATTTTTAAACGTACTAAAGGTTGCTACAGAAAATATTTTTTGGTGATAATTTGTAGACCACAAATGTGTATTTTGTTATAAATAAAATAATTCTCTATAAGTATGTATGTATATGTATTGATGATTGTGTTCTGTTTCACTGATATAACATCTATGGACAATAGAGCTGGAGCCCTGGTGCAGCAGTTAATTTATATTGTCCAGCAATTGCGTTTATTTGTGGGTTGTTTGTGACGCGGTGTATCAAAGACTGATAGAAATTGATTGCACATTTGTGCGAGAATTTGAATGACAGTGAAAGAGGTGTTAGTTTTTGTAATAAATGATGGGGGGGTTGAGTTCAAACGCATTAATAAACAGGAAAGTTAACCAAGACAATCATATAATTTGCAAACATATAAGCAGAAAATATTAGAAATCCTTTTATTTAAAGAATAAGCTAATTGCATGATAAATATAATGTTAAATTCATCGAATCTGTCAACGATCCGATAGTTCAATAGCTAGAGCGACGGAACACTTCCAGAGGTCGCAGATTCGAATTCTAATCTTCCTGATTAATGTTAGGTTATATTTATTAATAATGTACAAATTAATTGTTAAAAATATTGTTACAATACCTCAACCTCGCCTAAACTTTACAATACCTTCAAAGAATAACTATATCTCATAACGCAAGCGTTCCCACTTGATATAGTATTGTCAGTAAACATTGCAACGAGTAGTTTAGTATCCAGCGTCATCGTAAAGTAACTAATGTTATACTAGAATGGTTTCAAGACTTTGTTTCATATGATCGGGAGATAATATTTTTATCCTTGTATTGTTGATACACTATGTTTTGATTTGTAATTTAACCCAGCTGTGGGAATTGTGTATAATGATATTTGAATTTGAATAAATAGTAAGACCTTACTAGATAATAAACCTGTTTGATTATTTTGTGTAATAAAAATAGTATTAAAAACATTTTTTCCGGTAATCTCAGTTTCTTTTCCTGGTAATGTCAAATAATTTTTTAATCTATACTAATTACATTTTCTTATGTTCTTGAAATTAGATGGTTTGAAAGAAAATCATAGGTATTATTACAATTAGTTACATTATGATGGGTTTTATGTGGTTTAATATATTTTTACATATATACATATATATTGATTTCAATACGTGTTAGGATATATCGACGTATTTCCTCTAAATATACAATGAACAATGCACGATTGCCGCAAGCGAGACAATAATGGCCTCAGCACATGTGAGTTACTCACCCAACGGGATTTAGAAGAATATTTTAAACATTCCACACATATTCATAGAAAATTTACTATTAATTTACATAGATGTCTCTACTTTTGGGTTTGATCGTTTATGAATAATATTCGCAGTATTTATGTGTGTTTCTATGTATTTGTATCGTTGTCTAACACCTTAACACAAGCAAAGAATTTGCTTACTTAGAGGTTAGATTAATATGTGTTATTTGTCCTATGATATTTGTTAATATATATATAATTTGTTAATATATATATTTGTACCTTTTTACGTAGATGAGTCATAAAAATAGGTCAATAACTTCACAAACACAATGTTTTGTACGAAATTTAACATAAATTTGCGTCGTTATTTGCAAAGTGTTAACTGTTGACATGCAACCAAGTGAAACGCTAACAGTTTTATGGATTATCCTTTTGACAATTAGATGTTAACACTTGACTTAAACATCTGTGGAGTCGATGTTATGGTTGAAATTTTTGTTTGAATATACGACTAAAATAAATAAGAAATTGTGTTCAAATTATGAATAATGTAATATTGAGAGAAATGTATTATAAAATTAATAGGTATTTTTAGCTGCGTATCTATCGAAATATGTTAATACTAATTTTAATATGATCAACAAATAATCACAGTCTCCACGGATTTTGTATCAACAAATGTTGTCATTGTGGCGGTTCCTCTGGTTCTTCATTTTACTCAAAATATTTCTATCTAATGATAGATTTATATTTTTATACGTCAAGTTTATGATAGTTATTATTTTATATGCAATAGTATAAATATTTGTCAGGTAAACTTCACGCCTCCAATACTATTAGTACACAGTTTACAAACTAATACATTAAGAAATATATATTTATATTTAGTTATTTAGATGATTTATAGAATATTCCTAAATAACTAAAGATAAATATAATTTTTAACAGATTTTTTTTTAATAATTCAAAAGATTTTATAATAAAGTATTATTTAGTACACCCTAAAAGTTTTTGTAACTTCAAAACTCGTACTAGGGATACAATACCCGTTGATATTATTACCCAAATTTTAAGGTAATTTTTAAGCAAAATTACCCTCAGGTATGAGGTAATACAATACAAATGAAGTTTCCGAGTATTCATTACGTGTACAAGTGTTTGGGTGACAATAAATTATAATAACAGACGTTTTATTGAAATTAATTGTATTCAAAAAATATAAGATTACAAACACAAGTGGCTGAACTGAATATACTGGAATAATTGAATTTATACACGTTCATATATTAATATATTTTTCTAAACTTGGTATATTTTTAGGGTTCCGCACCTAAATGGTAAAAAAAGACAATTACTATAATTAAGATTCGTCGAGGTAGAGAGACTTTTACTAAGACTTCGCTGTCCGTCTGTCTGTCTCCAAATTTTATCTCATGAACTGTGCTTAAAATTTCACAGATAATGTATGTATGTATAATGATGCCGCTATAACTAAAATTGTTAAAAACAACATAAAATAAATATTTAAAAGAGCTCCCATACAACAATTTTTTTTTTGTTTGATTGTAATAACTTTATATTTTTTACCCTATTGTAAAAGGAAAAACTAATAGATTGACTTAAAACCGAGTTAAATTATAATAATGATGTAGACGGCGTTTGGTCAAAAATAGAATATATTTGGTCACTATAGTGACACGAGGAAGGTGTCGAGAATTCGGTAATGAGCATGGTAAACGATATCGCCTATTCGATTACGCGTCAGGGTTTTAAGAATGACACTACTTTGGTTATTTCTAGCGCGACTTTTGGATCTCTAAAATTAATATGATTTATTATTCATTAATGTGTAGGTATATTATTGTTTTGTTTGTTTCCTGAAAATGATTTATGTCTGTAGTTTTTTTTTATATTATTTTACCTATTACTCAATCATTTTATTTTTATGTACAGAACAGTACAGTGTACCTTAACGAATACTGTGAGCAATTTATAAAAAAAATTAGGCAAAAAAATATCATTGATAATTTACAAGAACTACGTTGTCAACTTTTTTTTGGTAAGTATATTGAACAACTCACTAAATCATTTTTTTGTACTGGCTGTTGCCACCGACTTCTTCCATTTTCCGCTCATATAAGCCATTGCAAACAAACGGCCATTCACTCAAATATATATAACTCAATTATTTATTAATTACATTTAAGATCTGTGTCATATACTGAACAAGAAATCATTTAAAATATGCATATAAATGATTATATTCAGTTATTTCTGATTAGTTTTATTAAATATAAAAATTAATTAGGTACATTGTGACAAAAATAACATGATTTAAACTTGTAACTAAATCGAAATATTGAAATTCTTATAATACTGTTAAAATACAAAAAAAAACACAATAATGAAAGTCACACGATGTTACGTACACATAATTTTGTTATTTAATCTGTAATCAATTATAATATATTTTAATTACCCAATAATTAAATGACATTGATATTTTTTATAAATCATTCGATACAAGAGGAACCAAATATCTGTCATTACTTGTCATGTGACAATCATTAATATAATGATATAATCGAATATTATTGACTTGTGGAGATATCATTTACATATTTAAAAATATATTTTTTTTCTTTACAGTATAGATATAACACTAATTCATTCACAATTTCAATAAAAACATTCTCAAGTATAAAAAAAGATTTACGTGAACTTTTAACTTGGTTATACATATTTTAAACATTACCACATTGTTATATATATATGGTTGTAACTGATAAAAGTTAATAGTACATATTTCAGCTTTTTTAAAGCAAATAAATCTTGCAAGCTTTAAATTTAAAATGTTAATGTATAAAATTCCAAAGTTCAACAGATGATTTTAACAGGTTGTCGAAATTATTGAGGTCCAGTGAATTAATTATATTCAATTAAATATAATTATTATAATACTGATAAGAAGTAGCATCGAAAGATAAATAATATAGCTCATTATAAAGATACAGGGAAAGTTAAAAAGGGAAAATTATAATTATTCAATTATTCACAAAGTTCAACCTTGGTCAAAATATTTTACTTTCTATATAAAACACATAAGAAGATACTAATTAGTTATTACATATTATCATTTTCAAAAAAAAAAGTTCTAACATTGTTGCTATACATATCATTATATTCATATTATTTTCAAGATTCTTCTCATATAAATATATTCTTTCCCTGTTTACAAAAAAGTTCCGGTGATGTAAACTCTACTTCAATTAGGAAGGCCCTTAGTGAATGAATGAAAGAATGATATTTATGAAAATAAATAAATATTAATCCGTCTATGTTTTTATATACAGAATGGGCTGTATGATATCACACTTTGTATGGTTTCGGAAATCTTTTGATTTACACAAAATAAACATTTTCGTCTGAGTATTTAAAAAATAATTAAAACTTTTTACAAAATCGTATTTCTAAACTAAACAGGACCGTTGTTTTTTTTTTAATATTACTTCGATGTCATGCCAATGCCATGAAGCATGCCATGAAGCCAGTCATATCTATAACAATAAATTCAAAAATATTATCTTTTATGTAACTGTTAAGTACTGATTCAAAACTTAACAAATTTCCTTCTTCTGTATGAGCAGAAAAATAATTGTTCTGTATGAGCAGTAAAATTCTGTATGAGCTAAAATTTTGAAGAGACCCTTAATTATTTTTACATTTTCTTGAACGTGTAATCAGTTTTCAGATCTGAATTTAAAATTGAGAGCACGTGCAGAGTATAGAAAAGTGAGTACTATTGTAAGTTACGACGGAATCGGGGACCATAGTGCATACTGCATAGTCGACTTAGACCCGCGTTCGAGCTCGGACGTGTTGCTCGACGGACCGATGACTTTATCACGCGGCTTTCGCTAAACCATTGCCTGATTGAAAGTAATCCATAAAAAAAAACAGACTGTCATTCAATTTCCCGCGTATTAGTTTGTGAATGTGTCATTTTTTTGTGATCCGAAAATATGAGGTCAGTATGTGATATTTAAAATGGAGCACATATTTTGTTACAATTAAAAATTGTTTGTTATGAAATAAAAGATTTGCGTCAGAAGACATCCGCTCCGGATAAGAACAAACTCCAATTTAACTTTGACCTAGACCGCAGTTTAAACTCATTATCGGATGTTTGCTAACTAATTATTCAACAGTAGGATTAGTTTTCCGGAAGAGCGTCTATAAACTACGTGTGAGTAAACCAAGGAGGTTGATTTATTAAAAAGTAAAATATATTAAGTACAGTATATTTAAAATATTTTTATTTAGTTTTTTTTTAACTTATCCTGACAAAATATAAAAACTTTTTGGTGTATTAAAAATTGATACATTGATCTAAAATTTGTTTATGAATCTGTTGCAGTAACTTTCAAGCGCCTGGTGTTGCCGTTTTCCAATATTTCCAAGTTCTTGCCCAATTAATGTAAACTGGCTTTCAACGGTTCGTCTGCTTTTGGTTACGATATCGTTCTTTTATACTGATAATAACCGCTCTGTTTATAAAGGTTAATCGGTGTTCTGAAAATCGTTCGTCATACAGACATAATGTAACAGCATGACTTTTCAAAAAAAAAAAATAGGTTCCATTTTTGTATTTATATTTTAAATTATATGTACATTTGCAAACAGCCAATGGGCTTATAACGGTGTAGGATATATTATGGAACGGGAGAATAAATTGCGATTTGCGTATCGTGCAGTGTTTCTTGTTGGTCGGTAATTTATATAGGTAATTCCCAACCCTAGACTAGGTCATAACGCGATGTAAACGCTTTCACGCTATGCTTATTTTAATTCAGGGCTTATTAAGATAACCGTTAAGCTGCTTTTTAAATTGTTTTTTTTTTTTTTTTTTTTTTTTTAAATTGATGCTTTTCTTGCTCACCAGTTGAATATATAAATAATTATGTACATATACTTAAACATTTTTTTTACTTTACTTGTTATAAATATTATAGTGATTATGAAAGGCCTATTTTGGAGTTTATTATATATTTTTTCTACTGATTTCTTGTTTTGAGTACGTACACTAAAAATATAACCAAATGCATGATCCCTTGCTACCTTAACGCATTATACTAGCTGTAGTTCATGATAATTGGGTGTCACATAAACTCCGACCTAATCTCAGTTACAGGAAGCGTATAGGATAAATAACTTATAACAAAACCATAATATTATGATCTCCATGACGTCATATTAAATATGATGACATCATTAAGTCGAATTATAACAATTTCTGATTAATAAGTGAAGATTAAAACACACTTTATTTATTTAGATACCACGATTTCAGAATTTAATCTCATCAAATTAAATGTTGAGGTCAATGGCCTTAAGTATTACATAAGTGTTTGTAAGTCACGCTTGTGTTACAAAGAATTAAGTTTTTATGCAAAAATGTGACGGTATTTTTTTTATAAATTATTAATTTATGATTGAGAATGTCGGTTATTCATTTATTATAGATATATTTGATTTTTTATATCATTTAGTTTATTTTATTTGACGCTTTATTTGAACCGAATTTACCTTTCTTTCATTCTTTTATTATTTTTAAAAGCTGGTTAATATCTTGAAGATTTTTTTCCGTATTATTAAAGAAATTCTAAACCTCATATTAAATGAAAAGAAATTTTAAATGAAACACTCATTGGTATGTTTTTCATACTTTTGGCAAATAGCGTTATACTTGACCGAATTTGGTCAAATTAAATCCTTTTATGGTATATAAAAGGCAAAATAATTAGTTTAAATGAATATTACGTAACTTGCTAACGAAGTGGATGTATGAGCAGTTAAAAGTAATAGTGATGTGTATTAGTTTAGTTATAACTAACTAAACTAGCTTTGATTATTTATGTTTTTGCAAATAAAGTAATGTTTATAATAATTATCAACTATGTTTTCGATTAAGGTTTATTTAGTATATCTAGTAAAGGCAATATTTCTTTTATCTTATTTATTAATAACTAGCTTGTTCCGACTGCTTCGTCCGTAATCTGGTACAATAAGTTTTTTTTTATTTTCGAGATAAAATGTACACAATGTCTTTTATGTAATCTGGCAATGTGTTCGCGAAGTTTAAAGATGATCGGTTGAGCTGAAATGTAATAGTAACAAACAAACAAACACATTCTCTTTAATAATAACATTTAGCATTTGAAATTATATATTGAAATTTATGTTTAGTTAGTCCATTAGGTCCAGTCAGAAAAATATTTTACTATATAATTTATCCAAGTGTGGAAACTAATAATAATAATAATAATTAGCATTTAAAATAATATACTGAAATTAAATTTTAGTTAGTTAGTCCATTAGTTCCAGTCAGAAATATATTTTTCTATGTAATTTATGCAAGTGTGAAAACTAATAATAATAATATTCAGCATTTAAAATAATATAGCGAAAATGATGTTTAGTTAGTTAGTCCATTAGTTCCAGTCAGAAAAATATTTTTCTATGTAATTTATCCAAGTGTGGAAACTAAAGTGTGGTTCAGTTATGGGGCCGACGATAACATTATCGGTAGATGGCTTAACGAGTTTGATCGTGTGAATTTTATATTGGACTCTACTTCGTGTAAATAACACGCTGAAATATTTTATTTATTGATTCATAGTAATTATATTTAAAATAGAATCCGTGTAAATATAAAAAAAATACCTGCCTATATAAACAGCTTTAAGCTACTCTCGATATTGGATTTCGGCATGTATATTATAAGATTTTTAACAACTAAATGTATATTTTTATAACACGAAAATATGCACTACGATAATTAATTTTCGTTTATTTTAACTTGCAAGATTTGCCGTTTTTTTGCTAGAATAAGAACTGCATTGGATGAATAAATGTATACCTTATGTTTCTTATAAACGTCGAGTTTGTCAACTGTCAAATGGTTTTTAATAATATTTACACATTAAAAGTTTATTGTGTTCATTGCCCAAGATTATTTGTAAAATTCATAATGTGATCTTTGGATAAGTTCAGTAATCCAAAGGAATTCTATTAGACACAGACTCTTTCCCTTGCTAAGCCTTGGTTTAGATTACATTATATATAGAATTATTATACCTAGAATAGGGGAGGCTTATAAGTGTCAGTGTCAATAATAAAGGCAAGATGAGAGACCGATATTTTTATTTTGTCTAATCACATGCAAGAAAGAGAGACAGATAGGTAGCCTCATTTGCTTTTTCTTTTTTTAAGAACACATTTTAGTCCGGCTTCCCTATTCTATGTATAATAACTATATGATTCCTTATCCCAATTCCAGGTTTCGTATGAAAAATCGTAAAGTACCAGATTCCTCAATTTTGATTAAAGCATTACGCTTCTGGAATGCCACCAAAAAAAAAAGATTTACATTTTTTAAAAATCTTTTAGCTTCAAGGATATCTATACTTTTTGATATAAGAGTAGTATCTTATATTTAACCCGGAAATAGTACTAGAGGTCACAATAATTATATCTGAATTCCGCAATATTGTAAAACAATTTATTAAATATTTTCACACGCTACTATTAATTGGATTTGTAATTTTATAACTAGAGTAACTCAGTTACTTGAATTATTCCATACCCGAGTATTTTTAAAATTTTTGAAATATTTTAATTTTTTAATATTATTTTATGAATAAAAAAAATATTATTTATGATTAGGATTATATGAATTAAAACTTTTTTATATTTTATCTTACGATATACGATTAAAATGTTGTTTTTTTTATTTATTTCTGATATAGGTACATTAAAGTTGATGCATAAAAATATATTGTAAGATATTTATAACTTTATATAAGTTGTAATGTAAAACGTTGTATACTAAGATATCTGCCATTATTTCATAGATGAGTTTGAACTTACTTTCCCTAAAATTCTCTTGTTATGACTCTTTGAAGTGGTAAAAAAACCGCGAAGGAATAAAAATCTTAATAGACTGAAATAGGTATTATGTGATACTTGTTCTAGTATTTCTAGTCATTTTTTTATATAATAATAATAAAACTAATTCATTTAGATTTGTAAATGAGAGATTGCGACTATGTTTATTTTTTTTGTTCGACTATTATAAATAGCTAACAATTGAAAAATACATTTTGATTTCGTTAAAATACAGATAATAAGAAAAATATTTAGAAAATATTATGTTATATAAATAATAGATGTGTTTCCGATATTCTATATCTAAATAGAATTCGTAAGATGTTTTTTTTTCTTACCAAAACCAAAATTAATTTTAAGGAAATTGTGTAAGCAGTAAGCAACACCTCATTTATTTTGGTCACTGTCAAAATGATAAATGACACAGTGTGGCCAAAAAATAATCTTAAATTTATTGACAACCGCTTTTTTAGATTTAACTGCACTTAATATGGTATTTATGTAATCAATATTTAATAAATCAGTATATCATTTTAAAAAAGTTGAAATGTCAAATTTGTAATTATATTTTTTTGTTGAATTCGCAAAAGGTTAATAATAAAAATGTATGTGGTTTTTTTTTTTAATTTAATAATTTTATGATATTATAATTTAAAAAAAATGATTTCAATATTTATGGTTAATGGATTTATCTCAGAGACTAATGATTGTTAATATTATCGACTTTAGTACATTTTTGCACGATAAGCTTATTAAAAACTTGTCTAAGAAACACCGACGCCACTTTCTTACATTTCACTTTGATAGTTTTAAATTCCTTTTCATATAGGTGCTACTATTATGAGAGAAAATATCTGCTACCATATTTAATATCAATCATTTTTTAGAAAATAAGTTATATCTTAGATATAGAAAACCGTTTCCTAGAGGTCGCAGGTTCAAATTCTTGAATCTATAGGTAATATAATGTCGGTTTGTTTATTCATTCTGTATTTATTTAAAATTTAAATAGACTTAACATGATTATACATGTTTATCGATATTAGCAAATATTTAAAATATTATTTAAACACCGATAAGAGTTAAAAAAATATCTCATAAAAACAATATAGAAAACTTAATATATTCAATAGGAAGGTGAATAATTGAAAACTTTTTCTATTTGACAAATATTCCGTCAGTTGTCGGAAATATCTGACAATTAAAAAATGGCGCTAAAATAACAAACAGTCTGACACATCTATTTTTCTATAATTAAATCAAGTAAAAAGTTCTGATAACCCAATTTCTCTTATCAGTAGCATAGAAAGAGTTAAACGTATCATGTTCTTACGACACGTGGTATGTATTTATCATAACGTATTCAGTTTTGAATCAATTCATTTCTCACTAAATAACTGCTAACTAACTAACTTTACCTTGAAAACAATTTTTTTTTATGATTTAGATAATAAACATTTAAATCTCTAGTTTATTCCATACAGCATGTTATGTTTATAAAGTGTTTTTTTTTAATAGGTACGTCATTGTATTATTAAAGAGCAGGAAAATTTGTTTTATCAAAGAAATCAAAGTAACAAGTTATATTTATCGTCTTTACTAAGAAAGTAAATACTTATTAAAAATTAAAAAAAAATATATAGAAAAGTCCTTAGTTTTATTGAGTAACATGTATAAATCAAGAATGACAGAATACATAAATATATCTGCATTCAAATTGGAATGAATTTATTTACAATATACCTAACTAAAAAATAACAATAATAAGTAAACTTATATTCAATGACTTAAAAAATATAAAGACTGTTTCATACCATAGAAAATAAGTTACTTTAGTAGGTATAGACTTAGCCTAAGTAGACTCTTATTAGAATATCGTAAAATCTGAGGCATTTGAAATTCAATTACATTCTAACCAGTGTAAGAAACACAATGAATGCCTGCAATTTCGTTATTTTGAAAAGGAACGCTAAATGTTCTCGACGCTTTTCTGCATTCAAAGTTAGGATGCAACATGCAATGAAACTATATAAGGACGGCCTTATCTCCAAGCGCCCTAATTTGGTTTTCATGCAAAACAGATATTGTATGGAAAATTAAAACATATTGTCCTCTTAGATAAATTTTAACGGATTTAATTAAAGTTTTTTTTTCACACGTGTTCAAGAAAAAGGACATGTCATTGTCAAGGAATGACATAGTCATGTCACATTGACATTATTTGTTAAATTAACTCTTTTAAAACTCCATGGAGGTAATCCTCCATGGAGTTTCCGAGAAAAGAGTTAATTTAACAAATGATTTTTTTAAAAATAGGCAGGAAATAATAATCTACCTATTGCCTATATAATTCTATTTATAAAAAAACTCCATCATGTTAAGAATGTTAAAACCCTTTGAAAAAAATAAAAACTGTTTGTATAACCTCCTTACTTCACCTATATTAGACGTTCTTTCCCAGGTACATTCACGAATGATGAAACATTATATCTGTTAACTTTACTCTAGTCTCAAAATTGTTATACTAACCGAATAATACACTAGTGTCTATTTACGTACAACAGATGCGTTGATAAGAAAATAAAATAACGTAAGAAATAGAACGCTGAGATAAAAGTTACCTAACATAACCTAATCTTTGTAATCACTGATATTAATAAAACCGATTTGCATTTGTTTGTGTCTACTATGCATTTTAAAACATTGCATGTGTTTGTTTCCTTGCGATTCTAAAAACCTTTTTGTTTGATGTTTGATTGAGCGTTTGTTTGATTTGTATACATTTTCGTATTATCGGTCACTCAGATACCACACTTATCTTTTTTCATTATACACAACCAATATTGATAATTAGCAATGTAATGTTTACTATATTTTATTATTTAAAAGTTTTATGTCTATGGTAGTGGAGAAAAAAGTATTTTACTCAAAACATTAAAAAGTTTAATGTCAATGTCAATGGAGAAAAAAGTATTTTACTCAAATCATTAATAAGTTTTATGTCGACAAACTGCGAAAGGACTTGACAGATGACTGTTGGAGACATTACTTCGCGCTCTGTTTGGATAATATTTTTAATAATATATCTTACCTATTTGGTTATTAAAACATATTTTCCTGTGTTGTGTATTTATCAGTTGTTAACTAATTTGTTTGTTTTGTATTGGTAAGTGTTAATAATAATATTTATTTTATTTTGTTTGTATTATATGTAGTCCCTATTACTTTTATCTAACAATATGGAGGCGGATACAGATCCTCCCGATATTAACCAGTATACCCTCAATCCTCCAGATCATGACTATGTTATGAGTACACCTAATACTACGAACATAATAGGTTCGAAACGCAAAGCTGTAGATAAAATAGATAAACTTCCAACTAAAATTCAAGGGGACTCCTCTCCTGCATCCTCATATCAACATGTTTATACACTACCTTCAATAGAGACTAAAAAAATTTATAATGATGTAGACAAAGGTCCATTTATTGTACATGTCAATAAGGTTTGTGATGATGGAGTTCCAAACCTTAAACTAACTGCAATTCAAGTTGGTAAGGTTCTACATAAGCACAATGTACAAAATTTAGTAAAAGGTGGTGTTAAGAATATAAATAAAAGTCGAGTGTCTGTAAAATTTACAACAGGTTTAAATGCTAACAATTTTATAAATAGCTCCTTTTTAAATTTAGAAAAGTTAGTTGCAGTAATTCCTACATTCTGTGTTACCCGTATGGGAATTGTGAGAAATGTCCCAACGGAACACAGTATGCAGGAGTTCTGAGAATCAGCAGAAGTACCATCAGGATGTGGTGAGATTGTTAAGGCCCGTCGCTTAAACCGTAAAGTTGTTATTGACAAGGTAGCTAGTTGGGTTCCAACACAGACAGTGGTTGTTACTTTTACCGGACAAGTTTTAACTTCACATGTTTATTTTTTTTATACTTCTCTTCCTGTGGAACTCTACCTATATCCAACCATTCAATGCATGAAGTGTTGTCGATTTGGCCACACTATGCGCCAATGTAACTCCAAGGCACGTTGTTACAAGTGTGGTCAAGAACATATTGGAGACCTGTGTACTGCTCAAGACTCAACCTGTATTTTATGCCAAGGAAAGCATTCAGCTAATGACAAAAATTGTACCGAGCATTCTAGGCAAAGACAGATTAAAGTCATAATGTCTCAGGATAATATTTCCTACTCTGAGGCATCCCTTAGGTTCCCGACAATAAGACGGCCTTATGCTGAAGTTACTACAGATTGGCTTCCAAACAATCCTCCTACATCCAAATTACCACAGACTACCTTTTCCTACAATAAAACTAGTTATGTACCTAAAAAGCAATATAAGTCAGCTTCAGGTCATGGATTTGACCAACAAGCTCATAAAGAAATTATCAGAGAAAGTAGTTCATCTCTCCCAAATGGTTGTGCTCTTATTAATGAAAATCCTCTTAATAATATTGTCCAAATCCTTTTATCCTCCCTTTTAAGTCTTTTATCTAATCATAACTTCGAATTACCGGCAGACGTGACAAAAACTTTACATTCAATTTTTAATATTATTAACAATGGTCCCCCAACACAAAACCCGATCACTGCTTCAGTGGAACAGTCGTTCCCTCAAAAATAAAAAACCTGATCTATGTTATATGATGAATCGCCATAATGTTTCAGTTGCTGCCATTTCGGAGACATGGCTTTATCCTAGTTCTCTATTTAGAGTCCCTGGGTTTGCATGTCTTCGGGATGACAGGGATGATGGCTATGGTGGTACCCTTCTATTAATTAACAGACTTCTTACGTTTTCCCGTATTTCACTCCCACCTTTTAACAATAATCTTTTAAATGCAGTTGCAGCTAAAGTTGCTAACGTTTTTATACTATCTATATACATTCCTCATCCAAGTCCTTCCTGCATCCCAGAACTTAATCTAATCTTCTCTTCTCTCACCCCTCCCTTCATCATTGTTGGTGATTTTAATTCACACCACACAGTTTGGGGTTCACATAAAATTGATTCCTTTGCCACAATTCTCCTTGATTTATTTGATACATTTAATATATGTATTCTAAATGATGGATCCCCAACAAGGAGAGTTCCACTGCAACAAAACACAAAAACCGTTGTTGATCTTTCATTATCCTCTCCTTCTTTAGCCTCCACAATAAAGTGGCAAGTACTTCCAAATTCTTTTGGAAGCGATCATTTTCCTATTGTAATTTCCTTACCTGATTCTTTTTGTCCTGTAAAAATTCTTCCTCCCCTTCAGAAATATCAAGTTAAAAAGCTGATTGGAATCAATTTGCCAATATTACTAGTATCAAAATTCAAAATTTACCAAATATTTCTGCCACAAATATTTTAGAATGTTATTCTGCCCTTGTATCTTGCCTTAGATACGCCGCCGATAACTCTATTCCCTTAAAGAACATTGGCCGAAGTCGTATCTCTTCCCCTCCATGGTGGGATTCAGAATGTTCACAGTCGGTTATTAAACGGAAAGTCGCTGAAAATTTATATCTTGAAGACTCGGACTTTTTAAAATATCAAAACACAGCAGCTCAGACTAAACGACTACTATCATTTAAAAAAAAGAATGGATGGATTAAATTTTGTGAAAGCTTATCCCCACGCTCTGATTCTTCTCTTGTCTGGACGAATATAAAAAAGTTTCGTGGTATTTTTTCTTCAAAAAATGATTTTTCAAATGATTATGCCCAATGGATCTTTAACTTTTTTACTAAACTTGCTCCCCCTTGGGCTCCTTCGAGAGAAGAAGCGGAGGATTTTTTAATAGATTCTACTTTAACGGAGTCCGAAAATAGTAATTTTGTAAATAATAAATTTTCTATGCCTGAATTCGAAATTGTAGCGATCGAAATTGTAAAAAGGTATGAGTTAAAGGATTAAAAGACTCCTCGCCTGGTGAAGATGGAATTCCTTATTCTTTCATTTTTAACTCAGATTTTCAAACAAAAACGTACTTTTTAAATTTAATTAATTATTTTATTATATCTAACTTGGTCCCCAAAGAATGGAAAAAACAGATTATTATTCCAATTTTAAAACCCGGTAAAGATCCTCTGAATCCATCAAGTTATCGACCTATTGCTCTTTCTTCAACTTTAGCAAAAGTCATGGAACATCTTCTTAAAAATCGTTTGGAATTTTATTTAGAAAATAACTTATTACTATCTAGTGCTCAGTTTGGATTTAGAAAAGGTATGAGCACTATTGATAATCTTAGTATTTTAGTTACCGATATCCGTCTAGCTTTTTCTAAAAATGAATCTGTTCTAGGTGTTTTTCTTGATATTTCTTCGGCTTATGACAGTGTGCTACTACCAGTTCTAAGAAAGAAAATGTTTAGTCTGGGCCTTCCTAATTGGTTCACTAAATTCATTATATATTATCTGCAAGGTAGATCAGTTAGCTTACGCTTTGGTAATTATAATTCTTCTTCCCGATTGATTTGGAAAGGTCTTCCTCAAGGCTCTGTACTGAGTCCTATTCTTTATAGTATGTATACGGTAGATTTGGATAAAGCTGTTAATGGTTCCTGTAACATCCTCCAGTATGCCGACGATCTTGTTCTGTACATAGCTAGCAACTCCATAGACCAAAATATTTCTAAATTAAACTCCGCTGTAAACGAATTAAATGTCTGGTTATTAAATCACGGCCTTTCATTAGCTGCATCAAAAAGCGTTTCTGTTCTTTTTACTAGAAAAAGGTTAATTCCAAACGTCAGTATTCTCATTGAAGATGAAGTGATTCCGAATGATAGCAATGTGAAGTTTCTTGGAGTTTATCTAGATTCAAAATTATCTGGTATTCCACATCTTTCTTACGTGGCAAGAAAGTGTGAGAAGAATATTAACATTATGCGTTCTCTTTCTGGAGTTTGGTGGGGTTCTCACCCATACTGCCAGAAACTTTTATACGGTGCTATCATAAGGAGTCATTTTGATTATGGTTCTTTTTTGTTGGAACCATGTAATAAATCAGCTTTAAAAATTTGGGATAAGATTCAAGCTAAATGTCTCCGTATTATATGCGGTGCCATGAAATCTTCTCCAATAAATGCAATGCAATTGGAATGTTCAGAACCTCCTCTTTTTATAAGAAGACAATTTCTTGCTGATAGATTTCTTTTTAGGACTGCTCAGTTGTCTTCACATTCCCTTTTTCCAAAACTTAAAGTCTTGTCAGATCTATTAACCTCTAGTAATTATTGGAAAAATAAGTCTATTCCATGTCTATCTAACAGCTATAATAAACTTATTAATTTAAATATACCTATATACCAATCACAAATTAACCCATTATTTGAAATTTCTTTTGACGCTCTAATATTTCAACCTGATGTTTTACTGGATATTGGAATTTCCAAAGGTACTTCAGAAGCTAATTTAGAATTTTTACAGTTATCAAACAAACACTGGCCAGAGTGGTTGTATATTTTCACAGATGCATCTCAATTTGCAGAAAATAATGATGTTGGTGCTGCTGTTTGGATCCCCAAATTCAAAATTATTTTAAATTTTAGATGTCATACTCTATCCACAGTATTTACCGGAGAAGCAATAGCCTTATATGAGGCAATTTTATATGTTGAATCTCATAAATTAAATAAAACAATAATTTTTAGTGATTCCAAAAGCTGTTTACAAGCAATTCTTTCCAATCCTTTCAATAGTAGAAGTAGATTTCCTATCATCCTCAAAATTAAAGAAGTTCTTTTTCGTTGTCACTCTCAACACATTAAGGTTACTCTGGCTTGGATTCCTGGCCATTCAGGAATTGAGGGCAATGAGATCGCTGATCAATTAGCTAAGGAGGCTTCCTCTATTGGTTGTAATAAATATAATACTGTTTTTGCCCACGATCTTTTAGTCACAGCTTATAAAACTTTACAATATACTTGGAAAGATTATTGGGAGAATTCAAAAATATTAAAAGGTAGATTTTATAGCCACATCCAAAGTTATATACCCACTAAGCCTTGGTTTTTTAAATATCGCGGAGCTGATAAGCAAGTAACATCTACCGTCTGTCGGTTAAGACTAGGCCATGCATGTACGCCTGTACACCTCGCTAAACTACATATCAGAGATAGTTCTCTTTGCGAATGTGGTCTTGACGAAGGTAGCCCGGAACATATATTTTTTAATTGTCCTAACCTTGATTTTTCACTGTATGACGTTCTCCCTCCTTATATCCAACGTCCCTCTGATTTCAAATCCCTTCTTGCTCTTTCTTTTACTCCTTTTATTATAGTTCTGTGTAATTTTATTAAACATAACAAATTAAAATTGTAAATAGATATTGTTAATTTACTAACTATGGTGATGGTTTAACTCTTTATGTTGTTTTAGGAACTTGAATAGTGTAGTTACAAAAATTACCGATCAACTATTTAAAGTGATGCTCTCATGACTGACTGGACATTGGCAGAATTCGAATCCTCGAGATTGCCATAATTTAAAGAAGAAGAAGAAGTTTTATGTCAATGTCAACGAAAAAAAAAATATTTTATAGAAATACGTGTGATTTTATTTGAGAGTTCATTTGATGTGTTTAATAAATAGTCTTCTAACTTGTCTTTATTTATAATGTAAATTAGTTCATGGCAGTGTATTATTTACACAGTTGTTTGAGCTGGACAATTGTTGTAACAACATGTCACAATCTCTCATTATTGTCAAGTTTAAATGTATTAGGAATATTTGTAATTGCTAGTTATATTTACGTAATTATACTAATATTGTTTGAATCAATATTATCATTTTAATAACGAAATAATCACCACTTTTTTATGTTTAAATAAATATTTATTTTTATTATTTGTTAATAACAAGGAGGTATATTCAAAAGATTGACTTTGGAGTTATTTTAGCGTTCAGTTTAATTGTACAAGTAGTTTTATGGTCTTACCAATTAATTAATTCCACGTTTTCTGCGCCACTTCGGCGTCATGTAAGACAATGCATTCCGTTCATTAAAAATAAGCCATTTTGTAAATATTTAAAATTAATAAAATGAACTTAAAGATTTATTTCTTTCTCTTTCTTTCTCTTCATATAATTATTGTCTTACTATATAGAGACAGAAACACTCATGGATTGCCTATTACTAATATATCTAGCACTCTCTCTGTCTAGCACTTTATTTTATTTTATGATATAGCAACATAAAACACCATTTTATTTTATGATATAGCAACATAAAACGCCTTGAACATGTTTCTAATAATGACATTGGCAACCCTGTAATCTTAGGTCATTCACTTCTGATACTAGGCAATGTCAAGTAAAAGTAAGATTTAATATTAAATTTTTTAGCAAAAACATTTCTAAACTAGAAATTAAAAACCGACAAAATGTCCTGAATAATATATGTTTATTATTATTTTAATAATGAATATTTAATTCTACATTATGAATATAATTTTCGTTATTGATACAATCATTGAATAGCAATATGGCCTCTGATTCTCAAAATAACTATCACAGCACTAGTAACATTGACCAATCACCTGTTTCATAAATACAATGTAACGAGATATTATACTCAATGATGTAATTAATATTATAATACGTATTGTTACTTGAATTTAATTATGTATTCAATACAACAATCTGTTCGTTATAAAAGTCAATAATATACGTAAATGTGAATAACAAAAACATAATTTTACGTAATATTTATTATAAGTATTTATTTGTTAATAATTATGAAAAAAAAAAAAAAAAAAAAATACTGACATTGACATTGAAATTATTTACTTTAAAATAACAAATCTAATCAATATTTCAACTGTACCTAAGCTATAACCCTCAAAGTTATATATATACGAATGTGAGTAAGTTTGTTTGTTCAACTTAACTACTCAATCAAATATGTAATTTGCACACGTTGTAAGGCATACAGAAAAAACAGAGCTTTTTGTCCGAATAAGATTTTTTTTCTGACATAACAGGACTCTTTTTCTAACCGAAACAGAAGCTTCTAAATAAAATAATATATGAAATAAATTTTCATCTAAAGAGTAGGAAAGATAGTAAATTTAAATATCGATTTCTCCATTGATTACAAACTCGCTTTTGTTTTTAACAATCAATAATGTTCCAATAACGCGTGGGAGTTGACTTCTTTATGTTTGACAAATTTGCATCCGATGGACTCGTTATGGTCTTTGTAGTTTTAGTAGGCGACTTGAACCCATAAAAAACTTATTAGCATAAATATTTTAACGATTATTAGCATTTTTTGTATCAAACTAGGCTTTTAGTTACATAGATAACAACTTTTTATAGTTATTCGATATTTAAAAACATATCTTTTTTAATTTAACGCTAGACGTACACTGAGATTGGAAATTAAATTATTTATTAGTTATATTGGTTTTTGATGAAATGTAAGAATCTTTATCTCTATATTATCTTATAGACCTAATAAGCTTCTAGAGGTGACTTCAATATGTATGAAGTCTATGAATGCTATGTTCTTGTCTCCAGTGGTTTGAAACAAGGACAAGTTAAGACTACACAGACAGATAGACAATCTTAAGCAATTGTACAAGAAGCGATCTATTGATAGTACGAACATGGTCATTGAAATAAAAGCAGTCTTATCTGATTTAAAGTTTCATCTAATTTATATATAATATAATAAGACACACACATACATATGTATTGTATACAATATATATGTATACATTTATATATGTGTGTGTATGTCATTCTTATTGCTTAACTCTGAATCACAATTATTAATTATGTGCTTTCATAGTCTTACAAATTAAAACTATGATAAACTTTGGGACGGTATCCACGTAATTATAAAGACATTTGGTAAAGTATTTTAAGATGAGATCAGTGAATTTTAACAGTAAAGTAAAATCTTTTTTTAACCCAGGTATTTTATTTATTAATTTCTTGGTTTGTAAGACTTTATTAGTGGTTTCATTCATCACATACATGATAAATATGTAGTTTTTCAGAAGTTATTGTATTTTATTTTCTTCAGTGTAATTTATCCCTATATATAAATATCTAAGTATCTAAGAAAATAAAATTCTAAAACTACAAAATAAGTACTAAGTCTTAAACCTTTTCGTGCTATATATACTGAATTATTAAGTGACAATTATATTGCATTCAGTACATAAATCTATATTGCTTATGTTTTTATTCTATGTATGTATGAATGAATGAACTTAATACATTTTTAAAATTCATCCATTAACACTAATAATATAACACTAATAATAATAATAATCTTTGCATTCTTGATATCAATAAAATATTAAACTTACACTGACATATCACTTGATTATTATTGCTGTTTTGTGCAATCATAAATTCAATTATTTCGTTCACTCAATCAATGTCAAAACGATTGAATGAATGAAATTAAAGAATGTATTTGACAATAATTTGGCTAATCATTGAACAGGAATCACTAATCAAGTTACTGTTAACAGGTAGCAGGTGCGATGTCACCGCTGACATAAGTATAATAAAACTGACACATGTGACACAAAAATAAACTTTCTACTTCTGCTTAAATGTCATTTTAGCTCATATTTATTATTTTCTGAAATCTGATCTATTGATTAATAGTTTCACTGATTAAGTTACCTTCCTAATTGTATACCAAAATATCAAAAAGAAAGTCACGATACAAGACTGATGAAAGTATGTTATATTTAACTTATTTTTATGTTACATATATTTTTGTGATATATAAAGCCATTACTAATTATTCATAGCTTTAGGGTAACACCTATAAATATTTAAATAAATTAACCATTAACATAATCAGAAATCTCTCGTTTCGTTCGTTCTCGGCAATGTTCGGTTCCCGTCGTAAGGTGAAGCCGCCCCCAACCCACCGCCGCGGCGTCGCAATGCTCGGACCGTTATACGTTTGTAGTTTTCTCAATTGGATGACATTTAGGGATACTTATTACTTTTTTTTTGGGACAAATATGATAAAAAATGTAATTAAGATTCGAACATGGTAATTAATCTACGATATTACTAGAGAGATGAATGTACCATCTTAATTTCAATAATTAATTAATCATTCAAATGAAGTGTGACCATCACTAAAACCTGACGTAATCTTTACCCATGACCTCGTTACGATTGTTTTGTTGAATTGGATTTAATATCATTCTAATAATTTCATATTAATGTGACAGGTTTACCCACAAACTAGTGACTTTCTAAATTTTAGCAGAACTTTTGTACAATCTTGTCACTAAAGATAAAATTTTTGATATTGACTCAATGGTTTTATTTAGAATTAAATAATCATAATTTATCAATGAGATAAAAGCAAATCTATTATTTATTGGAAATTAAGAAATAAAATATAGTATCTTGTTTTTATTTTCATAAAATCTTGATTCGCGTTTAGATAACTCAATAATTATATTAATTGTGATGAAACACACGTAATTTTTTTTAATATCCACTAAACAAAACACCATGTGAAATATTTCTCTCTTGCACAGAGATACGAAATTTAAAATATAATAATATCTACAAATAGCTTTATATCATAAAAGGTTAAAAATACACAAAGACATTATTAAATTACGAAAATAGAATTTGTCACATTCAAAAAGAAGAACCACTCAACTCTAGAGAATAGTTCTCCGAGTACATGACTGTAACGTAATGAACGAATGAAAGAACGAACGAATAACTTTTTTAAAAAAGGATGCATATAATCAAATAATTTTTAAGTCCATGTATTTTGTAGGTACTCGAAAAAATCCGATAAAATTTGATACTAAAATAATAAACACATTATGTTTATTTTTTTCCTCTTATTTCAAATCTCTTTTAGAAGTTTTAAATTTTGATGTCTTATCTATTTCGACTAATTTATTATCATCAAAATATTCATTTATTCAATGTAACATTGTAATAATAAAATCATTAAATCAAAGCAAAGAATTACAATAATAAATAGATTTTACTTATCTAAGTTCTAAATTTAGAAATAATGTTGTCTATAATACCTATTGATATTTTTGGTTTAGATAAATTTTGTTAGACGCTAGTATATGATTGTCTATAAACATGTTTTCCATAGAACTGTTATTAATTTTAAGCTTAATAAGTGTTAAATATAAAACAATAATACAAAAAGTTATAATAAAAAAAAATACCGCAAGTTGCTGTATATTTTGTTTTAATTAGTCAAGAATACAGCAACCCATGATTCAAAAATTGAGACTAAGGCATTATAAAACCAATTTTTGTAAAAAAAAAAATACACCGATTCATAAAACAATATTATACATATCTTGTGTAAATTATTGTCATATTAATTATGTACTTGCCGACATAATACTTCTAATACAAACTTTTATTGTATACACGATAACATTTAAAAAACTAAACAAACTCATAACTCAATTATGAAACCAGAACCAGTTGTAAGTATTAACTCAATTATTCTAAGGTGTAAGCCCAATACGGTAATAACAAATCAATTCTGACGTTTCAATTTATGTATTGACACCTTTTAATCTTCTGTCATTGTTTATTCGTTCAGAAGCAGTGCGCGGTTGTCTTAATAAATATCTCGAATAGTTTTGGTAAAGTGTTAACTCTTCGAATTGTAATAATCATAAATCATTGACTGGTTAGTTTCTTTTACTATTTACTCTACATATATTAATCACGGGTTTATTTTAAGTTATCGATTACAACATCGATACATGTAATGCGCTTGTTAGAAACGAATAAATTAGAGTTGTATCAATAATTTTAACATATCTTTTATCTAATCAAATATTTTCGATTATCTGTGTACATAAAATTCAAACTTTATAAGATTTATATTTGAATTAATATACTGTTTTATATCATATATTAAAAACAAGCTACTAATAAAATCTCAATAACGACTTATCTATTTTAAATGCTTTTTATTACTGCTTAAAAGCATTTAGAGTCAAACATTCTGACATAATATATTAGCACAAAACAACTCATATTTTTTATAAAGCTTAACTCAATTATCCATTCGTCAGATCTAAAACAATTAAATATCAAGTAGACATTTTAAAATGGTGGGAAGCAGCGCACGCTTGCACGATTTAGGAGTTAGGTATTTGTTTTACGTCAGTTATTGATGGATCATTGGATTTTTTTATATCTATTTTTAGTTCCAACGTTCAAAGGGAAACATGCGCTGAGTTTGTATAGCGTGTTTATTGGTACAGTTTTTCGTAGCGTTGAAAGTTTGTATGTCAAATGCAGTGAGTTTTTCGTTTTGTATAGGCAAGCTTGTTAGGTTTTGTATAAAAAGTTGCGCTACCTTTTTGAGGAATGAAAAGGATTTGACTGAGCGAGAACGTAATTCAGTACGAGCAAATTTATACCTGCTTATAATTTGCACTTTTTTTTATTCAAACATTACTATAGTATATGTTTCGAGTGAATATATTTTTTTTACAGATACCCAACATGAAAGCTACGGAAAATGTTTGAAGGCGTCACGTGACAGAGAAAGAGCCGTGTTTAAAATTTTTAATGTTGAGTGATAGACAAGTGTTAAGATAAGTGAGTTTAAACCAAACATGAAACATCAAAGATACATGCTGTTCTTCTTAATGTAAGTATTAAAAAGCTTCTCCTTACTATTATATGATAATTACATTATCGAATCAAATTTTACATTCGGGTATATAAGATTAAATAATGTAAATCTATCGTGGATGTCTTTAGTTTTAAGGACAAAATAACTACAATTATATTAATTAAGTATTTACAGCAAATTATAAAAAAAAAGTATGTGTGAAAATGTTGATACCATCGTGCGTTAATTAAAAATATGCGTTAATTAATATAATACCAAGACATAGAGATTAAAGGCAAGCCACAAAAATCATCACATAAATTTGGAACGGGAAAAAAATAAATTCTGGAAAAATTACGCGTAATAACTAAATAACGTCGGCACTACCAATAAAAAATCAATAAAAATCTTAATCAATACATTAAAAGAGATAAAACTTCTATAAATCGTTTAATATACTTTCATTTATTTATTATCAAATTAAACCATAATTGATTTACTACCTTCATAAATATAATAAAATAGACAATGTAGTCGTAAAATAATTTTAAATTAAATTATAGCTTCAAGTTGAAGTTGTTGAACATTGGATTGACACTTACATGCTTAACCATCGTCGCTTGAGTTGATTTATGTTTTAGAACTTTATGTGGCAGTACTTATTAAAAAAAAGAAATATTTTTTTTTAAATATCTATAAACATGTATGTTATGTTAAGCTTATTTTAATTTTAATATTATAAATCGATACGGGAGGGATTCAAACTTGCGACCTCTAGGAAAGCATCTCGTCGCTCTACTGATTGAACTATAGTGTTTATAGATATTTTCAAATATTTATTTCATTTGTGACATCTAATAAATGTTAATCTACTAACTAAATCTATAATCTGCCAAGTAAGAAACATTGGTTAGGACTTTCGTAAGAAGCCTAATAGATGTCAAACTATCCCAATAAAATATATAAATGATAAATTCATCGAAGTGGGTAGTGATGAGAAGCTCAATTGGAAGAGCGGCGGGACGGTTTCCCAGAGGTCGCGGGATCGAATTTCTCCCATCATCTATATCTTTTTTTTTCATTTTTGTTAAAAGTTATAAAAAATAATAATATGTATACTATAATTTCAGGAAATACGAGTATTAATACGTATTAATTAAGCAATTGTGTACGTTCTAACAACTTTCTAGTTAAATTTAAAAGCGTGGTCGATATTTACAAATTCATTTTTCGTGGGCGATCCGGCTCTTATAGCAAATTATGTTCCACTTGATCTGTCAACGATATCCCATTTATAAGGCTTATTATCTGTATTAGCTAATAGTAAATCAAGAACTATTTATTCTGTTAGTAATACATATTGTATGAGAGCGCAAATTTACAGTACATACACTGTGAACAGAATTTATATGTAAGATATAAAACATAATTTGAAAAGCTTAGTATTCAGATAATGTTTTATGGGTGTTTGTTGAAGGTTACGTTGTCGATATTTCACAATGTAACTCTTAGTAAATCAGTTTGAAAGTTTGAAAAATATTACAACCCTATCAATTTTGAAAGTAACCTAAATATATATTGACAACCCTATCAGTTTTAAAAGTAACAAAAATATTTATTGACAACCTTACTAGTTTTGAAAGTAACCAAAATATTTATTGACAACCCTATCAGTATTGAAAGTAACCAAAATATTTATTGACAACCCTATCAGTATCGAAAGTAACCAAAATATTTATTGACAACTCTATCAGTTTTGAAAGTAACCAAAATATATATTGACAACCCTATCTACCGATACTAATTTAACCATAAGCTCAATTACTTAATTTGGTGTGACTCGATTATCTGTGACGGCTTACAAAGGTCAGATGACAATCTTTGAGCAAGTTACCAGTAACCTTACGATCGCGATAGTTAAAAAAGGAACACCAAATAGATTATTTAATATATTGTTGATCCGGTAGTTGTCATGGCAACGACCTTTGGTAACATTATCTATTAGAAAATATGATTCTTATTTGTTTTGCTAGGTACTTTCTTATTTTTTTCTAGTCATAAGAATTCTTCTCAAATTTGCAATAGTTACACAATATTTTTTTAAATCGACTTGGGATTTTTTAAATTTATATAAATAAAGAATGAAAAATAAACCGATACGGGCAGGGATTCGAACCCGCGACTATTGGGAAACCGTCCCGTCGCTCTACCAACTGAGCTACCGTATCGCTGTCCGTCTCGGTGAATTAAGCATTCTATATGTAACCGTCTTGGATGAATGGTATTCTTTTATATTTACACACACACATATACATACATATAAAATATCCAGCCAAGAATGTGTGTTTACTATATATATCCACACCTATTTGTTTTAGATAATTCTTAGTAAAATAAACATCGTTAAAATAATTTCTAGCAAGTTCAATTTAAATAATTTTCAATTTGTATGTACATTCATAAAAGAATAGCAGAGGATACTTGTTAAACCATTAATCAGTGTCGTAGATATAGTTGGTATACGTATCTAAGAAATTAGAATCGCCTCAGAAGACAGCATTCCCAAAGGAATGTTCAGGGGTGTCAAAATACACCTCCTTATTTATTACCAGACTATTGAATCGGTGGACACATTCTAGAAATCGCAAACGTGTAACGATTAATGTTCACAAAGCATTAGATTTGTTTGTATGTTTGTTTGTCAATGTCAGAGTTATAAGATATTTTATTCCAATTTATGTAATTTAGTTATTAATATTATATAGACAATATTATGAACCATATAAAATTATTTGTATTTTTTTAGTCTGTAATCTTTAAAATGTAGTATTAATAAAATAGTGTGAACAGCTTAGTATTCATATAATGTTTTATGGGTGTTTGTTGAAGGTTATTTTATATTTGCCGATATTTCTTTGTAAACCAGTTTGGAAGTGAAAAAAAATTACAACCCTATCAGTTTTAAAAGTAACCAAAATATATATTGACATATAAAAACCTAGACCGTGTTTAAATACTAAAGGATGACCTAATAGCAGCCGAACCCACGGTGACTTCACTTGAACAAAATACTGATTGAAAGTCCTTTAAACGATTATTCAATACTAAATTGTTGTGAACAAATTAATTTGGTCTGAAACTGGATGAATAATCTGATTTAATCGATTAAAAAACTTGATTAATTATCTAATAATAAGCAAATTAATTCATATGATTCGATTAAATCTGTCAATTATTATTTTTGCTAACTTATAAGACCACTTAAATAAATTGTTTTTTTTTTATCTTACAATTTTAATTTATACAGCAAGGTTGTTAATTTATGGGGTAATTTAAAACTCATTAACACAGCAGAATTTAAAATTAATTTACGATTTTATTTTAATAACCGCTATTTTTAAGTATTTATTTGATTTTATCTCAAGTTTCCATAGGGATGGGATCAAGATTTGTCGATAATAGTAATAATAATTAAATTTATGTCTCAACTATTTTTTGTAGCGAAACGAGTTTAGCGTTGTTTTATATGACACTTTAATTACTGTGAAATTAATGGTATAAGCTGTGAAAAATAAAAATAAATTATTCATAAAGGATTATAATATTTTCCCAGAGATTTTAAATACATTTCTTATATAAAAAAAGTATATTTTTTTCATATTTTACCAACATTTAAATAAATATATTTTTAAAGGTATTCATTCGTATTTTGATTTATTATTAAACATTTTATTGCAATATTGGAGTATATTTAAATCAAATCCTTCGTTTTAATAACGCTTGCAATAATAAGTATGTATAAATTTGTATTTGTTCATATTTTTCTACACCTATTGATATTAATATAATTATTAAATAATACATTAACTACTTTTTTTTAACTAATATTTTTATTATGCCAATAAAAAAATCCTTTATTCTTACTTTTATACGCACATTTTGAGTTAAAGATTATAACAAATTAAATCAAAAGGAGAGCTGGTAGTTATAATCATGAAAATATGATTTTAAAAATAAAATTGTAATGAAATGAGGTTTTCATTTCACTTATGAAATGTCAGACTTAAGTCACACGGTTGCTAAGGGTAGACGAAACGTAGTAGAAGTTCATAAATACTTTTTTGATGTACTTATAATATTTGCATAAAAAAAGTATGTACGTATGTATGTATAGGTACTATATTGAACTTAGGTTCAATACAAGTGAAGATTTGTACGTAATAGATATAAAATCATAACCCTTTTGTTTTGTCTCAGTCAAATAAGTTTCAAGTCTCATTTCAGACCACATACGCAGTTGACATAAATTGAATACAATCTGGTTCGATATAATTGAGTAAAATATGTCTGTGAAGTGATTGTTTTGAATTGTCTAAATGTTTCAGTGATGAAAAATATTATATCATTTGTATTATAACCAATTTTAAATTAGTTATTATTATAAATAATAGTTAAATTATTTTTTTAAGCAATTTTAGATGAGCATAATTGAACTTAAACCATTACCGAGTAAAGTAAAAAATAAACATTTTTAACTGAACGAAGAACGATTCAGTCTGTAAGAACCCTTGACCTAATAAATGTCTGTTTGAAATGAAATCTGAGGCGGAAAATATCAGGAGAGAAGGGAAAAAATAAAATTATACACTTGTGCTGAAAATTAAAATGTATTTTTTGAAAGCTTTTAAATAAAGTATCGGTTTTATTTTGTACTTTGATCAGTGAATCTATTTCTGTGTTTGAAATACTCAACAGTGATAAATGTGTAGTTAATAGACGGATCACGGACGCAGGCGCCGCTGAGATAGGTGAAAAAAATATTAATTATATTTATTAAGTCTTGATTAATGGTTCTGTGATAACTCTGGGTTAACTGGATGGTGTTATGCACGATGTATATGTATACATTTTTAATTGTATGGACTTATAAATGTTTTGTTTTTTTTTTATGAATTTGTGTTGAGTTTAAATATAAGTAATCATATCAATAAGAGCTCAGTACCTTCTATTTTTTCAATAGTTTTTTTTTACACCTACAAATTTTAAAATATATATATTTTTTTAATTTATTATTTAGACAGCACTTAATAAAACTCTTTTAAGTACTTGGTGTTTTATAACTTGCTCAAAGAAACAAATAACGTTCTACAACTTTTATCGCAGTCGTATTAACTGAATATCTCATTTGTTTACAAAATTTAACCAATCTTCCGTTTTTTGGACAATTTAACATCAATAACATTTCATGCATCTCCGGACTATTCGGGGGTTATATCATAAATGAAAATATTAAATAATTTTATTTATATGTTACATTTTTCCGCCATAAAACCCAGACTTGGCCTCAAGACAGCTGCTAGCTCTTCGAGGCATACAGCGCTAGTGTAGCTCTACCGTCTCATAGTCTTTATATCTTTATATTTTTGTAGCAGTTTAATGACAGATAACTATCTTACTGACCGAATGTTCTATATCTTAATATCTATAGTGAAGTTCTGTTGAAAAGACAAAACTTTCTTTATATATTCTGTCAGTTTTAAAAATACTTGTAGACCTTCTACATAACACCATTCAGAGAGTATTAGAAAATAATAGTGTTAATTCCTTAAACCGTTGTAAACTACTACAATAGCTTACAATGGAATCTCTGTAGCAATTTTAACTCGTTCATCATTGTTCAAAACTTTTATTGTAATTTCTAATTATTGTCAATTTTCAGTATCACAAGGTTAATCTATAATTATCACCACGAATTATTTTCATATTTTTTACACAATTGTATTTAAATAATGGTACTTATTGAAGGTAGATTGTTTCCTACTTTTCTAATCAATTTTAAAAATATATATTAATTAAAAAGTAATTAATATTTAGTTTCCTTCTGATCTAGACATGCCATGACATTTGAAACCATCACCACAAACCAAACTTCGGCACCAAACCAAACCACGTAACCACAGCTCTATTGAGGACATACAATTAGCTTTGTAGGTACTGACTTAAAAAAAACCATAGTCATGAATTTTAGTGGTCGCTCTTGTAATGTTAGCTAAAGAGTGTGTATGACGTAATCAGTTAATGATAAAAAGGTTACTAAGACATCTGATAGCTTGTAATGAGTGAGAAAAAAAACTGCTACTTGAGAAGATTTCCGGAACTTATTGTGTACTGACGAAATAAAACATTAAAAAAAAGATATTAATTAAAAAAAATATTTTTTTAAGATAAAATGTTTTTTTTTTTAAAAAAGTTCTGCATTAGAGAACACATAATTACTGTGTCTTGGGGGTTTTATGAGCTTAGAAATAACAGACACAAAGTGCAGTGAGAACAAAAATCTGTGGATATAACAAACAATTTTCCTGTGCAAGAATCGAATCCACAACCTTCAGTTTAGTGGACAGGGTCACTAACCACTACAACGTCATATAATAATGATCAATACATTTTACTATTAATATGAGGCTTCTTGTTTCCTCATGTGTGATATAATTATTTGGGTAACTCATAATAAAGCAATATTTTTTGTTCCCTTGAACTTGAAGCATTATTAAAATATAATCAATGACTTCTATGAATTGGACAAAATAAAATAAACGAACCTTTAAATACTATTGAATTCAAAAACATTTACAAAAAACTATAAATATTTGTGTTTATTGAATCAAATGTTTCATTTGTATAATAGGAAGATTTAAAAACACAAAATAACATTAAGTTAAATATTAAATTAATTGTATTTTATTGGAATAAGGGTTATTATTATCCTTTTTTTATTACATCAAGAAAAACAATTAAATGTAACTTAGCTTAATAAATTAGATTATATATTTTCAATGACATCCGATCATTTGGGCGCCATGGGTGGCCGGATTTTTATTTATTTCATCTCAATCATAAATATATATCATTATCTTATAAATGTCTGTAATGCATTTAATGTAAAATTTGATTACGATATAGAATCTGAAATATTTATTGGCCCAAAAATAATTATATTGTGCGAAACAAATGGTTTAATTTTATAATTTATTGTATATTGTTAAAATATTTTTTCTATAAAAGGTTACATACCTTACAGTTATTAATAAATATTTATGCAAATTAATTATTAACATCATGTATTTTTATAAAAATCAACTTTTTGGAGCCAGATATTTCTCTTTCATTTCCAACAAAAAAGTTTCACTCCTTACACACGATTTTTCAATAACAAATATTTTAAATGACAAATATTTTAAAATAATAACTTTAAATGTTTCTGTATATCTAATAATAATAAATATCAAATTTGAATACTATTAAAAAATCTAGATTCAAGTTTAGATTAAATTTGAAACTTTTGAATCTTCTTAGAATCTATATAAATATGGAATGAAAAATAAACCGATACGGGCAGGGATTCGAACTTGCGACGTCTAGGAAACCGTCCTGTCGCTCTACCAATTGAGCTACCGTATCGCTAAAAATGGTTCGAAACCCTGCCCGTATCCATTTATTTTTTATATTTATATAAATTTAAATAAACTTAACATGGTTAAACATGTTTATAGATATTTTCAAACTTTTTGACTTTTGATTCTCTTTGATATTGATTTAACTTTTGATTTTTGATTCATCTTAAAGACAACCTCTATAAAAAAATGAATACTTCTAGATCTAAGGGTTCAGTTCAGTCAGTAAGTTAGTCACTATATTTATTTGTATGTGTATATTACACTGATGATATATATTAACACAATATTTGATAGGCTATGCATAAAATATTAAATATATATAAATGAGTTGGATAGTTGTATCATAAAATATTTATAGAATACATATTTATTACTATTAATAAAAGCAATATATATGTATTCTTTCCCAAGTAAAAAAAATACATGCTGTATATCTATACGATATGTTAAATATTACAGAGACATGTGCAGATGTTCAATTGCTTAGAATATCGTTTGTAAATTGCTAAAAACCATTTGAACTTATAAGGAAGCGTTTGAAATATTATTGTATGTAATCAAATCCTAGAATAAAATGATCGTACTATTGCAACTGAATACTACTTCTGATTTTATAAGCATTAAAATGTTATAATAAATAATATTAATTTAACATAGTTATTAGTAGCTAACTAGTTTTGGTTAAATCATGTTATATTTTGCACAAGAATAGTATTATTTTTTGGTTTCTTGTCTAATTTTATAGAAGCTTACTAGGTTTCTTAATAATTTTTAGTCAAATGGTGTAGTTTTTTCTACAAATAAAAATATACTTTCCTTGTAAAACATTATTTATGTTTTTGTACTCTTATTGATAAAAGTGACATGTTTATTTAGTTTCAACCTTGTAGTAAACATTTTTAAAAAGCAAGTAAGCATTTATCAATATACTTTTTAATTCATAATTTTATCTTAAAATTTTATTAATTTTGAAATAGTTACTTCCGAATAAAATTCAACCACAACGAATAAATAATCATAATGCATAAAAAACCTAATCTTTTTTTTTTTTTTTTTTTTTGGTATGTCTATACTGTTAGCCCTGTTGGCTATTACAGCGTCACCGGGAAAAAAAAACCTAACCAACAGATATGAATTTATTCAACAAAAGAATTCAATAAATCAACGTCAATTTCGAATTTCTTAGCGAATAAATATGTCTAAAATGAAATGCTAACGAGTTTGTACTAAAAAATCTGAATGTGCCAAATTAATCAGCGGTCAATAACCTGTCAACTGGACCCTCAAGGTCGAATTCATAAACATAACAGTTTTGAATAGGAACTTTTAAATTATTTTATTGGTTATTGAAGTTATTTCGGATTCTTTAAAAAATAAAAGTTTTATTTTTGAGGTTAATATTTAGTAACGCAATCTAAATTTGAAATTAACTTAGAAAGTACACGTTGAAATCTTTGATTTAAAATTCATTGCTTCTGAACGAAAATTAAATATTACGCACTGCTTGAGCGCTAGCAAAATATTACTGCTACTTCAAAGATGGCTGATTACAAAATAATTATATAATTAGAATAATTCCGAACTAAGTGAAAAAAAATTACAAAATATTTCTGTAAATAAATAATCCGTAATTAATAATTCGTTACATTTAATCAATTAATTAATACCGAATGAATGAATGAATGACCCAATCAGGTACAGCCCTAGGCCTATAATTCCAAATGCAAGTTCTAGTCTGGTAAATAGCTGTGATAATCAATTTGACGTGCTACTGGCCGCTTGAGCTTTACTAACCGTATTACAACTTTCATTCGTTCATTGCATAACGTTGAATTTTTAAACTTCATTAAGAGTCAAAATATTTGAACTTTGAATGGAAGGTTGCTTTGTATTTGCCGCCCGATGCCCTTTTTAATTTTTTTAATTTTGTTTCGAGACCGGAAATAATGAGAGCATACGACTTCATTTTTATAGTTTTTTAATTGTCAATTAGTTAATCTAGATTAAAATTAAATTATTTATCTGTTAATTTTGAATTGTTTTTATTTTGGTATAAATTATTTTTACATGTGTTATGCAAAATACCACTTACTGGCTATTAATAAAATTAGATACTCCACCTACTATGAAGTTTTGTTTAATTAAGATTGTATCTTATAATAAGCCTCTCGCTAAGATAATATTAAGATTTTGTGATATTCCATCCCGATACAGAAGATAATATATTATAGTTTTCTCTTAATGAAACTTTAAATACTATTAAACATTTAACTAATACAACATTAAAAGTCAATCACCTATACAGTAAAGAATAAATTATTATACATGAGCGGGACAGCATTAAACATGAGCGAGATAGCATTATATATATTATTGTAACAAATTCTTTGTTCACCAGAGTTTAGTCAAGTGGAGTATAGTATTTGTGTCAACTGTCAATGACACGTTTAATAACCGTGAAACAGCCCCGTTGCCTGAAATAAATTTGGTTACCGAAAATATTGTGACTAAGTATTTCAAACATTCTTCACTATAACGTACATTTATTTCAAACATTCTTCACTATAACGTACATTTATTTCAAACATTATTCACAATTTGAATTTATGAAAGTGATGTAGAATATATATTTAATTTATGAACGTGAGTGCATCACCAGATCAAACAATCAATCAATCAGAAATTTATAAATTTGCATATAACTTTATTTAAAAATTTTTGCCACCTCATTTCAAGTAGCTAATAAAATTTGACGTTTCAACTGACATTTTGAATCAATCAATCATTGATTATAAAATTGACGAATACTTCATACTGTTCACGTTACTAATACTAACTCAATAAATTGACAATAGTATCTACATATTTGTTTTATCAATATATTTATTTATATATTTTATAGTAGTCATAGAGGACAATCAGCCCAGTGACATGTCTCTTTTCTGTACATTTTGTTAAGGTATATACAATCTAAATATAAGCACATTAAATTTGCTATATTGGATCAAATCCGTACCAACACGCCAACATCCAATCCCCAATCTCACAGATACCATATTCATTGTCTATACTCCATGGTACAAGTGACAAGGGCTTTATGTGTCATGTCGCAACACGGGTGTGACGCTTCGGATCACCAGACTCAAATATAGGCCATACATTCAGAGCTACTGATTGTATGGTGACACACTTTATAGAATTATAATTAAATTTACTACGAATAAATACTATAAATATCGAATTCCAGAGCGTTCTGTAAAATTAACTTTTCGAGTTTCTAAGAACATAAACATATAAGTTTGGATATGTTATTAAACATTAATCAAACAAATAATGATTATATTTGAAGAGTATTGATTATATACTATATGCTATACGGTTCATATTTGGCTTAAGAAAATATGACCACATTCTGAATTTCGTCAAAAACTCAAGTGACTTCCAATACGCCGTCGGGATTTTCACGTTCTTTCTTTTCAGTACTGTAGATAGTGTTCTCTTCTGTACTGTACTGTATTATTTCCCCCGAAAACTCCCTCATATCTGAAAGAGAGATTTAAGTTCGTTGGACTTCCGGTTGATGTACGATTGTCATAATTTTTGATTATACGCATGCCAGTTCATAATACATTTTTTTTTAATTACATCTTCACAGTCCATGCAACAAATTATGGAACACGCTGCCTCTCTTTATAAGAAAATCGAAAACTTTGCTAATATTTAAAAATCCGTAAAAACTTTATTTATCAGAAGAAAACTAAAACAACTTTCTTTTTTTTAATTAATGTTATCTTAATGTTCTTTACTTATATGTTTCATTCATATCCTTTAAAGTATTGTCAATATATTTATTTTTATTCGTATCTTTAAGTTTATTTTTTAATATCTATTATATAAAATTATGTGTATTATGTTTATGAAATAATGTTTAAATATTGGTATGTATGATTACAGTGTTAATAACTTTTTACCATCTACCTATATGCACTATTTTTTTAATTTCCTAACAATATGATTGTCTGAAAGAAATCAATCTTTAGACCTTGTAGTTTCCCCTGTGGTTTTGTTTTTAATATATAACTGTAATATGTAACTTATGTGGTATACATTAAAGTAAATAAATAAATAATTGGAAATATAATTAGACTGGATTTACAGTTATAATAAATATCATCTCAATGGATTTCATATCTAGATTTAATTGCCGGTCCAATAATGGTTATGTTATTGCAAATAATTATTCTATTTTCAGTCAGATTCATTATTATTACGAAACATTACATTGGTTTGAATAGAACTGTCTGTTGGTGTTGCTGATCTGATGAGAACACTAAATGCTCTTAAAATATTAAACATTATATATCCATATGATAGGAAATGTAATAAATAATATGCATTAAAATAGACTAATTTCTAATTTAGTTATATTATTTAGTTTAGCTGTTTGGTACTTTGTTTTAATAATTGTTTGACATTTTATGAAGAATTAACCGAACTATGACAAAGACGCAAGCGCAGGGAATATTAATATTTAATGAATAAAATATATAGGTTTATTATTTCATGTAATTAGGTAGATTTAAGACAATGTATATAAATATACAAAATTTATTTTGCAATAAATGTGATTAATAATAAATAATACGTAAATGTTGTACTCGTAACAACAAAACAAATTTTATATACACCGCTATATATCTTAAAACAAAATTATTCCAAAACATATCACATACAAATTAACAAAAATTAACAAAAATCGAATATTAATTGCATTAATATACAAATGTCAGTACAAATTTAGTAAGAGATAACAAGTTAACAAGCGTACTAAAACATCTTAATAAGCTTACAAGACAAATTACAGTAAAGCCGATTATAATTAGTTCAGATGAAACAATTTGTCATATAAGTAAGTAAGTATAAGTACTTTTTAACAACATATTTGTGTATCGGTTCTTTTGAAGAGTTACATGGTTTTGAATTACGTAATATGATATTGTTTAAGAGCTGGTGTAAATTTTTATTGTTTTAAATTTTTTTTTTGGATATTAAAAAAAAACAGAATTACGTCGTTTTTTTGAGTTTTTTAACAAATTTGCAGAATTGGTGTACGTATCTCTATCACACCAATAAATCCTCTATGTATATATATATATATATATATATATATATATATATATATATATATATATATATATATATACATCATAAATATCTTTTTCGCATATACAGATTAAAAGGTAAATATAATAATAATAATAATAATATCAGGACAAATTATACAAATTGATCTAACCCCTAAGTAAGCAAATTATTTGCTTGTGTTAAGGGCGTTAAATAACGATACAAATACATAGAAATACACATATAAATACTAAAAATATATTTTTTAATAAACCACCAAACTCAGAAACACAGACATCTATGCTCATCACATAAATGCCTGTCTCTGCTGGGAATCGAACCCGAGCCCCATTGCGCTGTGACGCGTTAGGCGTCTGCGCTAACCACTCGACCAACGGAGCGGTTGAATATATAACACTAATGTTAGTTTAACTTTAAGTAAACAATCATTTCACGGTTCAATCGTCCGCATCGTGTCGGCTCCACGCACTACCTTAGTTTCCTGACCTTTTGTTCTTAGTTTACGTGGTTACATTTGACTCTTGTAGTTAAAAAATTCTGAGCTATTGAGTTATTTTAATGTGCGTAGCTTTTTAACATTACAAAATAAGCGAAACGAATGTCTATTTGACTAAAATAACTTTAGATAGAAATATATAGATAGATTTAAATAGTTACTAAATGGAAGTGTCAGAAATGAATTCTACTATATATAACTAGCAGTTAAACTCTTAAATTAATAAATTATATCGTGTTAAGTCCAGAAAGATTCTAAATTTAAAACTTTACATGATAAACATACTTATTCGATTTTCAAATTCACCTGGTGCGTTATATTTAACGGACATTTTAAAGATAAAAAACGTATACTGTTATCCTTAAACATAAAAAAGTTGTCGCTTCTATACAACTTGTCTACTTTAAAACCTTTTATTTAAGGAGCAGTTCTTATGTATCTAAATATTTTTCGTACAACTTTTATATTCACTCAGCGCACGTCATGGAAACTCTTAAAATGCATGGAGTCTTCAGACTTAGTCGTCGAATATAACAAAGACTCTAGCTTAATCGATATTTATTTACATTATATAAAGCCTATTTCCACTAAACATAATAATTTTTAAAATAAGCACCGTAGATATATTTATTTATTTAAACTTTATTCTACAAAATTGTACAATTGGCGGACTTAGTGCTAAAGCATTATCTACCCGTCAACCGAACCACTATATAAAGAAATAAAAACTGTTAGGGTGCAATACAGAAGAAATACATACATGCAATACATGCATACAGACAAAAAATATATATAAATACACATAAAAAACCATAGATAATACATAATCCCAATATTCTCTTTAGAATATTACTTTAGATTATAAAGAAAACTTTGTACAAACAAGAATATTTTTTATTGAACTATTTACCAATAAATGTATATATACAGGGTAATTAATTGGCCATCTCTTGCAGGCAGTCTCTCTACATCAGTCCCAACAACATTTGTTATTACGACTTCATTTACGACTTTTTACAAATCTTGATAAAAAACACGAAAAAAAACGAAAAAAAAATATTTGCTCTTTCTTTTACTTATTACTCTGTATTTTGTTAGAAGCACTTAAAAAGTGAAGAAACACTTATTACCCAGGCGCTGTACCTACGCTCAGAGTTAATGCCACTTCAGAGGCAAGACATAAATTTTGTATGAGAAAACTTAAATTTTAAAAACTATCATTTCTAAAAGTCGTAGAACAAATGTTGTTAGGATTTATGTAGAGAGACTGTCTGCAAGAGGAGGCAAATTAATTACAAATAACTGTATATATAATATATATACCTATATAATATTTATATAGGTATATATATTATCCTTAATATAATATAAAACCATAGAAAATAGTAAAAATTACAATAGCAATTGATGTGTGTAAACAGAATGACAATGATGTAACGGTTCAGCAAATAATACTTAGTTTCTAGGATTTCTATGGTTTACTTAACACAAGATACCTGTCGGAAATGAGCTAAGGTTCCGACACATTAAACTGATGAGTAATTTATTTTCTTATAAGATATGTACGCTTTATACGATTTTTCACAAAATCTTAATTACCCTGCATATATACAATCTTACTATTGTATATATGCAGGGTAATTTACGTAACTACCTCATTTTTTTTTTTACATCGATAGATAGTCTGTCTTATAAAGACCTTAAAGACTTTATTTTAAATGATTTTCAAGAAAACTGGGGCAAACGCGGAGAATTCTCTTTCTTACCAAGACTTCAGTATTCTGAAGGCATATATACAATATTTAATGTTATAACTACATATTTTTGTAATATTTTTTAATACAATATACACTTTGTCGTAGCATCATAATAATTGATATTTAATTATACTTTTCGCAATTCCTTGCAATATTGACATTTATTTGTCTATACCTACCAGAATCATAATTGTTTGAATATAATATTGCATAATAATAATTTCCTCTTGTATGTACAATAATATCAAAACAATTGTTACAATCACCGATCATATTTTATAAATCACAAGGAAGCATCCGAAATCTAAATAGATTTTTATTTCTTCCTGCACTGACGTTTATCGTAAACACAGCGCCATGTTTGTCGTCTTCACCAGAAGGCGGCTATTTGATCTTATTCTGCAAACACACAAAGAGGTTGTAACATGACACAATTCGTCTTACTTAGCGCTTTTATAATTTCAATATGAACTTGACACTTATTTATTCAACTCAAATAGTACGAGGATTTTGATTAACTGTTATTATAATTTCTTTTTATCTTCAAGTTAAGAAGCTTAACCTAAAGGATTTGTCATTTGTAAGTCATGCTACAGTTTGAGGATGAAGAATGAAGAGTATATTTTAACTTTTGCACGTTCAGTTATAATTTAACCGAAGTGCAAACATCTTTATCTTGTGATCTAATTTCTAACTTATCTAAGAGTTATCTTTATCTAGTGATAGTAGAAAAGTTTCTTCATGCATAAAACAGTTTAGTATTGTGTAATGTTTGCAAATTGAAGAACTTAAATATATTTAGTCTAAAACCTACATAATTTAAGATATTCATATTACAAATCTACAATTATTACATTTATATACTATTTTGTAATATTTGAATAAAATTATGATATTTTATATAATAAGGCGTCATGGCCTTTATAGTGACGTCACTACAAAGGTCATGACCGTCTTCCTTTTCCGGTCTTCAGGATTTAGGAACATAAAACCATTGTTACTAATGAGATCTAGTTTATTTATAGTAACCCAAGAAGCTCTAAAATCAGCTGATATATATTTTTGTATAAAAAATCTAATAATTTAGACCAGTAGTTCTCTAGCTATTGTCACATACACAAACAAACTAACAAAAATGTTGACTGATAAAAGAATGACGCATATCACTTAATTATAAAGAACTTCATGGAATGCTATTATAATATTCGTGTGTCGTGTTTAATATAATTTATGGCCAAAGATCATACGTTTTAAAATTCTTTAATACAATTGTCGTTATTCGTAATTAGTTAATTGCTATGCGGTGTTTTGACACATGAGATAGAATATACCCTTCGTAATTGTAAGAGGTTTTTAATTTCTTAAATTAATAAGTACTTCTTATCGTGTTACTTGTCTGATAAGTTCTTATGACAAAGACATTTTTTTTTCTTTTAAAGTACATTTTTACAAATCATTGCATATTTTACAAATAATAAGATGTTTGTATCTATAAACATGTATAGCCATATAAAGCATGTTTAAATTTTAAATAAATATAGAATGGAAATTAAACCGACACGTGCAAGGATTTGAACTCACGACCTCTGGGAAACCGTCCCGTCTATCTACCAATTGAGCTACCGTATGGCTAATATCGCATATTAATAGGATTCACACAAATTGATTTATACCGTGTAGATTATGTTATTATGTATATATTATACAATAAGAACAATTTCATCTATACATAATCATAACAAAACAATATTTGTTTACCATATTTATGAGTATGACACACTTTTATTAAAAGCACAGATAACGTATCATGAGATCAGTTGTATTCAAGACGGCTGTATTTAACGGTGTCAGTTCTATCGGCGCCTGCAGTGAATGCGACATCGAAATAAAATCATTTATGATTTATATTCCAAACGTATATATATTTGCAATAATTGCATTCTAGTAATTTGCATATATACCCATGGAATATTTATTGCTTTCGATTGGGTGGTATTATAGATATATGGCGCCACCATGGTGCTTAATCTGCGAACCAACCCAGAATTATGATCTGAGGTTAGCTTTATAATAGTTTAGAAAATTATAGTTTGTCTGGGTTTAAATTTATAGGTCAGAGCTTTCAGCGATAGAACTAGAACTTATAATAATTGGTAAATAATAGGCTACTGCTAATTTAAAATCAATGACCTTAATTTAATAATATATAATTATACTTAAAAGGAAATAAATACTTAAGTAATTTTAAATACCTACCTAAAATTACTTCAACTGCTGCTTATGCGGTTTTTATTTGTAAGCTATAAAGAAGAATATAATTGATTTTAATTCTTTGCTTTATTAATATTTTTAAGCAAATAAAAGCTTACTAAGTCATCCATCCTGATGACATAGTTAAGAACGTTTTCATCCCTTTCATCTCGTACACATTCAACCCGATAATAGATGACCTAATTAAATATAATTAACCAATAAAATTTATTCCATATTATTAAATAGCCAGACAATATTTGCGGGTTAATAAATTGTAATAAATATAATTATGCAACAAAATATGTTATTATTTATTTAATCTTTACCCTTTGCGGTGTTTTTCAATAAATTATTTAATAAAAGCATGGCCAGAATAATTGCATAATTGCTTAATAATACTCTTAGTTTTATATATTTTAATATCAATACCAAATAATACGTTTCGACAATTCAGAATAAATCTAGAAGCACTAGCACTAGAACGCAAGAATCAAAGATAATTGTGGCTGTGGTTTAGTACACTGCCTAGATCTAAACTTCGTGTGGTTAATTGCAAGTCTGGCTAGACCAGCGGTGGTAGTTAACACTGAGGCCCCCTGTTGTTAACTGGATTTGTATAGCAACGATAAACATAGAGAATTTAAAAAGATAATAAAGAAAAAACTTTTTCGTTAGTCATATATTTTTCTTCAAAAGTTTATTTTATGAACAATAAGTCAAATGATAATATAATTTATTTTAATATATATATATGTAATATATAAATGAAATCAAAATTGAAATATTTATTGACAAAATTTTCAGCTCGGGCCCTCAAGGGCTGGGGGCATAAACATTTAAGACCCCTGAGATCAGGGGGTCAAAAAGCACTCTGTACATCACTATATTAACCGTTACTTTGTAAGTCACGCTCCGGGATAAATCGCATCTCACTAGTAACAGTTTCGCCATTTGGAATTACAATTGATGTCCTGTGAGAGAATCTGGTTACATTACAATAGACAATTACTATACAATACAAAAAATAAATTGTTTGAAATACTTTTACAATACAAACATAAAAAAGTAGGCACTTTAACTTAAAGGTGGGAAGTTTAAGAAAATACTGAAATTTACATCTACTTACATACTTATTTGAGTGTTTTGTTAAAGAAGTGTGAAAGGTATGCAAACGTTATATTTAAACGTTATATTTTTAACAAAGTTTTTTTTTAAGATTTTTTTGTCACAACCTTCACACTATAAATCTTAATGTTTAAACCTCAAAGATATATTTAGACATTATATAGAAAACATTTTTTTAAATATATCAATTAATATTAAATTAACATTTTTAGTAATAGGTCTTGTCACTATATCATTATCGTAAATCTATGTAACAAAATACTAATCTATACATATAGGTATATTTATATACATATATTGAAATATTTTGTTGTTTTTTTATGTCATAGTTATTACCAGTATATGTAATAAATATGTATGTAACTGTTGACTTCCTACACCAAACCTTCGCCCATATTGGTTTGTTAATGAATTTATGGCTTTCGATTTGCGAGCAATCAATTTTAAGTGGTTTATTGTACGAATGTATGTTTGATTACTGATATATCACATGTAATTAGCAAAGACAATAGCACTGGATGTGGCCGAATTCCTAACCGCTAAAAGCACTACAGGGAGTGGTCTATATTTGCGTCACGCAAGTAAAAACAAATGATGTCATTTATGACAGTATTTTTTTTAATGTCATTAGTGACACGCTCTGACTTCTTGCTCGGAGTTCTCGTGAAAAGGATCTAGTTCCAATGTTTATTGGTTTTATATTAATATTTGAAGTACGTAAAAAGCGTTGAATGAGAAAATGTGATCTCGTAATAGATGTATACCTTTCATACTAAATATTTTAATCGATGGTGTAGAAAGAATAATTTTAATGTAATCCCAAGGTAACTAATATTTTTGGATAAACTAGGTTAATATTATGTCGGTGAATCTTTCTTGACTTCGTAAGTCAAATAACTTTTGTTGGCTCTCCTTACACATATTTTTAAATTTTCTAAAGAATTCTTTAAAATTATAATATAAGGCTAAGGACAACTATTTTGAAATATATTAAATAACCCTTTTACATTTAACTGAATAGGACCAAATAAGTTCACAGTATCTAAGCAAGTAAACGACTATATTATATTATTTAAGCATTTATGTTTATAAATATTTATTATTTAAATATAGAGCAAAAATATTAAATCCGTTAGGTAGTTTAGGAAGAGTAACAATGAATCGTAACCAACGTTCAACAAAACGTTACGTAAATAGAATGTTCTTTACGTGGTTTAGTAAAATTACAAACTCACAGACGGACCTACTATTTTTTTAATTATTCAAACACTTATGGTATAAATATGATGTTCAATATATCCCATTTCTCAAGAAACTTAATTTTTATTATTTCGACAGTATTAATATTTGGAAGTTTTGAAGAACTTATAGACAACTGGTACATCTACCTGTCAATTTAAATTTATATAAAAATAGAATGAAAAATAAACCTATACATAATGAAAAATAATTCTAATTGAGCTACCATATCGCTTGGTAGAGCTACGGGACGTTTCCCAGAGGTCGCAGGTTTGAATTCCTGCCCGTATGGGTTTATTTTTCATTCTTAACTCATATAAATTTAAATAATCTTAACATGGATATACATGTTTATAGATATGCAAACATTTCGTGGCCTATTATATTGTCTATTAGTTTCAAATCGGCAACTTCCTATATATGTACCACCACGTAAACGTAACCATACACAAACGTAACCACGTAAACGTAACCATATGTAAACCAGAGCCCTGCAAGCCACTAACCATAAGTACTCATACACGCCTCGCTGAACCGATAACACCAATCTCGATTGAGATAGATTACACCAATAACTTTTAAAGGTTTACACAAAGGGCTGATCTTATCTGTGAACAAATTATTAATTTGCCACCGTTCGGGGCCGCAATGACCGACAAATTTGCATTCAATGCTCGTAAATTAAGATATATCGTTAGGGTTACATAAATCAATTAAAAATACATTAACATTAATTATTTTTACGACTTTAATATATCGAGTTCAATGAAATAAAATTAATAAAAATATCTATACTATCTATACTAATATTATAAAGCTGAAGAGTTTGTTTGTTTGAACGCACTAATCTCTGGAACTACTGGCCCGAATTGAAATATTCTTTTTGTGTTGAATAGTCCGGTTATTGAGGAAGACTATAAGATATATGTCATCTCGCTGTGACTTATAGAAGTCAAGCAGCAATGAAAAATGCTGCAAAAACGGGCAACTATTTCTTTTTTTAAGGGCTTTCCTCGCGTGCGCTGAGGAAACACTAAAAACCGCGCGGACGGAGTCGCGGGCGACCCCTAGTAATTAAATAAAACCAAATGTAATCAGTTGGGGTAACGGTCATTTTAATGTATTATCCTTTAAAATGACCGTTACCCCCCACGGTTTAATGAATCATATTATATTTGTTATCAAACTTGAATGATATGTTAACACTAATCGAAGCAGTATTTACACTGACTCACGTCTTCCGACAAGTAAACGTACCATTGACAATATATAAACAATGAAGATATCGTATTTCCATAACAAAGATAAACGTTGAGTTTGTTCTCATATGAATTGCCAATTTGGTTTTAATCTCTAAATTATTTTAGAGTTATTTACGACTATAAATATGATTATAATAACGGTTATCAAAATCATTTTATATTTATTTACTCATCAAAAAATTACAATAAAAATGGGTGCTCTATCTAAGTGTATAAATAAAAATGGGTGCTATATATAATGTATAAATCCAGAGCAAATTAGGTCTGTCTCTCATTGGGTTACTTCAACCAGTGATCTCATTCCGATCCAGAAGCTGTGATTTATCGACAGATAACTGTCGTGACGCAAGCGACCGACCATCCATGACTGCCGACACTCCTTGATGATGTTAGCTTACACACCATACATGCGATATATTTTTAAAGACCATTTATATCTCACGACATTAACAGAGTCATTTTTTTAGATTATTAATATAAAAAATAATAATAATATTAGGACAAATTACAAAAATTGATCTAACCTCTAAGTAAGCAAATGAGTTGCTTGTGTTAAGGGTGTTAGACAACGATACAAATATATAGAAATACACATTATAAATACTGGTAATATATTTAATAAACGACCAAACCCAGAAATAGAGCCATCTATTCTCATCACATACACGCCTGTCTCTGTCGGAAATCGAACCCGAAAGAAAAAAATATTGCTGTGTTTAAAGAAATAAATTTATATTACATGTAATGGGAAATTTTATATATATTTTTTTAAAACCTAGTCATTCTGTATTTAAATAGTTCATAGATATAAAAATAGAAAGATAGGTAAGTTAATAAATCGTGTGCTGTAAAGACGATCAATTCTATTTTTAAGTAAGCTTAAAAATTATGTCGTTGAGAATGTAATCTGTTACACTGATTTGAAACAAAGTAAACACAAATAATTTACGTCCTTTTAAATTGATTTATAGCTCTATGGTGACGAAGTTTGGGATTAAAACGCTCATAGTATTAAAATAGTTTTTTAACATATGACAAAGAATTATAGTAAACAATTTTTTCTTTATATTGTGTAACATGTAATAAATAGTCACTTCAAATATAATTAAGACGTAACTGTAAATAAATTAATATGTCCAGTACGTATACACTTTCGTTCTGTAAAAGTATCATGATTTATTGGTAATCAATAAAAAACATTAATCTTAAATATGTTGATGCAAGTCGGCCCTTAGCGATTATATCTACCACTTTGTATGCTAACCTGCTGCTACCGGCGATATAAAGAACACACGGACCTGTGACAAAAATTACAATTCATTGACACGAATTAGAAGAGCCCTTCGCAATGATAATTAATGTGGTATCATTTATTTAAATAATTAGTTTAATTACACAAATCGATCTAACCTCTAAGCAAATTTATAATTTATAATATTTGCTTGTGTTAAGGATGTCAGACAACGATACAAATACATAGAAATACATATTATAAATATTGAGAATATATTTAATAAACGACCAAACCCAGAAATACTGACATTCATACTCACATACATGCCTGTCAGGAATCGAACCCGAGCCCCTTTGCACCGCTATATGTTAGGCGTCTGCGCTAACCACTTGACCAAGCGGACAGTTAAATTTTAGCATATTATTATGAATAAATATAGAGTAATGTACTTTATTCAATCATTATGTGGTTTAAAGTATTGTTAATAATTGTAATAAGTTTTATTATCCTATACCCATATATATCCACATCATATATATCCTTATGTATATATATACATATATCCATGTATATACGTGATCAAAAGTTACAATTACCATACGCTGTGGCTTAAGTCTCATAACGATGCTTTATGGCTAAAATTAGTTCCTCATATCACTTGAAGTTCATCTTTTGAAACATAATGCCAACATTGATTGACAGGAGGTAAAATTAGCGTGAGATAATTGAATTAGAATATAAAAAGCTAAATTAGGAAACTTTACACCCACTTTTGATAACAATGGAAAAAAGAAACTTTACACCCACTTTTGATAATAAGGAAAAAAAAAGATAAAAGATAAATAAGGAAAAGAAAGAAAGAAAAGATAATGATATTAAAAAATATTTAGTCATCTAAAATTTGTACTTATAAACCGTATTTGTACATTTTCTTCAAAAATAATGTATATATAAGAATATATTAATGTATAAATATGAGTATCGGAAGTTAAATTGGGGCAATGAGATTGACGGAATGCGGCAGAAATCACATCCATGTCACTGAAGCTTACGTCATGGGTGCATTAAATGGATATAATGCTTTATATAATAACATAAACTTACAATGTATTTTACACATGTTTAAAATATGCTTATATTATTATTTTTAGTAACGTATATGATGTAACCTGTTATCATTATCAATTGAATTTAATTCTAATATGAATTGTATTTAATCTATTTTTTGAATGTATTTTCTGACAATAATTTATGTACTAAACTATTATTATTATTAAATATATAATTATCCGGTTTAATTAGTTCACGCCGCAAGTGAACTAATTAAATGCCTTGCCTTTAACTCATGAGTAGGGACCCCGAATGGGTTCGAAACTAGTTGGCAAATTCCGGTTAAAATTACATGATTACAGCCGGGTATATATTTAATAATCATCATGGTTCACGAAAGTTTAAATACATATTATTATTATTATTGCCACATCTTAAAACATATCAGAAACGGCACATTTAAAACAACTTCGTAAATTCATGAACATGACACTGTTTTGTTTACACAGCGGCTTAAATGTGTTAAAATTTATTTTATTGTTTCAGATTCATCGCAGTAAGCTTCAGAAAGTTAACATACGCACAAACTAGCACAGAAGTTGGTTTTCCAGTGAGTATTTAAGCTTATATTTAAGCTTATATTTAAGCTCTGACTGACGAGATATTTCTAGACTGTGTACTTATTATGACTGATCCATCAAGTTACGGTTTCTAACACTGGGTTATAACCAGTTTTTTTTAATGTATATCGTTAAATAGTTAAATTTTCAATCTCCTTCATGATACTTCTATGAGAGTTTCTATAATGTCTTAAAAGTATTCTACATTCAAATTTTCGAAATTAATATTCTAGAAGAGGTTTTTAAGATCATAATGTCGGGTACAGAATTAAGTACTGGACAAATCTTATAAAAATACCTATTATAAGATTTGTACATTACAGATCCTGGCTGATTGTGAAAGCTGCTGCAGCTAAACACTGATATTTGTGATAATATTTTAATTAATTATTTATGTCATTTAAGTAAAAGTAAAGTTTATTAAATAAAATCCTTCAGTAAAAATAGACTGTAAGAGTTGATACGAAAATTTACCAGGATCGCGTAATGTAAAAAAAAAGATTGTTTTGTTTTTTTTTTTTAAGTTTTCTGACATATTCATGACTTGTATTAATAGATGTTAATTTATAATAAAGAAATACTCGTAAATTGTAGACAAAGTTTTATTCAATAGTACAATAAAATAAATATTTTTAACTTATATCAAGATTTTTTTAACTGATAACAAAAAAAAGATGATTTTTTTTCAGTAATTTAATGTTTCATAAAATCTAAAAAACCGTCGGAATGTTTCCACAGAATATGAACTGACATTTAAATACACAAATCTGGAACTCTCGGCACCCTTCAAATCGTCTCTCCTCGTTTCACCGACTTGCCCTCATTCCCTAATGTCACTCGTACATTTATTACGGAATATTTACATACGTCAATGACCAATCAATATTCTCAATCAATAAATGGCAGACAATCATATAGCTTTTTAAGTCCTCTGGTATGTTTATTGTTATTTTATTAATCACCATTTCATTAAATCAATGTTACAATAACAATAATATATTTTTAATATTTCTGATTATTACTTCTAATTAGAAATCGATTATTCTGTAATTTATCTAAATCATCTAATTTTAGTTTCAGAACTTAGATGAAAAATGTATGGATTCTTCTGTAATTTATCTAAACCATCTAACTTTAGTTTCAAAACTTAGATGATAAGTTAATATTATTCAACGATTCAAAAATCGTATATAACCTACATTCAGAGGCGTAGCGAGCTTAACTCGCGCCCGGGGCACAAAACCGTTTCAGCGCCCCCGTTTTGAAAACAATATTAAAAACAGATTTTTTTCACTTGTTATTTTCCGAACACATTACTTGCTTACGGATTCTTTATTTCCCTTTTTTGTAGCTGTATATATATTGTATAAGAACGAGATGGACTTCATCATGACGGATAAGAAGCACATATTTAGGCAGGTCTTAATGATGAATAACCGGTATATCGCATAATACTGGAAGCGATCACCGACTTGTAAGGGCACCCTAAATATCAATTTCAAGCTCGAGCGGAACCGCATGATAAGGTCTATTTTTCGTATAACTGTGCCCACAGCCGGACATAATGCGTTCCAGCTGGAACTGTAAAACAGATTCCCTGCACTCGAATCCGAGGCAAAAGTTTATGAGGTCTTAAACGTCATAATGGGGATTATACACGAAGTGGGAATGGTGCACTTTCGGAAAAGTAAACTAGATAAGACCAAACTTTCATGCTAAACCCTGGAACTGATGCGACCTCGACTAAAACAAAAGAGGTTCCTTTGTCAGATACCCAGTAGCTCCACAAAAAGATTCGGAGCTTGGTATGGCGTGACCACATAAGCTGGAACACTCGCCGCATACAGAAGATGATTGAGTGAATTCGGGAATTCAAAATCTTTACAAAACCACTGGGAAAAGTCATCTGACAAAACTGACTGACCTCGAATGGTGAATCCATCACATCAGTTCCGGAGATACTTGCTGAAACTGAGGATTTTTACGCAAATCCATATGCCTCACATGCATCCGAAGCCTTTTCCAAACGCGAGCGACCCTAGAGCCCCTTTTACCCGCCACTTTACGGACGATCTACCAGACGTAGATTTCGACGAAATCGAGGCGGCTGTGAAACAACTTAAAAACGATAAGACTCCCAGGGAAGACGGAGTAGACTATGAGCTCGTTAGGGCTGGACACAAACCAATCCTTGAGGAGCTTTAATGGCATTTAGCTAGGTGATAACCCATGGAACTACCCCGAAGGCGTGGAGTAGAGATGGCGCTCATCAAAAACTATACGATAATTGAGTAATTGTCCTGAAGTACAGCTATATGAAATACAGCTTATAATTGTGGCTCCTAAACACTTCTGAGCCACAATCAGAAGCTGACTATATAAAATAATTATAATCGTCTAGCATCAAGATTTGATACCTTCCATACACCGGAGCAAGCTGCGTTTTGTAAATGTCTAGTTATGGTGTACCAGGACAAAACTTTCGACTTCGTTTAAACTTTTGCTATTCTGAAGTCTTTGCAGCGCAGCTCTACATACTACTTTACATATTAGAAATTGCTACCAAATGGCAACGAGGTCAGTCCAAGTAAATAACCACCAAACAACTCTTATCCAGTGGTCTTGAGGTGTAGGACAGGGTGACGTTATATTCCCGAAACTTTTACCACTGCGCTTTAGGATGTTTTCAAGACATTGTAGTCGGATTATTGAGGCATCAATGTCCATGGTGAATAACTCATGTACCTTTGCTTTACCGATGGCATAGCCATAATGACAGAATCCCTGCAAAGCCTATAGAAAATACTGTCTAGCCTCAATGCTGCCTCAAGACTTGTTAGGTTCCGGATGAACTTGGACAAGACCAAGGTAATGTTCAATAAACACACCATCCCCGAACCGAAAATTGCGAAACATATTTGAGTCATCTTTGCCACAATGCCTTAAGACGGAGCCGAAACGTGGAACCTGACGATGAAGCCAGACCACTGTCTGCATGTCACCCAGAGAACTATGGAAAGGTCTATGCTTGGGATCTCACTAAGGGACACAATCCTAAACGAGGTTATCTGGCGGTGGCAGTGGGCTGATCATATTTGTCGCAGAACCAATGGTCGGTTCAATAAACGGGGTCTCGAATGGAGGCTTCCAATGGCAAACATAGTGTTGGACACCCACCGGCTAGATGGACCGATGACTTGAAGAGGGTAGCTGGCAGTGACGAGGACTTTAGATCGGGTTCAATAGCCTACCCTGAGGAAGGTCTAAGTCCAGCAGCACATAGTCTCACTGCTGCTCTGCGCGATCAACGGCCTTCTACGCCAACAACTGTACTTTTTATTTTGTACTGTGTCTTGCCGAGGAGTTGCCAAGCAAAGTGAAAAGAAGTCAAAGTATGGGCAAAATATGGTGGCCTCGTTCTTTAGAAGGATTACGCGACAATTGTTTTAGAGGATCAAAAGAAAGGTTACTGCTGAGTGGTGCACGAACTACTGTTTGCCAGTTATTTTGGAAAAGGTTTGGTAAAAACGACCTAGCAAGAGAATCCTCCTTCATCACTACAGCGCCTCGTCGCACAATGCCGGGCTAATAAACGACTATTTAAAGAAATCAGACGCAGAATGGGTCATCCGTTTATTATAACACTGACCTCGCACTTTGCTATTTTGATTTATTTTCGAAAATAAAAGAAAAACTTCGAGAAAAACGTTTTATGGACGCCAAAGAAGCAATGGCTGCGCTTCAAAATGCTATCGAAAAGCCCAAAAGACGGGTGGGCAACGTGTTTACCTTTATTTTCTAGGAACTTATTGTGACACTCGTTATATCAAATATGTACTAGAAACAAAATAAATACTTGTATGGGGCTCCAACAAACTTCATTTTTTTGCTCAATGTTAATAAAGGTAATAGACGCTTGAAATATTCACAGAATATTTATTTATATATTAATTTAAAAAACCTAAAAAGGAATAATTACTATTGGGGGTTCCCATACAAAACACGCGACTTTTGCGCCCTTTTAATATAACGGCAACAGGTAGGCGCTTGAAATATTCCTATAATATTCAGTTATATATTCCCTTGTAAATAAAAATAAATTTTGAAAGGGGGAGCCCCATACAACAAATATGTTGACTTTTTGATATTTTTTGTATATAATGGTACGGAACCCTTCGCGTGCGAGTCCAACTACAAGCACTTGGTCTTGATCTTTTCCCTTTTTATTTACGAATTAACTGTATTGTATTTCACTCACAGTAAATTTATCAACAAAATATCCAAAATTTTTTTGTTTTGCGAACTTTTTGGCGCCCCTATGTGAGTAGCGCCCGGGGCATGATGACACCCCTTGCACCCCCCTCACTACGCCTCTGCCTACATTAATAGTATTATTCGTGCTAATTAGATGACTTAGTAAAAAAACACTTTGTATAAAATTTTCACCCGAATTGACTCTGTCCTTGGATACTCTATCTCTCTCTATTTTTGTGATTGCTAATATAAAATAATAGGAATTTATAAGTAACTTTTATGAATTTAAAATTTCAAAGTTGTTCCAGTTACAAAACCACTTCGTAAACAGCATCATTTTACACTTTCAGTTACACGGGTCTCATAAGAATTCCACTATCTATGCATGGAGCACCTGGGGCCCTTGGAGCTCTTGTTCCAGATCTTGCGGCGGTGGTGTCGCAGTCCAGGAACGACACTGTCTCCCGAGGGATCCAACGAGGTAAAATATAATGAATATACAAAATGTAATTTAATTTTACTATGAATAACTTTAGAAAAGGTTTTTAGTTTATGGCTTTGAAAGTTAAATTTATTTATTTTAATGATAATAATGATTTTAGTAAGCTTTATCATTAATAGAGTATATAATGACGCAATATAATTTCAGAATTCATTTATGTTGAATACGCCAAATATTATTAAAATTATTACAATAACAATTTGGTTAAGCTTAAACATAGAGTTAACAACCATATAGCTCTGGTTGTTAACTCTGAAAAAAAAACTAAAACTATGTCACATAAAAAACCAATTGTATGTAAACAAGTCATTACTTGAATAAAATTACAATGAAAATAAAATTAAAATTAACATGTCAGAATTATCTATAAGTATTTAACATTAAAACTATCTAATATATCTATCTATCTAACTATAAAATATAGACTCTAAAACCGAATCCGTGTCTGACAAACGAAAACAAACAACTCAACGATTGAGGAAGATTAATGTTGTTTTTTTTTGTTTGATCTTTTGTTTGTCTGTTGTCTTAATTATTTCATTATTAGGGCCGGTTTCTTTGAAAGCTCTGACAATTATATTATGATTCGTACTTATTCATTGAGTTATTTAATTAAATAATTCATGTTGTTTCTTATTTTTTATTTTCCTTGTTAGGAAAATAAAAAATATATATATTTGTTCGGTCGTTGAACCAAATTTAAGCAAACTGACAAATTTTACATTAATTTTATATTTATAAGTAAATTAAAATAAGTATTTGTACTAAACTACTCCCAGCGTTTGGATCTTTACTCCATTCTTTTTATATTTATTCTTGTATTAGAAAAAAATATCTCGTATCACAATCTCAATTGGATAAATAACTATAAAACCGTTGACAAATAAGTCGAACATGCGGTCAGCCCTGCGCGGGCGCATAGATCATAGATCACAATGATATCTAATGATACGGCGCGTGATCTATAAAGGATCTATGCCCACCGCTGAGAACCTTCCACACCGGTCATTTCTGCTACTACTAGTGATTTTCAAATGACTTTAGTTTTTATTTATGAGATGACTTCTCAGCAGTACACGGTTAACATAAAAAAAACAATAATTGTTTATAGATTTATTATTTGTAATAGAATTAACGTACTTTAAATTACCATTATTAAAAAAAACATTAAATACTGCAACATCATAGTAAATTTTTATATACTTCTAAAGTTGAGTTGTAGTCGATTTATTTGTTAGAAAGAAAAATATGGTTGACTATAAGCAGCCAATGGTAGGGGACACGTCATAGAAAAACAGCATGAGAGGCCGGCGCGGCCTTTGTGCTGAGATATCATAATTTACTTACACCCTTAGCGTTATAAGCCCTTTACAGCGCTTACCTAAGATAGAGTCTAAAATGTTAATAAAATTTATATATTAAAAAAAGTAAACATATAAAGTTTGGGCTTCTGACGGTACTATTTTTTTTAGAAGAAACCAAATCTATGGACAATTTATAGACTATGGACATTTTATATATAATGTTTTAATATGAATATCTAAAGCGGATGCAAATCGTCGTGACTGGACAAAGCCCATTCATGAATATTTTGCTTCATCCACAACATCCAAGTAATATTAAGTAATCTGTTGATATTATTTGCATTTATCTATTCATATTAAAAGCATAAAGGCATATTGATTTTCTTCAAATGTACCTGATATCATTAAAAATTTAAGAATTGTTCCAAATTTATTTAAATATATTTTTTCGTTTTTGTGAGAATGTCACATGGCTTGAATATATCAAATGTTGATGGGTTTTCAGTTCCAATATTTATAGATAACATACATTTCATAAAATTGACTTACCACAATAACGTCTATATATAACTTGTTATTTACTCTGTGGTTCATTCAACCACAGTTCCCCAATTCCCTACATTCAACTGGGAAGCTTCATTAGCTCACGTTTCGCCATCCAACCAATCATGAAGTCAAAGGCTGTATGACCCTGGCCGCCCTTTACGAACACCAAATTAAGGTAATATTGAACGAGCAAGTACATATTTCAAGATACAAGTATTCGGATACAAGATACAAGTATTTTCGACTTTGATTGACGGTCAACAATTTAAAAACCTTTCGCTAATGTCCGATTGTTAACTCATTGTTTGCACGGGTTTTCGAATTTCTATGTGAATGTTGTGATCATTAGCAATAGTGCTGAGTCAGCGTGTATCGTTTAAGATCTAAGAGCTGTGTTAACAAGGTAACGCATAGCGTGGTAATAAATTGATGGTACCAGCCTTGAACTTGTGTTGTAAGCTCCTTTTTCTAGTCAAAAGTCACTCTCTCAAAGTCAAATCAAGTGTAATTACGTATTTCATATAATATGAAAGTAATATTCGTTATTTCATTGCTAAGCATACTTGTAAGTTATTAATCACAAGTACATTCTTGTAACAACTTATAAATATATATTACCTATATATATAGTAATAATAATATTATAACAATAAAATTCGCTCATAAAACGATTGTTGATACGCGTTAAAGTTTACGTTTCAGCAATCTCAAATGTGTTATTGAAATTTAGGATACTTGATAATTATATAGAAATATATTATAATACTTAGTATAATATATATTTAATGCTACAATAATGCTTAAATACCATAATACTTTAACTAAATTAAAACAATTCGTGTCTACGTAAAAAAATATCTTACTTTAAATTATAACATAACCTAAAAGCATAAAAATAACTATAAAAAGTTATAGTAACTTAATAGTTATCCAATTCGCAGCGTCAATAATACGATTGAGATTGAACAAACGTAAACTTGAATGTATTTTAACAATCGTTTTATGAGCGGAACTAAACGTTTGAGGGTAATTTAATGGATAATGCGTCATTGAAACAATAAAATACAGTCAAAACAACGCTCCAGTCGTTATAAATGTATTTGGGTCTGGGTTTATTAGTATTTGCACAGATTAAAAAATCTTTAATCTATTTATTTGTTTTGATGTTTCGTCTCTTGTTATTTTTAATCTGTGCCTCTAATGCTATTTACTAGATATAGATATGTTGATTTGCCTTAAACTTAAAACGTATTATCACTAGTGAAAGTTGGATTAAAATAATAAAAAATAAAAGAACAATATCGATTACACAAGCGTATTAAAATCATCGATAAGTAATTATAGTAGGCGTAGTGATGTAACAGTTTCATAATATTAATTACGGCACCCTGCAGCTTAACCCGACCCTAATGATGAACTGAAACAATGGTATGATGGTATCATGTCAATGAAGGCTTTATTTGAATTTCAATGGAATAACAAAATATATATAACCTACGATATATATCCTATATGATTGAAAATATCTATAAATATGTATAGCCATGTTAAGATTGTTTAAACTTTAAATAAATATAGAATAAAAAAAAAACGATACGAGCAGGGATTCGAACCCACGACCTCTAGGAAACCGAAGAGCGTTGAAACGGTTTCCCAGAGATCGCGGGTTCGAATCCCCGCTCATATCCGTTTATTTTTTATTATACATTTATTTAAATTTAAATGCAAATATTAATTGTAGAAATAATTATATTCCCTTAGTAAAGTTTCTACATGCCTGTACCTCGAGGCTTCATTTCAAAAGGTACATAGTTCATTAACATATCCTAAGGGTGATTAAGGGTTATTTAGATTATAATTCCAAGGCAATGATAAGCATGACTTGTGATTATCACTTGAAATAAAACCTGAATGGATTTAACTTACATGTGCGATGAAGCTATCGATATATTGATGATCCATTTATAATTAAGATAGTTAAATATTTATAATTAAATTAATATACTTTTAAAAAATATTTAGTAAAAAGGTTTACTTATCTCTTTTGGAGATCTTTCCCGGTTACTCGTCATTGTTAGACAGTTTGTGTAAGATGTTGGGGTATCGTGTATAAGAAATTGTGTAAAAAATAATATATAATATTTACATAGACATTTATATAAATATAGAGTGAAAAATAAACCGATACGGGCAGGAATTCGAACCCGAAACCTATATTTATATAAATTTAAATAAGCTTAACATAGCTAGCATACATGTTTATAAATATTTTCAAACATATACATAGACGATTAAATACGATTATTTATATTATTTTCGAAGGAAGGTGTATAGAATGAAAAATAAACCGTTACGGGCAGGGATTCGAACCCGCGACTACTGGGAAACCGTCCCGTCGCTCTACCAACTGAGCTACCGTATCGCTGTCCGCCTCGGTGAATTAAGCATTCTATATGTGATCGTCTTTATCGGGACGGTGGTGACATCTATTAGGTTTCTTTCGAAAATCCTAACCAATGTTTCTAACTTTACAGTATAGATAAACATTGAAAAGATGCCATTACCGAAATAAATTTCGCCGAAACCTAATCCCGAAACCCTGCCCGTATCTGTTTATTTTTCAATCTATATTTATATAAATTTAAATAAGCTTAACATGGCTATACATGTTTATAGATATTTAAAAAAATATAATGATGTTACTTACAGATGGCGTCGCAGTAGAAAGAGAAGGAAGCTGGTACGAGATGAACGAGTACGACGAGCGAGAACCATTTCAACTGTCAACGCACCTGACTGCGCCGGTCTGGGGAGACGGTACCACGAATGTAACACTTCGGTGAGATTAATTCAAATTCACAATATCTTTATTCAAGTATCCTTTACACGCACGTCAGTATAGTCAGTCTGTGAGTAAGCTACCACCAGCTCAGAATGCTATTCTGCTGAGAAGAGCTGGATAAAAACTCGATAGTTGCTTTTTTTAAATGAAATTTAACAATGTTTAACTTATACATTATAATATCAATCCTGCAAATGAGTCAATGACCCAAGTTCCACACATTTCAATCAACCAAAAACTCTTGAATGTTATAATAAGATTTATTTAATGTTATTCTTTTAATTTTTGATTTAAAACTATGAAAAGGATGAACTAAGATATCTCGTAGAACTTTATTATATATATTGGTACACTCAAGCCCAAGTTTTATAATTAGAGGCAATCTATATATATAAGTATATAGCTAAATACTAACTAGGTAAAATTAGGACATAATAAATGTATATGTATATATTATTCAATATCGTAGTCGGAGTTTTTTTTATTTCAAATAGACGAATTTGAATTTTACGTCAAACTCTATTTGCACGGTTTCAAAAGTAGGTCCATAGAGAGGAACCGACAGAAATGAGTATACGATATACAGGGTTATTTGTAATTAATTGGATATCCCTTGCAGGCAGCTTCTCTACATGAATTCCAACAACATTTGTTCAACGACTTTTTAAAATTAATAGTTTTAAAAATTAAAGTTTTCCCATACAAAACCTTGACCTTTTAATTATTTCTTACAAAATACAGAGTATTAAGTAAAAGAGGGGGCAAACATTTTTTGTTTCCTTTTTGTGTTGTTTATCAAGATTTGTAAAAAGTTGGGCAGAAGGAAGAGAAGACGAGGTCGCTTTTAACAGCTAGCAATTTATAAAAAGGGTTTTTTTTTGTTTCTGTGATAAAGTATTTTTAGGACATATTTTTTTTAAATACAATATTAAAAGAATTTTAAGAAATTAGAAATCCATATATATTTAAATGAATCCCTATTTTCCTTTGCTGAAAGAACGAGAAAATGAGAGAACGAATATCTTAGCTATTTATTTTTATTATATATTCCATTATATTGATCAAAATTCTCAAGACGAGAAAATCTGGAAAAGTTGCAAGACATGTTCAAACATTGTTCTTATTTCACTACAAAATTACTTTGACAAATGGTGGGTCATCTAGTGAGTAACATATAATAATCCGATCTTAATGTACCTATATACAAGTTATATGCTATATACTGTACATATGATTATAATAATAATATCAGGACAAATTACACACATTGATCTAACCCCTAAGTAAGCAAATTATTTGCTTGTGTTAAGGGTGTTAGACAACGATACAAATACATAGAAATACACATATAAATACACATACTGAGAATATATTTAATAAACGACCAAACCCAGAAACACAGACATCTATGCTCATCACAAAAATGCCTGTCTCTGCCAGGAATCGAACCCGTTCCCCATTGCGCCGTGATACGTTAGGCGTCTGCGCTAACCACTCGACCAACGGGGCAGTCATGATTATATGTATTATTTATTTCCAGCCCTGTCCGGGTCCTGAGAGGGACTCCCGAGGGCAGCAGTGCGCAGTGTACGACCGAAGACCCTTCCGTGGGAGGTTCTATACTTGGGTACCGTATGTGGATGGTAAGACATGTTTTTTTTTTTTTTTTTTTTTTTTTTTTTTTTAGTTCTCGATTTTCTTCCCCATGGGAGGAGGGAATCTGTGTTAGGGATATTAAGTTTTTCAGTATGTAATCGTTTATTAAGCGTGTAGGGTGAATTATGTGGAGTTTATGTGGTAATACATTAGTGGCAGCTATTTGACATTAGTTATTAAAATCTATTTGTTTTTATAAAAGTTTTGTTACAATTTGCATATTTTAAATCTCAGTGTATTTACCGAGTTACGGTTGTTTAATCATTCAGGTATGCTCTTGGTAGCTGCCACATATGTTGTTATACTATTATTCTATGTATGTTAGTGTGTTTATACTATGTTAATTACTTTTGATCATATAATTCCAATTACTTATTATTGTACATTGCTAAGTATACAAATACATTTTTACTAAGGATTCATTTACATTTTTATTTGAATTATACTATGTATTTCCTATTTTATTTTTACATTATTATTTGGATTTTTAAAAGTTTATACGACATGGTTGCAGTGAAATAATTTTTTAAAACATATAACAACATATACATTGGAATGGTTGTTGACGATGTTATAATTTGAAGATAGTGATTACCAGAATTTAACTTTAACAAGTATACTTATGTGCTATATTAATAAGTTTTTTACATTTGACAGTGCACCGATTGTGCCTTAAAATAAAAGGAAAGTTATACACAAATCGATATCTGCATTAATAAAGAGTTTGTAAAAAGAAGATAAAATTTAATTCCGTAGCTCAACGCGAACTTGGTAAGACATGTTACATTGATATGGCTTACAAAGCTAAAAATAATATTTTTATTATAAAATTTTTCCATTGAATTTAGTCCTTATTACTAGCTATAATATTGATGCTAAGTATTAGGTACTTCAAATTATATAGAATCTTTTGAATCGCTGCCAATTCCACTTCAAAATTAAAAAATATGCTGATGTTTTGAAATTGGAATATTCATTAACAGGTAACGCACCATGTATCCTCAATTGCCGACCTCGTGGCCAGCAGTTCTATGCGTCACTGGCTCTGGTAGCTGATGGTACTCCGTGCACCAAACCTGGTCTCCGTGCTATATGTGTACAAGGTTCCTGTAAGGTAAGTAAACTCGAAATAAGTTTCAAACCTAAACCAATTATTGTATCTAATACCGGTTTGGTTCAAGAAATGTATTAACTTGTAGTTGTATTTATAACAACGCCATCTAGTGATTACTAGCGGTATCAAAATATGTCTATAATTGATTCCAGCGCCATCTATGTTGGTGATTTATACTAAGGGTCAGAAAAATATATTCATAGTACCTACGTATATAATGCAATATTGTAATAAAGTCTACTCTTAAAGGCACAAACATTAAAAATCACCAAAATATAACAATAATGCAGCTTTAAAAAACCTTTATATTGATTGATTGATTTTGTACGCGCATCCTTATGGAACAAGAAACGACTTCTTAAAAACTTCAAACTTCATGTTCAAAAGTAGTACCATACCATACCAGAAAGTACCCATTTTCATCATTTGAACCTAAATATTTTATTTGTAGTAGAAGAAAGTAATTATTTCTTAGTGGCGAGCATCATCTAAATCTTGTCCTATTTTAAATTTGTATTCGCAGGCTTTGACACTTTGTTAAGGGCCACTTCTTTTGTAATGATTGATAATAGCTCTGAAAATCAATATGCAATACCCTTTTTTTTAAACGTTGGGTAATGCTTTCTGGATACCACCCAGCCCAGGGAAGGGCCCGGATGGATATGTGGGAGTCCTGCACCCAACGGTTACTCTCATCGCTATAACAGAACGCCGCGGGCTCGCTTCTCACTCATCGCGAAATTATGCAAAACCGTTATCAGCAATTAATTTTCTTACTTAGGGGTTAGATATGTGTAATTTGTCCTGTAATATTATTAATAATAAACCTATAAATTTATTTTTTTATTTTTCTCAATTTTGTATATATATATTTTTGTTATAAAATTTTATTTTATTTTATTCATTTATTTATAATTATTATTTTTTTAACTAATCTTATATTTTTTTCGTAAATAGTGTGAACGTTAAAGTATCACACTATTTTACGAATAATTATTATATGAATGTCTAATTAATGCCAGTTTTTATAAAATCTATTTGTGTTTCTATCACAAGTCAATAATTTTTGACAAAGTTTCGTCGTAACCAGTAACGCAACCTACGAAATTTTTCAATATTTTATTTTTTTTTTTTTAGTAATTTGATCATTTTCCTGATTTTTTAAATCCTTTTTTATTATTTTCAGTAATGTTAAAATTAAATTCACCGTAATTTTCATTGTTTAATATTTATATTCAACCTTTTTTTTTAAAATATCAAATTTAACTTAATTTAACTAAGAATTATTTTAGAGAGCTAAAATTCGTGTGTTTTTTAAATTTTGCAGATCTTTTAGTTTTTAAATAAAAATATATTCCTTTGTCGACGAGAACTAAATTAGTGCTAAGTCCCTTAAAAATTAGTGTAGGTGGAAAGTCAGTAATTTTTATTTAATTTCAAATATACATACATTACATTTATGAAATGTCAAACTCTAAACAAATGAACAAAACTAAAACATTATAAGATAAAAAAAACTTTTTTTTATAACATAACAAAACCTTTTTTCTATATAAACATCAAGCATTATTTGGAAAAAGCTGTACGATCGATTTAATAAGAAAAAAAAACTTTGTATGCAATAAGTACATAATGGAAAAGTTACATCATAATACCTTATATTTATCTAATAAGCAGCTACTTATTATATACTTAAAGCTTTCTAAACAGTTTTTATATAATGATAGCAAACGATTGGTAATTACATAGTTTCTTATCAAGACAGTAGCAATCTATTGAGTAAAATTAATTTAACATAATTTACCCGGTAAGAAAAATAAAATGATTAATTTACATTATACATTTAATAAATTAATAAATTTAATGCCATATCTTAAAAATTTAATTTTTAGTTCACCATACATATTACTACTATTTTTAATAATTGTTGTGATTTTGTTAAATTTGTATTTGAACATGTTCGGCCATGTTGAACTTGAATTAAATGAATAGTTTATCATACGATATTTAGCGACACTGTAGCTCAATTCGTTAATCGCCTGGACCGTTTCGCAGAGGTCACGGATTCGAATTCGTTCCATATCGATTATTTTTTCATTCCATGTTGTATAAAATACACCATTTTATATCATTATAATATATAAAGAAATAACAATTCATAACTCAACTCTTACTAAGAAAAACTTTACATTTTGTCACATATTCCTTAAAACATAGTCAAGAAAAATACTTTTTCTTAACTAAGAATTTAAAAAACGTTTCTTTAAAAAAACAGTATTTATTTCAGTTTCTTTGATTTTATTAAATGATGGGATTCATAAGTCTAGGCGTGACCGGCGTGTCTAGATTTAGTCGGTGCTGTAGCCTGCGGAACTAATGCTTCGTGTGAGCTAGACCACACAATAACTAAGAATTTATTAAAAAAAATAAAGTTCCATGAGAATAAAACTGCATTTCAAATAAATATAAACTCCTTTGTTTATAGAAAAACATATTTGCCTATACCTACATATTAATTTATTTCACTAATGTTAGGTATACAATAAATTAACCTCTCGACACAATAAAGTAAACTAATTTTTAAATATAAATATCTTTAAAGCAACTTTTTTCTGTTAGTATAAACAGTACCTATTTATGTATGGATGTTTTCCATAATTTTACGGTAAAATAAACTGGCAACATTATCGCCTATGGCTTCTAACGGCACCCGATCAGTTACCAGTATTTGACAGTAATTGTTCTATATCGTTATTTACACCCGACTATTTTATGATGAGCTCACAAATCAACAAAATGAAGAATAACGCTATATGAAGGATAGGTCTATGTTGTTGGTGTTTAAACATATCTTGGGTAAAATACAATGTACAGATAAAATGAGTCTGAATTTTTTAATCAAACTGATTACCTACACTTGATTATATACCTAATTTTTTGGTATTTATATTTTCTTGTTAGTATATGTTAACGAGTTAATTTTATTATCTCACCTTTTTATTATTTATTGATAATATAATTATTATAAAATTTTAACATAATATTCCAATATCGGATATTTCAAATTATAAATTTAACATACTATATATTTAAATTGTTACATATAAATAATAATTTAATAGCTTTAAATTACAATATCGTAAACCAAAAAAAAAACATACATTTACAAACATCTATGCTTATCACATGCCTGCCCCTGTTGGGAATCGAACTCGAGCCCCTTCGCGCTATACTTAACTATAAGAAGAACCTCACATGTGAATTTGGATCGCAGATTTCACACAAACAGCATTCCTTATGCCATAATCTTCTACAGATGGGTTTACACGCTCATTGACTCATGGGCCTAGATGAGTGTATGTTTATTTTACCAAACCTAGCTTATTAACCGTTTGTGGGTGAGATCTTAGAATAATAAACGTTTTAAATAATAACATATTTCATTATTCACGGGCTATTATGCTGAAATGATTTAAGTTGTAATTCTAAGCAAAAAAACATACAAGTTACAATGTTTCGTTAGACAACAGAATGTTAAGATTTTATTTTAGTAAGTAAAATTTATTATTAATGAAATAAAAGTATTTTTAATTTATATAAAGATAGAATGAAAAATATAGCGATAGAGTAGCTCAATTGGTAGAGCTAAGGGACCGTTTCAAAGAGGGTCAGATTCTTGCTCTTAATCCATCGTATATCGGTTCTGCCGTATCGGTTTATTTATCAATCTATATTTATATAAATTTAAATAATCTTAACATGGCTTTACATGTTTATAAATATTTTCAAAGGTATTCGAAATTAAATATATATATCATTCATTCATTCTTTATTTATTTTTTTATTTTTCTATATGAATCATTTCTCACATTAAATATTCACTCATTCATTCACCTGAATTCAGAAAAACACAATTATTCTCAATTTATATAACGTATATAATATTTATATTTTAACACACACAATTATATACAATATTGTTCTCAATAAAGTAATTTCAAACCCCACTTGCGGTTTTACAACCAGTGTAAAACACTATTCGTCTCGTTAGACTTCGAATTCGCATCCCAATTACTACTAATTAGTACTTGAACAACAAGCTTTATTACCATATATATTATAACATAATTATTATTACTTATATAATATAATTATTATAAAATAATCTCTCTAATTAACTGTCGAAAGTTGTCCCATCACTAATCAAAGACTTTATTATATTATGCAATCGAAGTGAATTTTAAATTGGAAACATAGCAGATGTAACCAATTAATTGCTAATGACAAGTCGGCATGCTTTATGTATGTCTGTTTATTAGATAGAGTTTATTATGTCATTTGGTTCAATTATTGAATCTTCGAGATAAAAGCAATATTAAAAATATATATAAACTATTTTTAAACGACCTCATTTCTTAATATGTATTTAAGTCAACCGCATTCATCAATTATATCTGTCATCGCAATATTTATCTATGCAAAATTATAAGTATAACGGGATGAATGTAGTTACATCTTCATTATTAATATTCACCGTTGCCAAGTGTTGATACAGTAAACTTTTATTAAGAAAACTTAAGCTTTTAATATTTATTACTCTATTTTTTACTGACCACTTCTCTTACTTATCTGTGATGTGTTTAAAAACGGTCTTGTTGAAAGCTCTTTAAAAATATTGCTCTGCCTCGGTACAGTACATAACTTTTTTTTTATTTTAGGGTGAATTGTACATGTTCTTATCTGTACTCGACAACTTGAGTGTATTTTTTATTTTTGTCCACAACTTCCTGCTGTTTAGTTAAAAAAAATATTTTTATCCCCCGGTACAGAACCTACTTTTCTTAAATGTTGGGATGACGGATATAATAATTTCTTTTTTCTACCGGACAACTTGAAATAAAACTATTTTTACGGATTTAACTCGCGTATATTAAATTAAATTTTAAGTTTACATTTTAAATTTAACCCGACGTTTTGAATGCTTTGCAGCAATCGTGTTCACGGAAAGACGAGATGGAGGTGTCTGTCAGTAAGTCAGTTAATTAGTCATCTACCTCCAACGGTTTCTAAGCGTGAATTTCGTAACGGTTTCAAAGACAACTTGTACATTTTTTTTTGTTAGTTGAATAGTTTAATCTGGAAGGTGTAACAAACAGACAGACATTCATATTTATAATATTAGTTTTGATAAAAGATTGGTCATTAGAAAGCACAATAAATAAAGTTTCTTCTCTTGTATTATAAAATTACTAGCTTTCGGCCTGCGGATTCGCCCTCGCGGAATCCGGTTATATCACGCGACAATTGAACAATCTTACATGATTTTATGTTTGACAATAGAGAACTTTATTTACATTTTTTTCATAATAAAAAAGAATTTCATGTTCTTTTCCAAGTTCAGTTCTATCTTAATACCGAATTTTATCACAATCGGTTCAGTATTTTAGGCGTGAAAGCGTAACAGACAGACAGACAGACAGAGTAACTTTTGCATCTATAATATTAGTAGGGAATAGAAGTGATATGCGAATAAATATTCTTTTATTGTGTTTTAATGATAATAGTAGATTTGCCTTGTTCGTTCAGATTATTCAGGTAAAGGTATATCAATGATAAATGAAGTAAAGCTCCATGGGGATATTATGGAGAAGTGAAAATCTTAATTAACAGGATTTCAGGTAATTTATGCTCTTTGAAGGATTTATCTCTTTGACTATGTACAAGCCTGAAAGAGCTATAAGTAATTAATTCATCACATTGTGTTCCAGGAATGTTATGTCTTCCGGAATACTTACGCAAGCAAAAATGAACTTATTTTGAATGAATCAATTAATACTGATTCATAAACTAAATATTTGTTAATTATAAACAAAACTATGAATCATAAACTAATTTTATATTTGCAAACTCTAAATAAACGATATAAATTATGAATCAGAATGCGATTATTTTTTTAAGAATATCAATAGTATTGAATCATTCGAAACTTTTAATAACATCAATAATATTGAATCATACGAAACTTAAATACCACGTGCGCTTATTAAAGTGTCATAAAACGAACAAAGACACCTCTATAAGTTTCTTTGTTCGTTTCGTTTTTCGGACTATTTAAGTACGTTTTCCAGTAATTTTCTTAACAATGGTAGGTTTACGTAAATCACAATATCTGACTATAATTGCTGATGAACTTCAAGATCATAAGTTATGAAAGCTTAGCGATTTATAATTCTAAATTAATTTTAATATATCTGTATTTTTTTCTTTTATCTTTTTTAATTTAGATAGTGTAATGTTTTCTATCTTAAATGATGACCTGTTGATGTGTTGGTTATCCTGACTGCTGAACCAAAGGTTGTGGGTTTGATTCTCACATGGGGCAGTTCTTTGTGTGAACCACAAATTGTTGTTCCGAGTGTGGGTGTACTATGTAAGTTATTTATATATTTGTGAAGCCCCGTGATACTTGGATAATCTCTCATGCAAGAGTTGTCTTTTATAAAAAAAATAAAAATTTAAAAATAAATGATTATTTTAATTTAAATTATAGTAATATTTTAATCTAAATTATAGTAATATTTTAATCAAAAATATAGTAACATTTAATATTACCGCCCCGTTGGTCCAGTGGTTAGCGCAGACGCCTAACGTGTCACGGCGCAATGGGGCTCAGGTTCGATTCCCGGCGGATACAGACATTTATGTGATGAGCATAGATGTCTGTGTTTCTGGATTTGGTCGTTTATTAAATATATTTTCAGTATTTATATGTGTATTTCTATGTATTTGTATCGTTGTCTAACACCCTTAACACAAGCAAATAATTTGCTTACTTAGGGGTTAGATCAATGTGTGTAATTTGTCCTGATATTATTATTATTATTATTATTTTAATCTAAAATATAGTAATGATAACAAAATAAGTAAGCTAAGTAAACCATTTATAACGCGGTAACAATTGTTAGTTCATATCGCAATTTCTCGTTATACCTATCCGTTAATAGGAGTAATCTACAAGGTGCCAACATACTAACATTACAATACCAGTAAGTTATAACAAAATATATACATAGAATACATGTTACAGGAATATATTGTTAGAATATATTTACCTAATACGAAAAATAAATAATCCAAAAATTGATTTTATCAAAATTATTTTTTATGAACAACCCACCACTATACCTTACAATATATTAAATTAGATTATTAAGTTAAAAATTATTATTTTTTTTAATGACAGTTAAACTTTTTACTAAATAAACATACCTACTAATACTAACTTCAAATCTTTCTGAAAAGCTTCTTAGCCTCAAATCAATTAAGGTCTTCAGAACCATATCGTGTTTAAAGAGGTCTTATAATTTAGTAGGTAAGTTCTATTATCAGAAGTATAATAGTAATCTTAGATTATAAAAATGCATTTAATAATAACAATATACCTGGGTATACTCACGTAAAGTCTAACGATAATAGTATGACTATATACGAACCTATTCCTGAAATTCTGAGATTCTGAGATGACTTCTCTTATCTATATTTTGATATTAATAATAATCTCATCAACATCTACTACCAATAATTTTTACATATATATTACTCGATTATCATACAAAAGTGTTGATTATCGTCAATCATATAATATAAAGAGGCAAATTATTAAATAAGCCTATCGTGTTACAAGCTCATAATAGTCTTAATCGGCGCCTTAAGGAAGATATCTGGAGATTATCAAAAACGGTATTATTATCCACATTAATATGTAATTATATTTATATCCACATCCATTTATCTTTGAAATTTACTAGCTCAATTAATTATAATAAAACATAATAATTAATAATAAAATAATATTAATAATTACATTTACAATAAAATCAATAAAAAATGCTAAAAACATAGCTTGTCTTACTGAAATAGAAATGCGTTCGTTCTTTTCTCCAAAATAAAAATTTTGATGAAACAGAAAAATACTTAATAACCTAAATAAAAATACAATACATTACATGTATAAACAGTCACATATACACACAGCACTCACACACATAAGCACTCAGACACACACACACTCAGATACATTTCCACGTAAACACACACACACACCTATACAGTAAAAATATGCTATTTTCAGTTAAGCCTTAAAATTAGTTACTAAATAGTAAATCATATTGTAAAACACCATAAATAAATTTGTACAAAATTACATTCTAACGACCATGCAGGGGAAAAGGACTTACTCCTTAATACAGACTATTTTATAACCTACTTAGGAGAACAGAACTTTTAGGAATAGAATTTGAAACTGTACATTTATAATAATAAATAAATAAATAAATAAAAAACAAGTTATTTAATCTTAAACAAAGCTTTTAGAACTAAAGTTATGTTACCTCAAAATGTCTCGTAAATATTGAAGACTTACCCAAATACATTAACTTAACAAAGACAATCTATCTGTCTGTATGATGTAATTCAGAAAGTTACTGCCAATTGTTGTTATAAACTACTATTTTGGCTACTTTGTATATATTTAACATTACATCAAGATATATCTTTTATACTTACTTTTACACTACCGCGTTTGATAATAATAATTAAAAAAAAACGGGAATTAACGTGTACAAAATACATATTTATATACATATATACATTACAAACTTACATACATATCATATACTTTTTAATTATCTGACGTTTCAACCAGATTGCACTAATTCCAATTAAAGGTTTGTCATACCTATTTCCCTACGCGTTAGTTTCCGATTTTTTTAATTATTATGTATTTTTTTTACCCATAAACAAAAGAAACAATGAATATGTGAACATCTTTAAATTTAATTATCTTATCAACATTGTTTATATTAATAATTATTTTCGTACTATTATATTAATAACTTTATATATTTTTTTGTAGATAACCAATGTCACTTTAAAGCTTAGACAGAGAAATAAAAAGATACATGCTGTAGCGAAAAACAAACATATTTATTATCTGCATTTCGTATTATTATCTGTATATAGAAATATAAAAAAAACTCATCCTTTTTGGAATTCTACACCCGTGCGTAATAAGTTCCAAAAATGTAATTTTATCAATAAGTCAAAAAAGACACATAAATTCTCCGACAGTTTGTTTGTTTGTCTGGATTTGTTTTGGTTACAATGTTTCTCAAAAACTGAAAATAAACTGATTATAATGAATTTCGACACAAATATCGGAAACGTTGAACCCGCTTGTCCAATATTTTACCAAAAGCACCGCCCTTTGTTGTAATTTACGAACCAACAAAATTGTTCGGGTCATCGACCGAATTAGAATTATTGTTTTTAAATTGCCGTTTTGGGTGATTTGTTATTGTTAGGAATTAAATAACTATTAGAGAACTTCTATTTTTTATTGCTTATTCACTATACTTTATATTTGTTTTTATTATTATTTCTTGTTTTATAAAACTATTAGTATTGTTGTTAAGAGATTACTCTTATAATGCCTCTGTACCAATTATATTAAATGCTTATAGTTTTATATTTGTTATTTATTACAAACACAAAAGTTACCATACTAAAAAAAATACATACATACATCAAAATTATAAATTGCCTAATTAAATATCTAAATTAAGTTTTCCCTAAATACTACAAAATCATTTAACCTGACCTTGATATTTTCAGTGATGGAATTAACAATTTGACAATTATTTAGCTATTTGTACTATTAATTAGTTTTAATTACATATAATACCTCATATTAATTAATAACCGAGATAACAGAATTAAAATGCATGTATTAATTGAAAATACAACAAGGTTTCAAAATAGTAGTTAAATAATGTATTCACAAATCTATCAACTCATGCGCATACTTCCAATCATATTTAATAACTTTACTAAAATAACAAAATTTTGAAATGTAGTCAATCAAATTTATAGACCTAATAGATTTAAAAGTTATTTATAAAAAAGATACAATCAAAATCTTATTTCTTAATCAACACGACACATTTTAAATTTACTAAGGTATGTAGATACAATTACCGAATTGAATTAAGATGTTTGTCCTGCGACATTCCATGTATCAAATATGTCGCTTTTGCATTCGAGATAAACGAACAATTGTATGATTAGATAACACTGACAGATAATAGGCCAATTATTTTTTTCCACGACGTCTGTGACAGCTGACATTATTTAAGAATATCTAAAAATGTTTTGTTCTGAATTAAGGTTAAAATAACAAATGTATAGACTTCTTTTTTGTATAATCACTATTATATTATACAGGTTTAAAAGAAATGTATAATTGGAAATTATATGTTTATTTTGCTAGAAGTTATTTGTCGTAAAGTTACTGTAGTAAAAAATAAAATCATTCATGTTTGAAAATATCCATAAACATGTATATTAAGCTTATTTATATTTTTATTTTTAAATCATTTATTCATATTTAATTCTTAAATGAAATTGCATACTTATTAAATTGTATACCTTACGTAAGTTATAGATTAAATATTTAAATAATGTATGCTCTGGTTAGATAAATTATTCAACTGATTTGTAACTACCTCAACTGTAAGAATCTGGCAGAGCGTCTGAGACCTTATCCTCAATACACGAACAAACTATTAATTGATAAGTCAATTATAACGCTCTATATATATATGTATATAAATAAAGTACATATTGTCAGCTGTACGCATTCCATCGACAGCCAGTCATCAGCCCCCACTATCTCGTGAACAAACTTTGCATAGCGGAACCATCGAATTTTTACAACTAACATTAAATTGTTTTAATTTGTTCGAGTGGTCAGCGCAGACGTCTAACGTATAGCGCCGCAACAGGGCTCGGGTTCGATTCTCGACAGGGTTCGGCATGTATGTAATGAGCATGTCTGTATTTCTGGGTTTGCTCGTTTATTAAATATTATTCACAGTAATTATAATGTGTATTTCTATGTATTTGTATCGTTGTCTAACACCATTAACACAAGCAAATAATTTACTTACTTAGGGATTAGATCAATATGTGTATTTTTCCTGATAATATTATTCTTATTATTTACGACTGTCATAAATGTAATTGAGATATCAAACAAATGATATAACTTTATTACAACTCTATCATTCGATAAATTGTAAACATCTTGAAAGTTAATCATTATTAGTTTTATTGAACGAAATAGATTTACATGGTTTAATAAATGATTAAAATCATTACTCCATTTGGATTATGGTCAATGGACAGACTATTTAATATCAGAGCAACATCTACTATGTGTATGTATGTATGTCTGCTCTACGGAGATGATCCCATAGATCGGCGCCAAGTGGTAACGCATTGACCGAATCATCTATATTACTTAACATTCCCATCTGATTCACGTAATTATTCAGATAAATCATTTGATGTATGTTCTATTATTATATTCTCTAGGATTAATCGGTGCAATGCGTTGGAACCTATAAATAACTCTTTAATAGCTTCACTGAATTCAGTTATGACGTAATGAAAACTGAATGAATTCCTAAATATCCTAAACTTACGTATTTGAAGAATGTTATAAATTTACGTGACCTTCATTTTGTTTTGATTATTAGTTTATTAGTATTTTGGAATTCAAACAACTATCTATTTATACAGTATAAATTATGAATTAATGTTTGTTTATTATAAAATTATATATATTATGTATTGATAATAATATGTACTTCGCACCATCCCTATCTTTTCACGATTTCTTATTTCTTTACTCGAATAGGGTTGTCTGGAAGAAATCGCTACTTAGCGATAAGGCCGCCTTATTGTACTTTTATAACTGTTTTCGATGTATTATTTTATTTTTCTGTAATGTGGAGTACAATAAAAGTATTATTATTATTATTATTATTATTATTATTATTATTTATAAATTAAAACTAAGATGAATGGGTAAATTATTTTAGATTTGGCATGGTTCATACAATAAATTCACTATATGTGTATTAAAAGTACATTAGTATTGATTTTGCTGGTTAAATGTGTTTATCCAGCAATAAATATAATACTAAAAGTGGCTTCTGTAACCTAACAAAAGCGTCGTGCTTTGGGGATCATGAATCTAGATAAGCTATCAACAAATTTGTTTTCGGTGCTATGTTTAAATTTGGTAAATTCATTAGACTATTTTCGGCCAAGGTTGCAAGTTCAACGCGCCGAATAGGGTATCCTCTAATTTGGTTGTCGGTAAAGGCCGAGCACTTCTGTTTCCATGTTCTTTAATTTAATTTTACTATCATTTAATTATATTACATCTAGATATTATACTCTTTTGACAAGCGTAATTATTTGCATTAATAAATCCTGCCAGAAAGTATTGGGTTTGGAAAATAAGAAATAAACATGTCACTCAAGATTTCGTTTCGGAATTATCTAGTATTATAGAATATTTATTATTTTCCGGTGAATGACTTAATCAATAATCTTTACGAGATAAATATAGTCAGAAAAGAGGCCAAGTAAATGGCGCTTCTAGTATAATTTGATGCGTGTGGCAACCTCCGTGAAAACGGTCGAATTACGTTAGGTACCTACGTAAAATGATTTATGTGACAGCCGACTGTCATTCCGTGGAACCTTTTATAGGAAATCTTTACTTTGTCAAAAAGTTTACGTAACACTTGGACTTCAATGAACATTGATGAAACAATCTATTGCCATATGGGATTTCACATCATTTATTTACATGTCACTTCCTGAGAAAAGTAATGATAAGTATAAATTTAGCCGGCGCCTTTTATCTTTTGTTCATTTCTAATATAAACAGAACTTGTACCGATAATTCATAATTTGTGTAAATATTTTTCGAACCAACTCTGTTTATATGATATTAGTGTCGTAGCTTGGTATGCAGTGAATAAACATTTTTATCAGTTGACTAAGGATTGCATAATGTGCTAAAATATTCGCAAATTTATACACTATCAAATTTTTATATAAACAAATATTCTTCATATATTATATTATCCTTAATTTCTCTCCTTATTAGTTGATAAAACGTCATGTTATAAATAAATATTCCAAAAACTAACTGATATTAAATTTATTTATTAATACTAATATGCTAATAGTAATTAATATTATTGTCATTTTAATCTAATTATTAGATTCTCTGATAGAAAATATTATCTAGATTATTCTATTTTATAGATTCTTTGATAAGATGTTATCAATTTGATGATAATTCTAGTTTTTTTATTATTTCTATTAATAAACTATTCTGCGTAATAAAATCGATAATCAAAATCGATTTGTCGATTATCGTCTATTCTAATCGAACAGCTGGATAATATTCCAGCACTACCCATTAACATATCTAAATAATATCAAAGGGCATCGTAACTTCATCCAGCTCTAATGGATGGACCAATTCGTATTCCATCTTTTAACAACTAAAATATCAAACCGATGACATTTTATAATTAAAATTATAATATGTACCTATTTAATTTTCAATGATTTAACCCTCAAAAACAATTGCAAGTTAAAGTCTTATATTAATCTTTTGATCTATAACCAATCATAGAGAAAAAATATCTATAGTATATAAAGATAAGAAAGAAACAAATTTGTCTAAAACCTTTATTTATACAGATAATGTAACAACAAATTCGAAATAATTTGTTGATTTGTTCTTATTTGAAATAAGAAAAAAAAAAAAAAGAAAAACAAAAGAACTAATACCCTAACTACCAATAATTTATATATATATTGCTAATTTATCCTAGACCAAGTAGCTGCCTTATCATTCCATTTGCTAGCAACTAATTACACCTGTCAGTCAGTGTATCTAGACTTTATCGTACATTAACCGTTTAGCTTGTGACTAGAACAAATATTTTGAAGAGATTCTTTGATCGGATTTTTGGTATTTTATGTACTCTAATCTGACTCATAGTTTGGAATGTTTTTTTTTTTTTTTTTTTTTTTTAGGTTATACTAAATCTTTGTATTATATGATTGTTCTATAAAATGTTTATTTGTATACAGTTTTTTATATGTGTGTACTTATTTGTGAACATTAAAATCAATGATGTTACCCTCACGGGTATTTGGTACGAATCTCTTTTTTGAGATAAGGATATTCAATGTTTGTTTTTCTTCTGTTTTTTTTTTATACCACGAAATAAATAAATAAATAAAACTATTGAATCTAAAAGGAAGAAAATTTTATCGATAAAGCACTTCATTATGAACTAAAATATATATATATATATATATATATATATATATATGCAATTAAACGAAGCATAGAGTCTGGTAAATTCCATCATTGTACATTTATTACATGCGATCTCTACATTAAGGATTTAAGAGGAAATCGTAATGACATTGTCGGTATGCTACGAGATCGTTATGTACCATGTATATAATTGAATCACACATACATACTACAAGCTTTGATCCTTCTCTTACTGTAATTCATTTTTGAAGGGTTAAAAGGTACACCCTTTTTGGAAGTAAATATCCCAAAGTCAAATTTCATCAATGTTGTTTTAGCGGTTAACTGGGAAGGTGTAACAGACGGAGCCACTTACAGAAACAAATCCCCATATATGTATATATATATATATATGTGTAATCTTAAAATAAAGCGTGTGTGTTTGTGTATGTGTGTGTGTGTGTGTGTGTGTGTGTATGTGTGTGTGTGTGTGTGTGTGTGTGTATGTGTGTGTGTGTGTTTGTGTGTTGTTATTACCAAAAGCAAGCCTCTAACCTCTTGTGAAATACACATTTTTAATATTGTATTTCTTGAGTGGTGTTAATTTGGTCATATATATCGTTTAACTATAAGGATAATTGTGATTTTTTAAGTATTCATCATCTTTGTTAAAAACCATTTTTAGTTCCATACTAGTTACTACGAGTATTAAAAAAATATATATCAAAATGTTCAGCATTTAAAACAATTAGACTTCTTTGGAAGAAGTTGCCTCGGTCCAGATAAAGATGATTATAAATAGAATGCTGAATTAATCTAAGTTGCGGTAGCTGAATTAGTAGAGCGACAGGATGATTTTCCATAGGTTCTGGGTTCGAATTGTGTTCGTTTCAAATTTTTTTTAATATTTATTTTACATTAAGAAATGCTTAACTTATACATGATTATAAACATTTGTAAATAAATACCATTTTTCCTAAAACATTCATTTATTATGATTGTAGTATATCAACGAAGTTTGCGACCCAAATATTTTTTCCTACGCACTTATCACTTAAATGTTGTTACTCGGGTCTTTTGAAATTACTTTCAGTAAAATAAATAAGTTTTAGTCACTTAGGAGGCTTTTTATCTCGTGGAACTTTCTACGTGATATCCTGTACACAGTTAATGTTGATCATCTAATATCCGGTCTTAGAAGTATTTTTAATTGTATAAAAAAATCTACTTGTCATAAAAAACAACATAAGGTAGTAAATTTAAAATTAATTCACCGTATATTATATAAATAATATACAATTATTATTATTTTATATATATTTATTATTATTGTTATATTTATAAATATTAATTTTCTCAACTGATTTTATAAATAAAATTATTTTACAATAATAATAAATATACAACATAATGTATTCCAAATTATTAAAAAAACTATTATCTTTAAAATTATGCAGATAATGCGATCTTAATCCACAAAATCATTTTTAATTTTAAGTTAAAACATAATTCCACCAAATGTTAATAAATCTAATAACTCTCATCAAAATAATTATTTAATTGGCTGTAACAATTTATTAGACAACGCCAAAATGGTAGGCAAATGAACTCGTTTCTTCTTATCTAAAGTAAATCAGTTTAATAGATTACAGCTTTTAAAATTCCTTACTAAATTCCATTCAAGGTAAACCAACAATTCGTTTAAAAATACTTACAATATATATGGGTTTGTCCATTTAAAACATAACTTGTAATATACACAAATAATATTTAATAAATTTTATGTATCTATGACTATTCTAAATCAATATTTTGATTAGAACACTGAATTTAATTCCAATTGGTTAATCCATTTTGTAAAACACGTGATCTATCCCGAGAGTTGTTATTCTGCGTCACGCCGTAAATCGTAAGGTAAGATGGGGCGCACCACGTTCGCTTCGCAGTCAAACTGTACGCGTGTCCGAGCACGCCACGAATTAACGCGATCCGGGAAATTGGCGCGAAAATGTGCAACTGTCATTTTTGATTGACGTTTTAATTTCTTTTCGTGCATTATATTCGGATGTATTTAGTGATGTGATATTGATGGCAATTATCTGTGAAATAGCGTAAATAAAATGTTTATCATGATACAAATTATAAAATTATGTTTGAGGAAAATTTCTATTTGCATTTTTTTAATTTGGAAATAGCTAAATAGAATTTAAATAAATGTTAAATTGAACTGTTACGAAATTCTCATGTTTCTTAAATGTTATTTTGCTGTTTCTGCTAACCAAGTTTCGGTTTATTATTTTTCATGTCACCGAGGTATGATTTATTTAAATGTCCACAGCACGCGAGTAAGATAAAACTAGATAAAAATGTTATGGAGACCTAATTTATGCATTTTGTCATTTAATTAGCTGTAAATTAAACTGTTGACGAAAACTTTTATTATGTTCACGACAATTTTGACAATGTTCAAATATTTTAACATCTTACGGCCACATATTAGAATAAAACTGTTCTATTATATTTGTTCAAAATGATAGAATTGTACCAATCGTTGTACCAAATATAATTTAAATAAAAAACTATAAAATAAAATAATATAAAATGTACTTGAAATTTAAAAACTTGGCAGCTATTTATTTGACGGTTTTAAAAATAAAAAAATAAAAAAACAAAAATAAAATTAGGCTACAAGGTCGGCTACTCAATGTCATCGTAGGTAAGGTTCTTATCATATCTCGTATCTACCAGTCTGTTATCAGCCCTAACTAGGTTACACGAGGCGGGAGTTCGTTTGTGAAAGACCCTTTATTCTGTAAATTGCTTTGTCTAAGATTTATGTAAAATCTGTCTCAATGTTTAGCTTAATTAACTTTGATGTTAGTACAATAAGTACACTATCAAGAAAATTTCTTTTAAAAGATTTATTCGAACTTCAACCTGAAACACAATTATTATTCTTATTATATTTAAATGTAATTAATTTGATTATAAAGTGCAAAATATGAGTAATAATTAAAATTAATTAATTCGTCTTATCTATCAAAGATTACTCAAAGACGCAGTTAGCAAAACACTTGTTGAATCAAGCTATGTATTACACAGTATCTTTCATCTCACCGCTACTAATAAGAGCATGACTACACTACAAATTATAACATAAATATGTACATGGCTTGAAACAATTTATATAATAATAAAAAAAAAACAAAACCTTCTTGGTTAAAAAAAAATGTTAACCCAAAAAGTATTTTATCGAATTGTATAACAATGAGGTTATTTAATCTTCATTAATAGAAGTCTAGACTTTGAATTTAGAATCGATAGCACCAATTAGGTATGTATTCCACTTTTATGATATACAATGATAGCAAGGTAGTGGTCTAACCAGCTGTCAGTGTGGAAAGTCAGGTAACTAGTCAATAACTGGACTGTAATGATAAGTTAGTTAGTGTGTTTTAATGTTCAGATACACGTACTAGAGATGATTTTTTTATTAAATGCTGTCAATTAAGAATTATTGAGACGTAGTTTCTATTAATATTCTATTTTTAAATTAAAAAATATATTATTCTTGTCAGTGCATTCTTTGAAACCATACAATGAGGTTTTATAAGTGCAATGAATTCAATAAACAAAAGCAGACAACCAGCAGGCAAGGTGAAAAACAAAAAGCAGAGATTTTTTTTTATACGATGTATCTTAAATCAAAGAAGATAGCGTCAAAATAGGTCGGTTACAAAATATAATAAATATTGCAGAGCCTAACATAACAGTTTGCTTGCCCTGGATCCGTGGAAAGGGACCTTTATCTTATGTCAATTTTGCCGCCAAATTTGTTAATATCACCCTATTCTAAATTAACCGGTTTATAATTTTATATTGAAACTCATTTCCTTAAGTGGTTTTTTAAATATAAAATTTTATTGAGATAAATAATTGTCTAAATTGACTGGTTATAATTTTCGTAAAAAAAGGAATTTAACTTTTTTTATGTGTTTGAAAATATAGTCTTTGTAAAAAATTGTATTTGTCAAATTTATTACATAATTATCCTTTATTTTTAATTTTGTAACTACAAAGTCTTATAAATTATAAAAAATATACAGTTGTACAATTTTAACGATATGAAAAATTAAATTATTACGTGTAGATATAAATTTACTAAAATATATATATAAATACGGAGAGATTTACAAAATGAAACAATTTAGTAAATCAGGACTCGTTGGGTCCGAACAGAAGCTTCGGTATTATTAAGTAAATGTATGACGTGATTTTTCTCTAATATAATTAACACAACGTACGTCTATATAAATAAATTTATTTTCCTTAATAACTAAGGTTTGTTGAAAATTATCTATAAACATGATAATCATGTGAAGCTCGTTAAAAATAAATATAGAATTAAAATTATATTGATACGGACAGGAATCGAATTGGTGACCTCTAGGAAATTGTCCAATTTCTATATTATAATTACGGTTACAAGTAATATGCTAATATTTTGAATATTTGGAAAGAATTCAGTTCACGTAAATTGAGTCAAAATTCAGCCACTGAAATTAACATTTAATTAAACATTAATCTTATCTTTGATAGCAAATTCCGTGAGCGTATTTAGGATACCAAAAATAATATACATACTTACCTTTAAAGTGCGAATCGTTGTACGCAGAAGTGAGAAAACAAATAAAAAAATATGTAAATTTGGACAAATATTTGTGAATATAAATTTATTCAAATCACGGTAGTAGATATCGATTTATTTTATTCGAATTATATAATCGATTTATACGATTATAAAAACCATAAAATTAAGTTATTACATATATTACAACTGATTACACATTGTCATTTCGACACTGATAACTATAAATCTTCTGCTAAATTGCCGACACCCAAAATAAGAACGCCATTTATCTCAAAACCACACCTAATAAGATTTAGTGGGACCAGACCACGGAAGCTGTAATCAAGACGCCCAAACGAGTTTATGTGTGTGTGTGTATATGTGTGTGAGAAAACTAGAAAGAAAAATATTTAAGCCAGCATTTTTACGATACAAAGGTTTTATAATATTATCTATTTAAATTTATTATTTAAAAATATTTTTTTTAACTACATTTTACTAGGCATTATTAGCTAAAAGTTATAAGTATAGGTAAAAGGTAGAAGTATAGGTAAAAGGTAGAAGTATAGGTAAAAGTTATAAGTATAGGTAAAAGTTATAAGTATAGGTAAAAGGTAGAAGTATAGATAAAAGTTATAAGTTTAGGTAAAAGGTAGAATTATAGGTAAAAATTAAGTGTAGGTATAGGTAGAAGCTATAAATACTGTAGGTAAAAGGTATAAGTACTATTTCCTAATATAAAGAAATATGAGAAGACCTAACACAAATAAAAATAAACATTTATATATGCAATGAAAATAAAATTATAACATAAAACTATAAAAACAAACAAAAATACACTAATTTAACAATCAAACAAGTTGTAAAAGTCACACAAAAATATCATATCTGAGTGGAACATAAAATTGAATCACAGAAATGATTTCATAACAGTTATATAGTTTAAAACCACATCAAGTGGTCCTTATCATTTCGGTTCAAAATTTAACAGGACTGATTTATTAATCATTATCTTTACAAAGGAATTAATGTTACGTCCTATTTATGTCTTATTTATGTCAGCAAACATTTCATTGGTTTTGGATTTGAGCCAGTGGAGTAAAAAGTAAAGCCATTGAATCAATGACGTAGATCAAAATGTTTCATTCATTCCTGATTCAATGTCAGTTTTATGTCATATGTATGTTTGTTTGTTATTACAGTTATAAAATTTATATAATTAATAGATTTTCCTTGATTTTTGTTTATTAGTAATAACACAGATTTTCCTTGATTTAAGAGAAATTGTTTTTGTTTATCAGGTAAAATACAGATTTTCCTTGATTTTCACACGCTTTTATTAACTTGGTATGTATATTAGTATGTGTCTATGTAACGGAAATTGTTCGTAAAGTCCTACTTTGTAAAGTCGGATTAATTTGAAACTTTGCATACTTATCAAAGACTTATGCCAATGCAACATTTAAATAGTCCCGTTATCCTTACCTGGATTTTCAGGATTACCGATTCATTTAAGTAATCACATTATTACGACTATAAAACATACCTTTACGGATATTGGAATAGAATTTCTTAATTTATTATTAGTTTATCACTAAAACTAAAATCATTACATGTGTTTAAATGTATGACGCAAATCGGTAGTTGTATAATAAATTTAAAATCAATACAAGCTGATATAAAATGTTATTTATACATGAATTTGTTTGCTTCAGATGCGATTTGTCCTTGGTAAGGTTTATAGTGTTTTTATGTCTTACATAATTTATAAAGTTAATAATAGTTTTATAAAAATACTATAGTAGATTTGTAGCTACTAAAATGTATGAATGCTAAGTACTGGCTTAATAAAAGCTTCATATTTTTATCCATGATATACAGACTGCAACTGTTTAATTAATATATATTATATAAGTATTACTTATCTGCAGATGGAATTTAAAAAACATTCAAGAAGGAAGTCGTTCAGAAATGGCTTCATTTTTCTGTATAAAGGAAAAGACATTATTATTCTGTTTTTATCCCAATTATTTGGCCAATATTATAATTATTTTATTATTATATTATTATTTCACAAAAATTAACAAAGCTGAAATTTTGAAGTGACGCAAATACAGTATTAGATATTGTTTCATATCAGTTACAGCGTTTTATTCTCATATATTTATTTACCTGCATTTTATGTGCTTTTTAAATTAATATCATGAATAAAATATATCACGGGTTTGTTTTAATAAATTATTTATTTTATTCCGCTGTTTGTATAAGCCGTATGTTACTCATTAAATATCATTGTTATAGCTTACGTCATGAATTTAAAATATAAAAAATAACATTTTATATAAATAAAATTTTCTAAGAAAACATCTTCAAACATTTCTAAGATTAGAATTCTAATTCTCAGATTAATTCGTTTATATTCCACCAAATGAAAAAGAAATAAATATAGTCTCATTTATTAATTAATTTTACTAAATATCAATATTTGTTCAATACGTGGTAGAGTAGACTCTACTTCTCTCTCTCTCGTCTCTCGCCTCTTCTCTCTCGTCCCTTTAGCTAGGACTGAAGTCATGTGACTGCAGCTCATATTTCACTTAGGTATTATTACCCAAAATACTTCTCCACCCTTCTTATATCCTACTTCTTCGTATGTCTCCTCCATGCTTCCCCATTCTTCTCGGGAAATTTTTCACTTTTACTGATTTTCATAAGTGATACCACTTATGTCTATATCACCACTAGGTCATGGACGATCGGCTCATTTGACACCCAATATCATAAAAAATATTAATCGATGTCAATAAAATCAGCTGTTTATACGGAGTCCAGGCTAAAATTTAAGCCTATAGAATTTAAGCATTGTACTCTGTGAGCACCGACGGACGGATGCCTACGAACCGGCTAATAGGAATCTTAAATTCAGATTAACCAGGATAATACCTAAGTTATGAAGAAACGATAATACATTTTTTTTATAGAACAGCAAATTTTTGCACAAGTAGAGCGATAATAAAGTGTTTACTTAGATTTGTAGAGTTACTTGTATTTACTTAGTTTTTGTACAAAGACGGAAAAAAAATAGAACATCTGGAAAATTTCAAATTATATATTTCATATAATAAGGTTACATTTTTTCATTTTGACAAGACTTAACTACTTTTATATTTGGACACATATGCAATAACTGAAAAATGAACAAATTTATTCTTATCTGAGCATTAAAATCATTGCTCTAGATGTTTTAAATTGCTAACAAAATATTATTATTCGTTATAAAACAATCATGTTAACCCGTCGTAACCAGTAAGGTGCATAGACCCTCTTATCGGCCAATGTCGATATCGAAGTACGTATTTGTAGATCTTGCGATATCTCACGGCCATTCGATAATGTTATTGAAACATTACTACATTAATTAACTTAATAAAGTATTTCTGGAAGTATTGCAATTATTGCTTTATCCTAAATCTGTATAAAAATGTTTAGATTTTGGAAGTAATTTGGTAAAACCACGTGGTATTATTATTTAGATCAGACTTGGGTCATATAAACATCCGTCTTTACACCTGATTAAGCAAAAACTGAAGCAGAATCTGTGTTCAGAATATACTCAAAGAAATAAATTAACTAACAATATAAAATTTACTGCCCCGTCGGTCGAGTGATTGGTACAAACGCCTAACGTAGGTATAGCGGCGCAATAAGGCTCGGGTTCGATTCCTGACAAGGACAGGTATGTTTGTGATGAACATAAATGTCTATATTTCTGAGTTTCGTCGTTTATTAAATATATTCTCAGTATTATAATGTGTATTTCTATGTATTTGTATCGTTATCTAACACCCTTAACACGAGCAAATAATTTGCTTAGTTAGGGGTTAGATCAATTTATGTAATTTGTCCTAATATTATTATTATTAACAAATGAAAGCCATTATGAAGAAATAAATATAATATATCTACGACACATTTCCATTCAATAATTTTTCGGCATAATATATTACTTTAATAAAACTGCGTAAACATTAATTACGAACCAACAATTTATATTGTCTATGTTATTAAATATTCGTTAATTATCTGATATTAAATTGACATTTGATTTATGATGCATGAATTTAATGCATCGATGCGTTTCACAGACGATTTAAATCATCCATATAGTTTGCAAATATTCAAATCCTTTGCCGACAAATAACTATTTGTTGAAGTGTATAAGTGAAAATTTGAAGGAAGAAAATTAACAACGAAAATGGCCGGTATCTTTATGATACTTTCTCTGCTGGTTTTATCGGTAAGTAATAGAAATAAAAAGATATTATTTTTTTAATGAACATAACATGTACAATACATGTACAATACATTACATTACAATATAATCGACAGTTTTATTTTTCAACATATATGTCAAGGTGATTTCTTTAACTATATTAATAACTACACATACAATGATATAAACCCGCATTATATTTAATACTAGCTTTCCGCCCGCGGCTTCGCCCGCGTGGAATTCAGTTATATAGCGCGACATGGTTAGTCTTACATGATTTTATGTCATCTTACATGATTTTATGTTTGACAATAAGGAACTTCCATACAAACTTTCATCCTCTATTTTAACCCCTTCTACCATTTTTTTTCGCAATGAAAAGTATGCTATGTCCTTTCCTAAATTTAGTTCTATCTTCACACCGAATTTCATCAAAATCGGTTCAGTGATTTAGGCGTGAAAGCGTAACAGACAGACAGACAGACAGACGAGTTACTTTCGCATTTATAATATTAGTAGGGACAGTAGGGATTCAAAATAAAATGAAAATAATAGTTACCTACATCAATTTAAGTTTAGTCGTTTTTTATAATAGATATATCGAGAGATAAAAATAAACTGACATCCTTACTTTTACTTTGTTTTTAATCCAAAATATTAGATCCCATTTTGGATCCTAAGATAGAAATTTGTCTATATCATTTTCCAGTCTTATCTAGTTATTGATTTAAATACGTATATTTCGGATACCACAAATTCAATATTACCTAAGTAATTTTATGATTTAAGATTAACTAATCCAGCTAACTGTGCATTTTCAAGATTTTCCAATTTTTTGGTAGCATTGAAAAATTTTGGTAAAAATCAAACAAATTTTTAAATTGTAATCCACTATAACATATACTATAATATATAACTAAATCCTCTATACATAGTTTTATTTACAACGTGTAAACATTTTAAAGAATACACTGTATTCTCTCCATGAGCTGTATCTGTTTATCTTATTACTAAAGAAAATATATGTATATACTATTATGTATGTATGTATACTAACCGAGGTTGAACCCGAATCACAATTAACCTGGAGTCCTATTTAATTCGAATGTAAGCCGAGATAACTGGAAGTTCGAGAATATTCATGTCGATCCTAAATTTCTCCTACATCTAAATTTGTTCTACTTATCTTTGATCTGAAGTCAAGTATATGTCTAACAATCATTGGATACATGTAAATCACGAAAAGCATTCGTGTCTAGACATTCAATTTTAAATCATCATTTGCGTCATTGTGGTCACCTAGTGTTGATTAGAAAATTTGTGAATGTACCGTTTGTATATTTTGTCAATTTGGGTCAACTGTCTGTTTGTGTTGATTGCGTCTTCTTTTACACCGACAATAGTTAACTACTTGAATGTCGGTCTCCTCAGACATATTTGTGATATTAACATGTCAGATATTGATATTTCAAGGCGAGTCATTGGAATTCTTATCCCCCTGAAATATTTGAAGATTTTAAAACATGAAATTCTTGAGCAATGATCAGGAACATTCAAGCATGTTGCCTCATTTGCCGGTCGTAAAGTTTGGCATTGAAATTGTTAGCTCATTTTTAGTACCAGGAAATCAACAATATCGTCAAATGCCGCGCGGTTATAAAGCGTTTAGTAGGTTTTTGTTTTACAAGCCGTTTGTCTTTTGTTTTAAGTATATTTTCTGTTTATATTTAATAAATGTTGGCGCCATCTCAATGGCGGGATTTGTTTACTTGAGAGCGGATATCACGTACGCAGCAAAGCCGTGCTAACTTTCAATTGATTCCTCACGAATTATCGTTTGTACAACTATGCGAATACTGACGCTGTATTGTGTAATTTAGTGTCAAGAACATCATTTTCCTTTTCAGATTTTTTTTTTAATGTTTCCATTTTAAATTTGGAATATAACCGATTTTCAAATCCAAATTTTTTTTCATAAAATTAGTTAAATATTATGTTTTTTTGGCATTTAAAATTTTTAACATTATGCTATTTTTAATACACCTTTCACATGATTTAGTTGCTCTTTACATTCAAATATTCTATATATATATTTTTAATAAATTATACATAATTGTAGAGATATTTCAAGTGATAATGATAGTAACATTGTAAATGTAAAATGAGCTCATTAGCCACTTTTGTTTAAATAAAACAGTCCGTCCATGCACTTATTACATAATAATTATTCGTATTATAATACTTTACATATTTACACAATTTAAATGACTAATATTCTACACAGTCAACAAGATGTGACCCACTTGTCTGTTCTGTTTGTATTGTATCTTTGTCACACTTCTTAACACTTTTGTTTAATATAAACTACCTTAATGTCTAATTTAGTATATTATTTGATTCAATTGTTTCATTGGCCTACATATTTCATTAAAATCCTTCGCTATTGTTTTACCAGATATTATCAATATGTAGTATATTTCTGGCCTTATATTAAAATTGGCAATGTAAACTAAGACCTGATGTTGTCCAGATATGTCCTGTTAATTAGATGTACACAAACCAACCGTAAACTCTGAGAATAATGTAATATATAGATGAATATTTCAATCTAAGCTGGGAACAGAATTACGAACGGGCAGAGGAAGGCGCAGAGCTAATAAATTTATAATTTCAACAGTGAACCTCATATCGTATGATAATGGAACGTCAACGAGTGGTCTAGTTACACTAATAAATAAAACCTCGCTTTAATTTAAACCGTTGTTTTATTTTAATTCTGAAAATTATTTTTACTTTTAAAACCTTATATATCTAGAACTGTTAACTGTGTATGTATGCATTTCCATTCCCTAAATGCTTCAACCTTGCATGTGTCACTGTTCCATACATAGAAAATAATAAAACCACATACGTACGTCCGTAACGACAGCTGATTTCTGAAACAAATTCCGTTAAAGTTTACTCTTATATGGATAACAATGAGTCAACTTACGTTTTACTGAACACACATTAATTACAAAATGAGTCAGTAAATCGTAAATCAGTACTTTTAGTACATTTTGCTTTTTTGAATTAAAAAATGAGTCAGTGAATCTTAACTTAGTTCGTTTAGAATATTTTTTTTAACCTCGCAAACAAAAAAGGGTTTTTACAAGCGATATGTGTTGTGTATTTTTATATGTGTCTGACAGTGCCTTCACAGATAACGAACCGTTTTCTGTCTTTGTCTTTTTATCGAAAGCCTTCTGTTAAAATGGAAGTTTGTCATGTTTGGTAGATATAGAAAATTGCCTGAAATCCTGCTGCTATGAGAATATTGTGGAATTTATTATTGAGTTTATAAAAAAATGTTTAAATAACACCTATATATTTTTCTGGGTCATTATAAATAATTCTATGCTTTTAAGACTCATATTATTTTTTACGATAACATTATGAAGACATAAAACGTAGAACATTATCGTAAATAAAATCATAGCTTGGGCGTTAAAGAATTTGAGTGATTCAAATTAAATAAAACTAAAGAATTTTATTACCGGCATATCAAAGGATTTTAAAACAAACTGACAATGCTCATATTTTAAGCATTTAACTGTTAGAAATTGACCGAGTGATATAATGAGTGGGTTTTTATGAGGGCGGATAGGACACCCGTCGTTAAAACTTCGTTTCATTAGAAACTGGTTTCTAACACTTAATATTGACCTTTTTAAGTCACATGTAGACGTCAATAGAATGACAAAGAGGTTTTGTTTTTTTTTTTTATAATAGGCTATTACATAAGATTGTTCTTATTAACACTTATTTTTGTCTTTAATTATATCGGATATATAATTTAAGAATATAATTATATAATTTTTAATATAATTAATTTTAATATTGATGTTATTCTTTTAATCTTTTTTTTTAACAAAAGCATCAGTGATTTAATATATTGCAAGGGTTTTACAATCATAAATAATAGACAATATTTCTACCCAGACTCTCACAAGAAATGTCCGATGTGGAAATCGAACCCACAACTTTTGGTTTAGCAATCAGAGTCACTAACCACTATATCACATTTATTTCAATTGTATTTATTTCTAATACTCTTAATAACTATATTCTTTTGTGGTATTGACAAAATGATTTTCTAATCCAAATATCTTATAACATTTAAGCCTCTTAAAGCATTGTATCAAGATATTAACAGACAAACCGTCAGTCAGCGTTTGAAGATTCTTTAGAGACAATTTCAATAGTCCATAGATTTAGTTATCTCAGTCCTAAAGTGACTTCACAAATCAATTAATGTTTAACACACACTTGTGTCATATCGACGTTACGAAATAATGCATCTTGAACTTTTAAGTTTGTGTCACACGCTTTTAGAGTTCCGTACCCAGAGGGTAAAAACGGAACCCTATTACTTAGACTTCGTTATCCGTCTGTCCGTCCGTCTGTCTCCAGGTTGTATATCATGAACAGTGATAGTTCGACTGCTGAAATTTTTACTGATTATGTAATTCTGTTGCGGTTATAACATCAAAATAAAATAAATATTTGGGGTGAAAAAAACGTGATTTTTTTGCTTGATAGATAACAAGGATACACTTAAAATATTTACAGAATATTTAGTTATTGAGTTTTATTATTATTGTTAGTATTATACACATTTTAAAATAAACAATTAAATTTGAATAAAACCATTATTTAAGCCCTTTAACAAAAACAAACGACAAAACGTTTTTATGCAACAAATGTGATTTTTTTACGTTTTTTATATGTACGGAATGCTTCGTAGAAATCCGACTCACACTTGGCAGATTACTTTTACTTTTTTATTTTTTATTAAGCTGTAGGTACATCTTTAGTAATACTATTATAGCTTCACTTTTAACTTTTATGAAACTAAATATGATTACATACACGTGCAAAAAAACAAATATTGATGTATTCAATACTTTTATAACCCTCTATCTGACAGAGTGTTAAGTCTTCGTATGTAAAATATTATTAAAATTGTGTGTATATATACTTTAATTATAACCATATGGAATTTTGTTATTATATATATATATGTATATTGCATCCTCATTTTTAATTATCTTTAAAAGGGCATCCATCTATTTGTAAATACAACATTCACTTCATTTAATTTTAATGAAACATTAATTTAGTCTGTTATATTTTTATACCAAATAATTGAATTAAAAAAATATATTAATTCCGTTCTAGACTTCAGAATTTATTATTGAAATAAATTGTATATTTATTGTAATTCGAACTATGTATTTTAAATTACAGCTTAAGAATAGTATCGCTAGCCGTACGTTTTAAATTGTAGATATTTCCCTTCGCCTGTCAATATTATGTTTCAATCACTCCGACCACAGAGCAATAATTTAATCTAGATGTGACTAGAATTTCAAATTATATGTTGCGAAGTTCGTTTTTAGATATTTTAATTATGTTCTATATCTGTTTCTTACATAATCATTATAAAAACTTTGTATTCGATATTGCGTTCGAAGAAATAATGAGATATATTAGATGGATTATTTCTTACTATAATTACGGAATTATTTCTCCAGGCGTTTTCTGAGATGCGTATAATGTAGCGACGTGTTAATCCTTCTTCCTTACATACAGACATACAGTCGGAATGCGAAGAGCGATGCTAATTTCATAGTGCGTAAAATAAAAGCTTATGATCTATCAAGAATATCTGTTTCAAACTTATGATAAATGTCTGAAGCTTAAATATGCACTAGAATATTCAGTTACTTTGTAGCACCGATGTTTTTTATACAATTGCAAAGATATTGCATTTAATCTATCTGTGTGGAATCGATATATAACTTTCGGTGGGTTTGAAATTTTTATCACTGAAACATTATTAAAATTTTGGTCTCTTAGACTACACAGTTTTGGATAAGCAGGTCTTACGTTTTTATTTAAGAAATGAGTTGGAATCAACAATTAAGCATTTTAATTATTTATTTATTCTTTATTGTTCTTACAAAAACTATTACAATGGGCGGACTTAATATATCATTCTATAATAGTCAACCTTGAGAATGTACCGAGAAAAGAAAATCCAAAATCTTCCATTCATTCAAGAAGCTTAGTTCATTCAATTCTTATTATATCCACAGGTAGTAGGCCGTGAAGAGGTTCTAGCATCAACCGGAACCCGAGACGTCCAGTGTGGACGCCGTCTCGTATCCGGTCTCTTCTCTCGACCTCGTCTGCCGCTGGGCTACTCCTCCGTCACTACAGTACCACGTGGGGCTTGTAGACTGAACGTCTCCGAAATTGTGGCCAGCGAGAATTACATCGGTGAGTCAATAAAAAAAAATAGGACCAGCAGGGCTATTCGCTAACTTTGACTTTTCATTGACCACGTTGTGACGTCATGGCAGTTTGTTACTATAGTTACGTAGTACAAAATTAGTTGTTTGACAACCATTATGTCCGCACTTACTGATAGTGATTTTCATTTTAGCTGTCAAAAAAGATACGCAATAGCCCTGCTGATTTAACTGTTGTTCTAAATGGCTTCCAATCTTTTGCTATGTTATGATTATAGTTAATTTTCTTAACTCTACTCTATATCTTATATTAAATGTGCCTTGTTGTCTATCTTGATTTAGTCTGTTGTTATCTGAAGTGGGTCATGACATGTTAACAAATGAAGAAAATCATTATAAATTAGGTCAAATGTAAAGAAATAATTTCATAGACGAGAAAGGTTTGATTGAGCGCGGTCATGCTGGTTCAATTGTAGATGTACTTACGAGTAAATTAGCAAACGACAGATGTTGCCTTCAAGGCTATTCAATAAAGCTTTTGGTATCGGTAGTTATACATTTTTATTGATCGATTTGATTCTCGATTATTGGGTCACAGATTTTATTAAAGAGAAGAAGAGCTAGAACAAAAGATTGATGTCAAATCGATTAATAGGAATTGCATGCTCGCATTTTGTAAACGCATCGGTTCAATAGAGGCGCCTGCGCAGAAAATTGCGAGATAAATAGATATAGCCGCCGTTACAATTGGCGGTTAATTATTTTCATGACGCATTGCGTATACTTGAAGATACCAACATACAGACTGTTCCGTAAACATTGAAATCAATACGAGTATCTCTATCTATTTATAAAACTATTATGTGGTGCATATTATGCAATGTAACCCGCAAATCTTTATGTAACTAACCATTTATAAAGGCAATAAACTTCGATATGAAAATAATCATTTTACCTTTAAAGATTAGTTGATAAACTAAGTGCTATGTTTATTAGCATAAAATTATAATATTTTATGTTTGTTTTAGCCCTAAGAGTATCTAACGGTTCATATATTGTGAACGGCGAGTTTGCAGTGAGTGCTCCCGGCACTTACGAGGCTGCGGGTGCACGATTTATATACTCTCGCTCAGCCGGACTTGACAATATATTTGCCATGGGACCTATACACCAACCCATCGATATTATGGTAATCATTACTTCTCGTTTAAATTTCCACAAACAGATTTACATAGAACTAAATCATTTTTGTTATTTGTAGGTCCTATATACGCAACCGAATCCGAATATAAAATACGAATATTTAACTGATTCATTGCCAGATGAAACTAGCAATGACATTCCGAATGACAGTGGTTCTGTTCATCACCAAATGCAAAGACATCATCGACATCATATTGCGGAATCACATACTAGAGCTTTGGATAAGTCTGGTCCCTCCTTATCGAAACAACCGGATAGCTCTTCAGAAACACAGTACCAAATAGATAGTAATGTGATTGGTGACAGAAGATTTGTCTGGAAAGTTTTATCGTACACACAATGCTCTAGAACATGTGGAGGGGGACTTCAAATTGGGAAATTTAAATGTGTTGAAGTAGATGGTAAAGAAGATCGTGAGGTTTCTCCAGCTCATTGCAAAGGTTCACCCCCTCCATCTCGTCGAAGGAGATGCGGTACCACCCCGTGTCCCCCTCGCTGGAGAGCTGCTGCTTGGGGTCCTTGTCCCGTGTGTGGTCCAGCCCATAGAACTAGGATTGTCGGATGTGTCCAAGATCATGCTCGGGGAATAACAAAGGTAATGCAATGTAAATTATAATTATCTGGGACATTTTTTTTTTAATTTTATTTTATTTATAAACACATTTATTTTAGATCAGTGATCAAAAATGCCCACTACCTATGCCACCAAATAAAGAAACATGTAATATACCAAATTGTGATGGGACTACCAACAAAAACAACACGCCAAGACTCGATACCAGACGTCATGTGACTCCTTACGAACGTGTAGATGCGTTCCGTGAAGGATCAAAACCTGTGATCACTTTGGCTAGCAACGTATCTGCTAATGAAGTTCATCCAACACACGAATCCAAGTACAGCTTCAGTGCGGCCGGTGGATGGCTGTATACTGAATGGTCACAGGTATATTAATCTTAATTTTAATAATAATAATAATATTAGGACAAATTGCACACATTGATCTAACCCCTAAGTAAGCAAATTATTTGCTGGTGTTAGACAACGATACAAATACTTAGCAATACACATATAAATACTGAGAATATATTTAATAAACGACCAAACCCTGAAACACAAACATCTATATCTATACTCATCACACAAATGTCTATGTCCGCCGGGAATCGAACCCGAGCCCCATTGCGCCGTGATACGTTAGGCGTCTGCGCTAACCTCTCGAGCAATGGGGCGGATAATTTCGTTACTATAAATTATGTTTATAACAATCCTTATATCAAATACGCTATGTTTTTCCTTCAGTGTGTAGGTTGGTGTGTGGGAGGCGGCGTGCAGTCCCGCGGCGTGCGGTGTTCAGATCCCGAAGGTTGCTCGTCACACAGCGCGCCGCTGGCGTCTCAGGCTTGTTCGTTTAAGAAGCAGTGTGACGCGCAGTGGTTTACTGGTAATTTAGAACTACACACGCCATAGAGTTATTAAAAAAAAAACAATTGCTTATACATTTTTAGTTCATTAGAAAATTTACATATGATTAATTCAAATCCAATATATAGGTGACTGGTCACCATGTTCTGCAACGTGTGACGGACGTCAAATTCGCGGAGTTATTTGTATCGGAAGCACGGGTAGACGGTTGCGGGATGGATCCTGCAAATCCCCTAAACCTGAAGCCGAAAGACCGTGCGGGGGTAACTGTGCTCCGTCTTGGTACCTTAGCGATTGGGGAGAGGTATGTAATTAATGGCATAGTCAAGCTACATTCATAGATCACATTTCTATTTCAAATTCTTTGCTCATAGTGCACTGGTCCCTGTGAAGCCGGCGTCCAAACCCGAACAGTGCGATGTACGCGGGGGGGTGCGGTAGAGGGCGGGGAGAGCGGGGGAAGCGGGGTGCGGGACGCAGAGTGCGGGGGAGGGCGCCCGACGGCGAGACGCTCATGTGTTCCTTCCCGTTGTACCACCCGCCCCGTCAAACCAGCCGTGATCAGTGCTGTACCGACAGGTAGGTGTCTTTACTGACAGGTAGTATTTAACTACCTGTTGCGGTGTGAAAATTGTTAATGTGAATAATACTCGTATGTATATGACATAAATGTATAAAAAAGTTAAACCACCAGATGGTTTTAATTTCATGTATATTTCGTAATAATACAAATATTTTTTAAAGTTTCCAAACTAACTGAAAACTTTTACACAAATATATATTAAGAAACACAGCTGTTGCTCAACTAATGTTTTCATAATTTCTAATCTTCGAGAATTAACGTGTATGTCAAATGTATTTTTCTCATAAATCTTCAGCGTTGTAGCTTGTGAAGTAAATTAATATTATTTACAGATCCACAACAACGCGTGACAAGACACCAAAGCCAAAACACACAAAACGTTAAAGAAAGATCTTATAGCAACGGTGAGAGCTTATTAATAACTCTGTTACTTTTGTATCGTAAGCTAGAAGTTTTTAACTCTAGTTTATTTTCAAAATATATTATAGCTTATTTGGATAGAGTTCTTAAAAATGTCTAGACTCTACATATATGTATTTATTTAATCATACAAGTGAGCTACATCATTCACCAGATCATCATTCGTTAATAATTAATAAACACGAACCAATCGTAAATACGGAATATTTTTTGAAATGATATATATAGATGTATACTTTATATAACTTGCATTTTATAATAGTAGTAAAGTGATATACAAACTTTTTTTTAATATATAACTTTATTTTAGTTAAATAGATTAGACAATTTATAAGACTGAACAACTTATAGTTTGAAATAAAACTATTTTTACGGATTTAACTCGCACGTATTGAATTAAATTTTAAATTTAAATTTTAAATTTTAATTTTAAATCTAACCCAACGTTTCGATAGACATCTCGATCTCGTCTTACCGTGAACACGATTGCTGCAAAGCATTCGAAAATGTATTCGCATAGTTATTAAAAAAAAAAAAAAAAAAAAAAAAAAAAACTAACATATATAAAAACAGGTACATGTGCCGACAAGCTGAGCAACTGTTCGCTGGCGGTGCAGGCTCGGCTCTGCCACTACCGTTACTACGCTGACAGTTGTTGCCGCTCATGCCATGGACGGTAGATGGTAGGTATATACAGATTCAATAATCCCTAATAGGACTGCTAGAATAAGTTGCTAGAACTTGTAGAAATATAACAAAAATATTTGACAGCTGTTGCAATAGTTGTGATCATAGAGTTTTTATACATAGAGTAGGGAAGCCAGTCTGAAATGTGTCGATCGAAAAAAAAGAGAAAGCACTTGGGGATATCTATCTGTCTCTCTTTCTTTCATGTGTAATTAGACAAAGATAAGTATCAGTCTCTGATATTGGCTTTTTATTATTTATCAGACACTTCCTGTCTATGGCTCTCCTATTCTATGTATAATAATTCAATGTTTGTGATAGGTTTTTAATAACAACTAATCAAAAAGTTTAACATTAGGTTTGACACCAAATTATTTATTATTTAAATTATTTCTAGAATCATCTTATTGGAATGTCACTTGGGCAGTTTTTTAATAATTTATTATAAAAAGTTCTTAACTTATCATAAAAATGAGTTGTCATTACATCATCATATAGGTATCTTCAAATGATCTCTGGTACCAGTAAATAACCTATCATTGATGTTCCACTCAATGTCTAATACAAGATCAAGTCTAGTATTTGCTGACTCCGCAAATAAAAGCGCTTTTGATGTCAAGAACTATCTAACTGTGATAATATTTATGTTAGCGTATAGCATAACTGAGTACTTCCTGTTTTTAATATAAGGAGTAGTGAATTTTTATATATCTATATTCACTGACAATTTTTTTTTAAATACTTAGCGATATGGTATATCCATTGGTAGAGCGACAGGATGGTTTTCCAGAGGTCGCGGGTTCGAATCCCTGCCCGTGTGGTTTATTTTTCATTCATATTATTCAAATTTATGTCCTTTTTTTTATTTAAACTTGAAGATTTTCATAATCTAAAGGTTAATAAGTACTGTATTCAGTCTGTTATACTCACATGCTAATTACGTGGGTAATTTGATTTTTTTTTATTTTTTCAGGTACCGCTTTCAGGAATGAAAGAGTTGACTCATAGTATTGTGATACAAATGGATAAATGGACTTTAAAATGGAAAGAAAATTCTTAAAATATTTCTCAATCAATTAATAATAATAATAATACATTATTCGTCTTTAAATAAGTTTGATCAATTCAGCATTATTCGATTATACAAGTAGTAGATGTGTATTTCTGTAGGCTAAGAATAGTTGTGATCTCCGGTATATAGACGTCAGGACTTGCTTCTAAGATAATTTCGTGACAAGCTATTAACATTGCTATTACATTGTTACGTAAGGCGAAAATCCTTTATAAATATATCTTTATATGCACCATTAAAGCTTGCCGTATCTCACTGAAATTTAACTATAATATGAGATTCAACAAAATTGTGTTATATTATATAAGTTAGTTAACCATTGAATTGAAACTGTTTTATAGATTTAGTCATAGCTTAGGCTAGGTTTTATAGTATTCATTATTAATAAAGAACAACGTTTCTCGTAGCTTAGAAACAATGACATTGTGTTCATTATTTATTGAAGCTGATAGGAAAACAATTTGTTTTTTTAAGGTAGCGCTTTTAAGATCGACAAACTTCGACATTGAAAGGTTAATAAAAATATAACACTATAAGAATTTTAATTGCGATAGTAAATCTATTTAATTATCTCTGTGGAATGAATTTTAAGTATAACATTGAAGTGTAACCTTCCGATTAATGTTTTACAATCACTATTTTTAATGTTTCTTTAACACCATTCGGTAATAGGGCGCTACGTTGAATGACAAATTATGTGTAAATATTTAGTTTATGTATAGCGCATTTATTTACTGTCTGTAAGTATTTATGTAATAGGTAACAAGTACAATAATTTATACCATCACAATAGTTTTAATTGGTTTATTTGTACCAGCATCTGTCTGTACTAACGCGTGTAACAACGTACAAAAATAAAAAGCTTTAAATACTAATATTGTTTTATTTTTAAATAACACTCAAAGTTGTTTTAATAAAATCAACAAAAATATATATATACTATTATATACATTGTTATGTTATATACATTCTTTATTAAATGGTTAAAACTATTTTTAAGACACAGCTTGTGTTAAGTTTAAAAAACTTTTCATTTAAATTATTGACTGTATCAAATAATTATATTATTATTATTATTTAAGACAATTTATTACACATTTTCTTTACGAACAAATGATCGTAGAAGTACACATTCTGCTAATAGGATACTTTTTGTAAAAAAAAACTATTCTTTTTTTTTTCCCCGGTGACGCTGTAATAGCCAACAGGGCTAAAGTATAGACAGAACAAAAGAAATCTTTTTTTTAGCATGAAATCAAAATAATTTAGAAAGATAAAAACATTGTTTGTCAATAAAAAACACGTGGACGGAGTTGGGGCAACATCTACTAATATATAAATGAAACCGCCATTTAGATTTTGAACACATTTATTTATTTACATTAACAGTACATATCCGGTCTTATCCTAAATACATATAATATAAGTAATCTTAATTTTTATCTTAAAATTCATTTAAATATCACACCGACTACTTTTAATATTACATTTTAGAGATATAATACTACATTATTTTTATTTCGTAATATTATTTTCTCAATGTCGTAATCACTTTCCTAATACTATTAATATCTATTTGTTCATGTTTTTATTTCTTGTATTATATATTTCATAGAGTAATTATTTTATTAATATAATATTGATGAATATTTATATTTTACAAGAGTCGCAACAATTATGAATATAATATTTATAATGGCAAAGTCTTGCTTGCACAGCTAGAGCGCAATTCGGCAATTTATCTTCGCAATCTGTAAATATTAAAGATATTTAATAAATATTGGTTCAATTACAATCATAAGTGGTACAGTCTTTTTAATTACCTTTTCGTGGTACATTTACTGTAGTTGGCTTCTTTACTGTAGCTTCTGTTACGGACTTTTGAGACTCTGCAAATGAAAACAATTATGTTTACATCAGATATTGATTACTATTGACTACTATATACTACTACTTTATTAATAATATAATTCAAAAATTTCACGAGTAACTCAAAAAATCTTTGCGAAGAGTATATGTTTTCGTGAGTTATTTGGTGAGAATAAAATCGAAGGTGAAATCTGGTGGTAGTAAATAATCACCACAAATTTTAAAGGACTATAAGGATTCAGTAAGATATTTATGGATAGTGAGATCCAGTAGTAGTAACTCATAGAAATAAGTATGAGTTGTATAAGGCTGTATATACCGATAGTGAGTTCCGGTGGTAGTGCGCCATGGCAGGGTGCGCAGCGCCGTGAGTCGGGCGGACGCGGCGCACTGCACTCCTCGTCAGACGTGGCTGAACTCTCCCCGCGAGAACACACCACTGTACGCCTCTCTACACCTACCCCGAGGGTGCAGTTGCCAGAACACTGTGAAAGAAGACAATGTACATTATAAGTAAATCTTTATCCTGTTCTGACAACTCTTTTATTCTGATCGTTCGATCAGTCGTTGCTCGACAGTTCACTTTTTCAGTTATAGATTACAGAAGAGTGTTACACGTTTCAAACTACTAAAGATAATCTACCTGACTGCTATCATAGTTATTTGCAGGGCAAGGTTTTTATTTTGCAATAACTTCAAAGCAATTGTAAACATTATTTTAGCGCACTTTGGTAATTCTGCGTGAATGAAAGGCACACGCTTGAAAGCTTGACAGCTAGATGCACGACTTTTTCTGACTTAGTTCTCGAGTATCATCATGACTTAAGCTAATTTATAGATATTTACATTATATGTAGCCTTTGGACACTCAGCATAATGTACTTTTTGAACTGTGAAAAAAATCTAATAGCTCATGATTCGACACTTTATAAAAGTAGTATAGATAGATTTAAGTGGTCTACGACATTTTTAAAAGCTACTGCAATGTGAAAATAAAAAAAAATATAGAAATTAATTATTACAGTAATTATTTTCTGGGTTAGTCTATAAAAAGAGTGTCTATACAGATTCAAATATATTCTTACCTGACCCCATTCACTGTAATACCATTTCGGCGAACAGTCCCCAGGACAGCTTCTGTCTTGTTCAGGCTTGGGACCCTTACAGGCGGAATCTTTGAGATGCCTCCCACTTCCTCCAATACAGAGCACTCCACGGACTTGCTTGCCCCCACACGACGGAGTACATGTCGACCATTCGCCTACAAAATAAATATTTAATTCATATTAATAAAAAAGAACTAGATCTATTTCAACAATGAGATCAATCACAGTACTGACCAGTAAACCAATGTCCATCATGAGGTTCACAAGACACAGCAGGAACACATGCTCGAGATGTTTCTGGAGACTGTCTCGGACAGCCAGACGGATCAGCACAGCGGACCGCCCTTGTCTCTAAACCACCTCCCACACACCATCCTACACACTAAAAAAAACAAAACAATGTTAAATGTACAAATATGTACTCTAAAAAGGTTTTATGTAAATTATTATACCTCAGACCAATCAGTAAAGAGCCATCCTCCAACCGAACTAAAGCTGTACTCAGGTCCAAGTTCAGTGTCGTTGGTATTGACATTCACAGTATATACTGATCCGTCGTGAAAGGCGTCTGTGTGTTCCCGAGGCTTCGTTGGTTCTATATGTCGGATTCCTGGACTTCTGCAGTTTGGTATATTACAATCCTCGGTTATAGATGGTTTGGGGGCTGGACATTTTTGGTCGCTCACCTGAAATATTTACTTTAATTTAATAGAAAAAAATATTATATAAAAAATATAGATTTTTTGGTATTATATGAGATGATAGAAATATGAATAAGCAATCCCAAGTACAAGCGGAAATAGTTGCAAAATACCTTAGTAATTCCTCTAGAATGATCCTGCACGCATCCAACTATCCTAGACTTAGTAGCTGGACCGCATTCAGGACATGAAGACCACGCCGCTGCCCGCCATCTTGGAGAACAAGGAACATTACCACATCGTCTTCGCCTCCCTGATGGAGGAGAGCCTGAACAATGTACTGGTGACACCTCTCTTTCTATGCTAGAGACTGTTTCTACGCATTTGTATTTGCCTAGCTAAAAAATTAAAAGATATTACGTATATTTTTATAATTTTACGTTACTAAAATATAGTTGTTGCTTAAACCACCTGAATACCCCCACCACAGCTTCGAGAACACTGGGTATACGCCATTATTTTCCATAAAAACTTTCTTCCTCCAACGACGTTTTCTTCTATATTGTTCGATTCTTTAACCAAACCGCCTACATCTAAATATCTGGGTCCATTAGCTCTAGCATACTCAATACCATGGTGTCGTCTGGAATGTTTAAGAGCGATGGTAGGCTCTGCTGTTGGTGATATTGTCAGAGATTCAGTTTCTATTTCTCCTGGCAGTGATTCAGTGAAGTATTCATATTTAATGCTGGGATTTGGTTGTGTATATAAAATCTGAAATATTTATTTCGTGATCATTCATCATCGTTAAAAAAATTATAATATATTAAAACATCGTATAAACTATAAGTAAAACACAGTGCTATGTTTAGCGTAGGTGTCTATTATACCATGCTTAAAAGCCATTATATTTTTTATTGGTTTATTATTCAAGATAATTCAATGTAAACTATAGATACAGGAGTAATTAATCTTACCATAATATCTATAGAATTCAGAGTTGGTCCCAATGCGTAAACAGTATCAAGACCCGTCTTCCTGCTGTAAATAAACCTTGATCCAGCGGCCTCGTATGTACCTGGACTACTGACAGCGAATTCCCCGTTCATTATATACGACCCGTTAGTAATCTTCAATGCTAAACCAAAATAACATAATTAAACAAAACAAACACAAGATAAAACATTATTTAATCAACAAAACTTAAATTTCGTAGTTAAATAATATTTTATTTTATTTGTTCATATAACACCTCGTCATTAAATAGAAATGTAAGCTTATAACCAGTTTTATATTTGCTAGTAATAGGCAGTTAAATAAATGTTTGTAAGTATTCGCGAACATGTCAGTGTAGAATCCTTGCATCTTGCATGTCTACAATATTTAACGGGCGATCGTAATGTTCGTAGCTTGTTAGCATTACTCAAGTTTACATGCTTAAGAGGTCCCGTACACGTTGACCCTAACCTTGAGCCAGGGTTCAAACGGATCAAGTTAATAAAGACTACAACATTAATATAATAAATCTTACGAGATACAGAAATTGTTTATACTATACGTTAAAGTTAGAGACAGTTGAATGATATAACCTGTGAATGAACATAATAATTCCATCCTAATAGCAAATTGATTCCGAGTACGGAATCAAATGCAAGGTCACTGATCTATTGGTAAGCACTCGGTGGGCTCACTCTATTGTTGCATTTAGGAATGATTTATGAGCAATCCAATGGACAACGTAGATTGATAAGTGACTAACCTAATGTTTGCGGCCCATTTGCCTTCATCAAAGGACCATTGACTGCAAATAAATGAATGTCTACCGAATACGACTTTGTCATGTAGGATTCATTCATTGTAATGTTATCAACGGCTTGGATTTATTAAGTGTTACCATCACCTTGAAATTTCAAAAGATTTTTTACAGTCAATGATTGTGTGTTTTTTACAATCAATACTAAAACAATAAGTATTGATTGAATGCCAATCAACATTGCCAGGCATAGAGTTAAATTGTATAAAATATTTTTGAAAACCACATTATAAAAAAAATACAAACCTATATAATTATCACTGGCCAGTATTTCAGAGACGTTGAGCCGACAGGCGCCTGCAGGTACGGTGGTAACATACGAATATCCAAGTGGTAGGCGCGGACGAGCGAACAAACCGGATACCAGCCGCCGTCCACAACGCACGTCGCGGCTGCCTGCCACCGACAGCACGTCACGACCCACCACCTGATAAATTTACCACCACTATATTAATTAAATACTTCAACTATATAATGTTTTTACATTTAAATAAAACTATTTTTACGGATTTAACTCGCGTATAATTAAATTAAAAATTTTACCCTCCTCAGACACCTCAATCTCGTTTTACCATAAACACTATTGCTGCAAAGCATTTAAACATCAGGTTAAATTTAAAATGTAAATTTAAATTTAAAAGGGAATAATTATACGCAAGCTAAATTCTTAAAAACAGTTTCATTTCCAAATTTTTACTATTTAGGGTTATATAATATTAAATCTATATTAGTATTGTCAGAAATAATAAATTAATGATGTTATTAATTTTACACTATCTTCGTTTATTGACATCTTTATATATAAGCATTGTTATAGCTTTATTTATCACCTAATATTCTAAAACAGTTAGATTTCTTGTCAAAAATCTATAACATTTAACATATAATTCCTCTTTTGTAACCATGAAGTATGTCTAAATCTTTTTAATATTACCAAGAAATATCTCTATCATAGAGTCACAACACAATAGAATTCAATAATAACCTCATATTGTTCAAGAGTATGTCGTCTATGAATACAATGTTGTCTTTAAAATAACTATCATTATTTTATAATACCACATTTTTACTGTCTTATCTTATAAATAGTTTAGTCTCTAGTGGACTCTATGATGAATTATTGTAATACTGTACTATTATCAGCTTAATGTATACAGGAATATTTTAGACGGACCATCAGTGGAGTGGTAAGAGGTGCTTGAAACAAAGGTTCGGTTTGATTCCCATGCAAAATAACATGAAGAATTTCTGGGAATCATGGGTTTTGATTCAGTTCTGGATGCATTTGGTGGGTGTTATTTTCTAGTTTGGAGAGTCTTTTTATTGTTTCAGAGAATTATCGATTTTCAAATAAAATTAAACGATACGATACATACAAATATTAAATTATGTACAAACATTATATTAATATTCTCATGACAACAACAGATAATATATTAATATGCTCATGACAACAACAAATATTATATTAATATTTTCATGACAACAACAAATAATTTATTAATATTCTCATTACTACAGCACGATAATTGAATAAACATATTAAGTTTGGAAATGAATAAATTCATATATTTATTTTGTTGAAATAGAACTAGTTTTTAATTTTAAATAAGCAATTATTTTAATTACTTAATTAATGGATACAACATTATCACAATTTACAATTATTACAATACATTATTATTTGTATAGTAAGAAGGTTTTATTGAAAATATCACATGTAGTTACTAGATATATCAATATTGCTTCAATTTATATACATTTTAATAAATAAACAGGTGTGAAGAAATAACTATAATTTATTTATTTATTTACATATACCCTTATAAGGTCTCTTTAAGATACATTTTTATTACAAATTCCATGTTAACATACACCGAAATGGTTGTTTTACGTACGTCTGTGCGTACCTTAAAAGCTCCAACCTTTTATTTTATAATAACTTTATTCATATGTAAATGACCTATTAAAATCAAATTTACGACAGAGGCGGCGCCGATTTAGCAGAACATATTCGTATTATTTGAAATGGAATTTTAATGAAGTCATTTTATTTTAAGGCCGAGTTCGCACATTAGTTTAACTGAAGATTTAAAAAAAATAATCAAAATGTTACATGATTAATCAAATAAAACGTAACCACTTAATCTGAGGTAAATTATCAGTTAAATTAAACTAATCTCAGCTGTTATTAATTAGATATAGTTAGAAATGTTCAGAAATAAATCAAAGCCCCAGTAATTGAATGTCCACTAATAGACAATTAATTAGAATTAGGTGTGAAATGTATTACCATCGGTCTGTTACTTTGACCCTTATTAATATATCTTCCAAGATTAGTGAAATTCTGTTAGTGACATTTTGGTTTCCATTTTATTATAAAATATGTTAAACGAAATATATGGTATTATTTAATTAAGCACGTATTCTAGTATTATGAATTATGTACAGAATTAATAATACAAATGTATTTTTTTATTAAAATAAAACCTTTTTTGTGTCACAGAACAAAAATAAAAATAAAAAAATATTCATGTCTTAATGTATAAAATGCCGATAATATAAATGTTTACATTAATTAAAATAAAACCTTTTTTGTTTACAGAAAAAAGTTTAAAATATTCATATCTTAATGCATGCAGTTCTTAAGTGACAATTTAACACATACATAAACTTCACAAATAAATTGGGCAAAAGCCCTAATTGGGCTAATGCTTCATAAATCAAACGGAGCAATGCTTCATTTATCACTTTTTTATTACTCTGTACATGATCATTAGTGGTACATAAGAAGTATCACTTATAGATAAAATTTATCTTATTTTATCCCACCTGGCTGAAAGCTTTATTTCGAAGTCAAAGCTTTTAAATTAAAAAAAAACATACATTACACTAAAGGAAAATGTAGAGTTTAACACTTTTATTATAATTTAAATTTTCTTTACTAGTATAGATAAATTTGTACCAGGGACATTTCTAATCAAATGGAATCTAGCAAGTCAATTCTCTTTTAGATTAAAAAATATACTCTAAATACAAAATGTTATTAAGATACTAGCTAATAAATATTGTATGTCAATAAAAGTGGCATGACCATATTAAACAAAACATATTATTTCTATAATAAATCTTTCAAAGACTTGCTAGATAATTTTCTTATTATATTTATATTTTTACTCATATAAAGTAATCTCTATAATACTTACTGTAATCACGAAAATGATGAATATACTTGATAGAGGCGACATCTTCTCTTGTTTCCGTGTTAAACCACGAAGGTAATTTATATCAGATTAAGGACTCATTTCCCTGTACAGGTAATTCTAAACAGGATGTTAGAAAAATAAACTTAAATTGGTTTAAGATATAGTTTTTAATATTTATAATAAATTATTAATCTTCTAAACAAATATTTGGTGTATATATATATGTATATAAAAATCAAATTTACTGTCTTTTGTGAATAAGTCTTGAATAAATAATGAATATATAATCAATTATGCAGCTTTGAAACTAACATGGCCATTTAAATAATAATTATTGTTATTTGCAGTATGTTTACCATATTTAGTATAGTTTTCTAATAAAGATTATACTAAAATATTCTGACCATCTTACGAATGACAATAAAATTCTAATTGGAAAACCTAATGCATAAGTTTAGAATTCGATTATAATAACAAAACCTTTTCATATAAAATATTATAAATTTAACTAAATCTTTATTTATAACCTACCACATTTATATTTAGTTATTTACAATCATTACAAAGAAACATAAATAAATATTACATTCAAGTAACTGCTATAGGATATTAATATTTAGAAGAACTCAAATATTAATAATAATATGTAATAATAGAAAAATGTTTTGTATATACCAATCGATAAAGAAAAAGTAGAGGCGATTGTTTGGACTCCCGGAAGCATAGAACACGTCGTAATTTTTAGGCTACTCACTAAAAACTAATAGTTTCCCTGATATTGGGAATCGCGGAATTGCATCTTTACTCAACCATGATATTACTCAAAACCCCTTCAATATATTATTTATTGAAATACATTCATAATTTTGAATTATCTGAAAAAAAATCGCCTAAAGGGGAGTTCCTCGCCTAAAGGGGAGTTCCCACAGCAATATTGTAATCTAGACTAAGTTACTGAAATAAATATATTTGTATTTGTATTTGTAAAAAGGTAACTATAGAATGAAAAATAAACCGATACGGGCAGAAATTTGATCCCGCGACCTCTGGGAAACCGACCGATAGCTCTACCAATTGAGCTACCGTATCGCTGTCCGTCTCGGTGAATTAAGCGTTCTATATGTGATCGTCTTTATCGGAATCGACTTTATTTTTCATTATATATTTATATAAATTTCAATAAGCATGACTCTACATGTTTATAGATATTTTCAAAAAATATCTAAAAAATGTCCTCTACAAATTTAGAGCTAATATATGAATGTCATATTGAATATTCAACTAAAATCAATGAACGCAATTCATTATTATGAGCTCAGTTTATAGCAAATAGTAAATCATTATGACTTCCAAGTGCATTCACTTTGATCTCCAGCTGAATGCCTAAATCCCCATTGATATCTTTATGTAGCGACCTCTCTGATACCATTCAACATATCCTATTAGCTACGGATTATAATATTACCATCAGTTCGTCATATTTCAATCTCTTTAATTTCCATGGGCTTTGCAATTACGAGTATTTCAAGATTATTGCCTATTTGCATTCAAGAACTGACGTTCAGCGGATTGCGATTTAAAATTATGAAAATTATGCGATAAATAACAGATGTACGGATAGTACTAAAACGTTTTCAAAGAATTTTCATTATAACATTTAATTACAATGTTTATACATTTTTATAATAGTGCAGTTATTCGCAAACGTTAACCTATATTTTTTTATTTTTGTAATATAAAAAATGCATTAAAATGTTCAAAGAAAAGTTGCATACTTTTTGCATTACGTACTGCAAATTTTATTCGTAATTAATTTCGTAAATAGGCTGAATAAGAAATCTAAGATGAATACTGATTGCTTACTTTGTATTTTCCTGCGCTCGTAAACAATTCATGGCGAAACGCCAACAGCTGTTAGATTCAATGAATAACTCGTAACGTAATTCAAAATATAACAATATTTTGACGTACGTCTCTTATCATTTTGTAAATCAGCAGTAAATCATAAATAAACAGCATTAAAACAGCGTTACCTTAAAACCAGTTCATTCTGTTTTTAAAATAATAATGATAGTACAGACAAGTTAGATTAAAATAGTAAATAACATTGTTGTGATAAGCCCGGATTGATGGACGTTATAGAAGAGAAGACACACGAATATTAAGATTACAGGTTTGATAAACAAATTCGTCACTGTTATTGCTATTAAAGATACAACCATCTGTTGTAACCAAATCTGAATAACCTTTAGATCACAAATAGCATTTATTAAGTACAAACAATTAACAACATAGATTAAATAAGCTGTTTGTCGCAGCTTTATGTGAATAATACCCATAAAGTTCTTATACATAGAGTAGGGAAGTTAGCTTAAAATTTGTCCATCGAAAAAAAAGGGAAAGCAAATGAGGCTACCTATCTGTCTCTCTTTCTTCCGTGTGTGATTAGATAAAGATAAGTATCCGTCTCTCATCTTGCCTCTTTTATTATTTGTCAGACACTGACTCTCTTAGACCTACCTATGGCTCCTCTATTCCATATGATATAATCCTACTAATATTATAAATACCAACGTAAGTTTGTTTGTTACGCTTTCACGCGAAAACTACTCAACCGATTATGAAACTTTGTAAACATACTTTTGGAGGTATTAGAAGTAACATAGGGTACTTTTTATTTAAAAAAAAACTTATTTTTTAGCGAGTACTTAAAAAAAATTAAAGATAAAAACATTGTTTGTCAATAAGCACATAGATGAAGTCGCGGGTAACAGCTGGTTTTTCTATAATATTACGTGTTTTCTAGCGACGATGTCTATAGAAGCTTTACGAGTTATTCTAGCGACATAACTACGAATAAAAAATTTAATGGATAACAATATGATCTCATAAAACATATTTGTGGGTTTATCCATAATTTTATTAGCGTTCATCGCTTGTTACAACTGACAAGTAAAGGCTACAAGTGTATTATAATAAAATTAATGGGTCCAAAAGAGCGAGAGAACATAAATCTTACGTGTTTTAAAAACAGACAGCCATTCTGTACTTGCCTGTTTCCTTTAAGGATGTTTAACATATAATGAGTGTCATGTTTTTACTATCATATATTAAACTTAATCTTTTATTTATTATCTTCCTACCCTTATCTCAATTTGGGGCATCTTTTTTTTCCATTTTTCCTTGTCACTTGTCTTTCCTGTACACACTTCTTCTACTTCATATCGGCTTTCACGCATCCATCTTTTTATTGCTCTCCTTCCTTTGCATCCACTTCCATATCTAACACTCTTCTAATAACATGGCTTTCATTCCTCCTCATATGTCCCTATCTTATTATCTTTCTGTCTAATATTTTTTTATTTATATTAATATTTTTAATGGAGTCTAGAACAAAACAATCATTTAATAGGCGTTGTAGTCCAGTGACACACATACGAATTTCGAATAACCGCAATGATGATTAACGAGGATACGTCGAAACAAAGATGTTCTTTTTAGATCCAGTTGTTACCAACATAGGGTTGACAATTTACGTTTATATGTAAACATTTTTTTTTTATTAGATTTTTTTGTTTTTTTTTAATTGTACTCTATAGATGTCATGGCGATATACTCTTATTATTATTTATATAACAGGATTGAATTCTAAAAAAAATTTTGACTTCATTTTATTTTATATTTTAATTTTATTTAAATTTAGCAGTTTTACGTTCGGGAAGTAATTTAAAAACCTACAATTGTTATACGGTTATCAATATTTCTTAATAATTAATAAATACTTAAAATTAACATAGTTATTAATGCCTTGGTAATCGGATACAGAATAAGATAAATTTATCAGCCCTAATATTTAATTACCTAGTAATTAACCTTGTAATAATCCCAATTTGTTAGCTACTGGTAATGTTTTTATAGTCTCTAATAAAGTCCTGTCTTAAAATTAACACTGACTCGTTTCTCAATGATGGTGACAATTTTTAAGTATCATTCGTCACGCCTAGACGCTATTTAATAGACATTTCAGTTCTTAACAATAAAACAAAATTTAATATTCCATAAATAGACACATGAAAGACAATTGAGTTGACAGACATTTGGCAGGTTTATTAAACTAAATGTTCTTTACTCTACATATTATTTAAAGAGCTTTAATAAGTAATTAGATGGAGGAGAGCTTTACATCTTTAGACCTCCTGATCTTTTTGACCATATGATCTCTAAAACATTTACTTTTAAAATATACCAAATTATTGTATTTAAGTGAAAAAATATCTTTAAAAAACATTGTTTTTATCATCCAAAAAACATTAACATAAAAGTTCAAAGAAAATGATTATACAATAAATTAATTCACACGGAAATCAAGTACACTCTAGACATCTGTAATCCAAGATCAGACAAATAGTAATTCAATTAATGTTACAAAAACGAAATAAACGAGAGACGCCTCGTTAAAATGGTGTCGAGTTGCGTTGAAGCTTCGAATCTACTAGAACTGGCAAAATATATATTAGCATACCCGCTTGCTATTTCATTTATAATTGTTCAGGTATGGTATTACAGAATTACCTTTTACTTGTTCAAAATAAAATATTTTTTATTACGACTTGAATATAGTCTGAGTTAATCGTATTCTTTTTATTAATAGTGTACGAATGTGTGTCTTTATATGTGTTTGTGTGTGTGTGTGTTAGCATGTGTTTGTTTGTGTATGTGACTTATCTATTGCGAATTAGACCTGCATCTCGCGAACCTATGCATCTCAATCTTGATTCATAAGGAAGCGTGGCCTACTTTAATTAACACACTAACATGTACGAATGATAAATATTAAACAACTTTGAGATGCTCATTATGTCAACGACTCTTTAAAAAAAAATGTTTGATTGTTGTCAACTGATTGTTGTAGTTAAACTTTAATTACTGAGTTTTTAACTTTTAGCACAAAATCTTTATGAAACAGACGTACCCAAGAAAAAATGAAAACCCAAAAATGTATAATATTTTATACATTATACCTAAGCTATAGCTGATATTTAAATTCTAACAAATTTAACTTGCGCTGATATTGAATGAAATTAAATACACTTATACAAATTTGTATACAGGTCAGAGATAAATAATAATTCAAACATTATAAAAAATAAAGAAGAAAAAGAAGCTATAAGTCTGGTTATAGAAACACGTAAACAGAAAACCTAATTTGATGAACTTTAATAATGTTTTTTAATAAATTTTATCACAACCAATAATAAATACTACCTCAAAAGAAAAGCTTACAAACCGCGATAATTTTACAAAAGAATATTATTGTTATGATTTTTTCCTGTTTTTTCCGGGTTCATTGACAGTGAATGCTTTTTAACATTAATTCCGTCTATTGTGCCTTTCAGAACAATGTAATTAAAAGAAATAAATAATAGGAACTCTTTAAACTTTAAGTCAGAAATAAATTTAAACCTAGAGACAGTTTAGTGGAACAGACTATAGAAGTCATAAAAACTGCATCAAAGAATACGTCGCTTGTCAAAATATGAAGTTTGACAGCAATCAAATTAACATTGGATTGTCGTTGGCCATTACGTTGCTTAACATAGTCGTTGTAATTGTCACGATAAGAACTTTTTAAAGGAAATTAAATTATTTGCTTCCAAACTTATACGATGGGATTTATTATCACCAATCTCTTTTTTAACGTTTCATTGTGGCTGTGTTATAAAAAGTTATATGAATAATATTTTATTATTTTTGATTATATTTATATCAATTATTGTCTATTATCGATTATATTTACTTAAAAAAAAGTTTAATTAATAGAGTGTAAAAATGTACACAAAAAATCATTCACTAAAACCTATTTGCACGTGAATACTTCTTACACTGAAACACAAAAATCGAAACTGGCCGTTAATAAAATCGAATTTTCTTTTAAAAATCGAACTTTAAATTTTAAGTCGGTTTTTCCGATACGCGTCGATGTCGCAGCGCGATCGTGCACTACTGGCTGAGGAGTATGCGCTAACCGTTCATATGTGGAAAGCTCAGCTGATCACCAATGCACATAACAATCTATAATAATCAGGTCTTAATACGTATTATGCTTGTATTTGAACAGATGTCAAGCATGAACAATCTGTCTTTAAAATGCAAAGTTCCGTTAGCGTTTAATAAAAGCTCAAACTGAATTCAATCAAAAAGTTATTTGAACAAAAGGTTAAGCAATTGTATTGAATATTATAAAAAATATTATTTTGTATTTAGAATGTATTTAGAGCGTTCTGCGATAGAATAAGTACTAAATAAGTAGCTACAAAGTTCATAAGTACTAAGTAGCAATGTGGGAGTGAATAAGACAACATATAGACAACAAAATACATAACTTCCATTGCGTAAGCGCATAATATCAAAAATATATATAAATCTTAATGAAATTTAATCCTCTCTTAATCTAATAGAGTACATATTTATCCCACATTCGTAAGCCACAATCAGAATCCAATGATTTAATTAAACTAACCATAATGATGACTGTTCTCAACAAATTACTCATAACATCATCGTTATTAAACTTATAGTTTTACGTGACGTAATTATAATATTGACGTAATCATTTTAATGGAATATGACGTATTATAAAGTATTATACTATAGAATAATTAAAACCATTGTATAGTATTATATACATAAAAAACGTTGGTCCGAACTGACTTAAACTACTGAGTCTAGAAAACACACAGTCTGAATACGTTTTTTGTGATCTAAAATATACGCTAAAAGTTATGTTAAGTATTTTTGTTTGTTTAAGATTTGATTTGAGAGTTAAATTTGTATGAAAATCTTTTTTGTTTGAAATTAGTAATTTTTTATTTAGACCTTTGATTAAAGTTGTTATTTTAAAGCCAAAAGATTTTTTTTTTCTGTATAACTGACAGTTCCTGTCATAGAGAAAATTTTATTTTAGATGTGATATCAAATTGTTGAAAAAATTTATCATTTGTAAAGAAATTAAATACTTCAAAAGGCCTAAAGTATTATTTTCAAATTATATATATCCATAATTAATTATCCCACATTATAAGGACTACTTTAATAATATATCATGACTGGTTTTTAATGAATTTCTACTGTAATGTCTAATTTGTCACTAAGAAAATACGATTTAGTTGACGTTATTTATCAAAGTATCCAATTAAGAAACTAAAACCATGTTAAATACTTATTGCTAATGTGCTCAGATTTTATCAAGATTTTCTACCGGTTTTATTATATTAGCTATATAAATAATCTATATATAGACTAAATAACACTGCACTACACTAACAACCAATATCACTCATGTCACACTCTACCTTCTATTTTCAAACTCTACATAATTTTAAATTCCAATTTCAAATTTCTTAAAATTAACTTACAATATCAATTCAGTTGAACCATTACTTTCAAATGTAATAGCCATTGTAAGAGCATACCATATTTATATATCTTTTAATAAATTTATCATCATTGTTTTTTAAACTAATTGGTCAATACGTATTTCCCAAGCTGTCATTTTAAATATCTAGAGCAATATTACAAACAGAATACCATTGATTATTTATAACCACGCATGAAATAAAATACAACCATTGACATACTTTCATAGTAAAAACTTTTAAGATATTGATTTTAAAAGATTAATCTTTTACAATCGGAATCTATCGGGAACTATCGGAAGGCGATCGTAAATATTGAATATATTTACCAACAATGTCTGGTACTTTTATTCTGAGTAGATATGTAACTTTTAACAATATTACTAGTATATATAAAAAATATAGCTTTAATAATAATAATATTTAAGATATATTGTGAACTTTGAACCATGATGATTATTAAATATATTTATGTAGCATACTTATGTATAAGAGCAGGGATTCAAACCCGCGACCTCTGGAAAACAGTCCCGTCTTCATCGCAAAGGTGGAGACATCTACTAGGCTTTTGTTTCTAACTTTGCAGTATAGATAAACGTTGAAAAGATTTCACTACCGAAATTAAAGTTTGTAAATATCCATAAACATATATAACCATGTTAAGCTTATTTAATTTTATATCATTATAGAATGAATAACGGTAGCTTAATTGGTAGAGCGACGGAACGGTTTCCTAGAAGTCGCGGGTTCGAATCCCAGCTCGTATTGGTTTATTTTTCATTTTATATTTGAATACATTTAAATAATCTTAACATGGCTTTATATATTTGAAGATATTTTCAAACTATTAAATATATTTTTACCCGGCTATGTGGTAAATTTAATAGATTTTTTGCCCGGCTAGTGTTATTTCCGATTAATTTATGTCACATAACCGGGTAAATATTTGCCTAATATTTAAGATATTTAATAAAAAATGTTTACTATATTTGATAATTATACGAAATTATTAAAAGCGTTTTAGCTTTACTTAACTTTAATGTAAATATGGTAATTTATTCACAACAACGATACCGAATTCTTTGCATATATTTTCATATGAAAATAATGTTTTCTCTAGTTTATATGTTTTTGCACTCATTCTTGAGTGTATATATTATATTTTAAATATAATAGTATTAATGAATCGGTATACTTGTGTCGGTTTTTTAGAATGGGTCACGGATACGACATTAAAATTCCTTTGTACTTAGATATTTTATCTGTTTTTTTTTTTCTTTTTTATATAATGAACAACACCCACACTACATGCCATTCTTCTTCATTTCCTATATGCCTTTTTCTGTATCTAATTGGTTGCCTGGAAAAAAATTATCTTTAACAATAAGGCCGCCAAATTTGTACCATTTATTTTCTGTTATTTTTTATTGTTAATTTTTGTGTACAATAAAGAATATTTTAATTTTTAACAATTTCAATAGGAGCAGAAATATTCCTTTGCTTGTTCTTATTTATTTTAAACTTAAGTATACAAACAGCTACAAAAAGTTAACGATGATATTATTTAGTATAAAAAAAATATATATTTAAGATATTTTATAATTGTAATTTAGTATTTACGTAACATAAAATAGCAAGTAAATAAAGGTCCTAGTAGTAATCTCTGATGAATGATACCGGTCGGCGCCGGCGTCAACTCTACCCAAAGATACCTACATAGTTTCCACGGTTTCTTACCACCGCTACTTACCATCAACTTTTGCTTGTCAGATTCAATTATGCAATGATTTAAATTCTAATTCTGGTACTGCATCAGCATTCGAATTATCTTGGGATGTGTTAATAATCAAAGCTGTCCTGTGTACAAGCTCTTATTAACAAAAAATAATTGGTGTATAAATTATACAGGGTTATTTGTAATTATTTGGCCATGTCTTGCAGGCAGTCTCTCTTTTTACATATCTTGATAAACAACAAAGAAAAAACGAAACAAAAAAAATTTTGCTACCTCTTTTACTTATTACTCTGTATTTTGTAAGAAGCACTTAAAAGGTCAACGCCCGGGTGCCATACCTATGCTCAGAATTAATGCCAATTCAACAAATAAATGTTTTATGGGAAAACTTTTAAAAAAATTATAACTATTAAATTTTAAAAAGTCGTAGAACAAATGTTTTTGGGATTGATGTAAAGAGGTTGCCTGCAAGAGCTGATCAATTAATTACAAATAACCCAGTATATATCCAGATACCTAGACTATTTTCTTATATAAATAATAATATAATATTGAAACCATAAATATTGAACAATACCTTTCACTCAGACACTAAATGACCATAATCACCATTTGTTTATATAATCTATAAAGTTATTTGACAGCTAGTAATAAACATCAAACACTCAAGAAATCCTTTAAAGTGCCGCAAAATTACCATATAACTAACTTCAAATTGACAGATATTTGCAAATAAAAGCAATTTTCGTTCCAAATATGGCGGCAGTTCATAGGTGGCGCCATTTTGAATTTATGAAGTGAGTCAGAAATGTATATTCAAGTTAGTTAAACGTTTAGATTGTCTTAAAAGTGTTAATATACCTAAAGGTTTGTGGTTTCGTAAGATAATAATAGTTAATAAATAATATAAATTTTAAACAAAGCTAAAATTCTAATTTAGCAACACTCGAACAGCACACAGGAACTGAACCTGGCATCTATGCGAAACCGTTCCATCTCTCTGTTCATTAAGCTACCGTGTCTATCTGTTTATATAAGGACGAAATCGAAATCTTTTAGGCTACTTATGAAAATCTTAATCAATGTTACTAATTTTATAGCTTAGAATAAAGTTGAATATGTGACACAACCAAAATATTTTTGTTAAATGTCTACAAGCACTTAAAATAAATAAGCTTCAAATAAAGTAAAATTGTATGGTACCAATAAAATAAAATACCAACAACTTTTAAAGCAGCATATCTAAAATCATATAATGTATGCGTAATTATTTGTCTATAAAATAGACAAATACAATCACTACACATTATCACACACTGGCCATCAGTATGTTACATAATTTACGATTACCAAGCTACTGTGTTGCAAGCATTGAATATTTTATAACACACCTATATTGTTATTGATAATTCGTCATAAGCTATCAAAATAGTTTTGGAACATGTTCCAAAATAATTAATTAAACTTAATTCCACAAGACAAGGTATAATTGGCGGACTTGGTAAACCTTTTTCTACCAGTCAATCTACCAGAAAAAATAAATTAGGGGTAACAAGTTAATTAAAGAAAAATAAAAAATTAAGAACATTAATAATGTAATGAGCTACATTAATATTTTGGCAACAATAAAAACCTAAATATATAAATAGATAACATTAATATATAAACTAAATACATAAATTAATAGTATCCATGGAGTTTATTGCCCGTTCTCCATGAACCTACTTTGAATCATGCAAGTAGACATTGACGTTTCATAAGTTAAATGTATTCCTAATAAAACTAAAATAAAATAAAACTTATTTTACTTATTTAAGTTTTCGCAACTGCATACATATAAAAAAATATTATTCTTTATACTGTGTTTACTTTGTAATGATATAAAAGATTTTACAAAAAATAAAAAAAATATATTTTAAATGAAGTTGTACAAAATATCGGTTAATTGTAAAAACATTTATTGAGTATTGTGACCAAAAAAACTATTATCGAAAAACATTTTTATTGTTTATAAATAAATCATAATCTTAATCATTATGATTTCGTTAATAAAGAAAAAATCTAAATCTAAGATTGTACTCTAATTTATAAAAAAAAATAACTTAATTTTCTGAAGAGAATATATTATAAGAAAAAGTTATTTCGTACATTTGAAAAAATATATAATATTTTAAATATATTTCATACATTATAAACAACTAAACAAATTACATTTTAGCTATATATAGAACTAAACTCTCATCAAATAATAGCAAACAGATAGACCAGACAGATAATAACTGTCATATGTATTAAAATTAACTATAAATCATATATTTTATCATCACCAGAATCAATAAAATCTGATCAATCGTATTGATTTCGCGGTATTACAATGAAACAGTAAATTAATAGCAATTGCTTCAGCGGTGTTGCTAGCACGCGTATATCATATTACCACGTATTGAAACACCTACATTGTTCGTATTTGTAATAAATCTTATGATGTTTAAGTTTGATTTGTAAATTTATATCTTGTATTTTTTATTTCTGGTATAATAATTTTATTTTTGTATAATAATAACAATTATTGGTATTATAATAATTTGATTTTACCATACCGCATTCTATTTGACATGAGAATGGTGGCCACCATTTTGGAATTCACTGAATGCTTAACATTGTCCAAATCTGATTGCCTTTTTTTGCACTATTTTATTAATAACAAATTATATTATCATTCTTAACGTTACTTTATTTGATTAATTAAATATTATTATTAAGCTTTAAAGCTACTTATGTATGGATAAAGAAGTTTAACAAAATGTTACTTGATTGACTCAAAATAAATATTCAATATTGATTTTTGCGAAACTTTGAAAGTAATATTTCGATACAAAAATATATATTGTTTAAGTACTTTACAGTTTACAAAGTATATCATATTATTACTGTTAATATGTATTCATACAAATAATTGTAAAAGCAAAATAAATAAATGATAATGTGCTCTTGAATTCAAAACAAAAATCAAATTACATTTACATATTAAATTCAACATTTATTTTAATAAATGAGATCAAAAGTACACCTATAATTATTATTTTAAGCCAAACAAATTTATAATAAAAAATCTATAATTGCACTTCAAGAATATCCTTTAATTTCCCGAACGAACTTTTCTCTTTAATTAGAGTTCCTTATCTAATGATTATATATGATACACTTAATGGTTCTAGATACGGTACTAGTTACCATATGTTATAGAATATTTACGAGGTTGGTAAACTAAAGCTTGCACTACTATAATATCTTCCTTAACAATTTATTAAACCTTCCTTAACAATTTAACCGCCCCGTTGGTCGAGTGGTTAGCGCAGATGCCTAACGTGTCACGGCGCAATGGGGCTCGGGTTCGATTCCCGGCAGAGACAGGCATTTATGTGATGAGCATAGATGTCTCTGTAACTGGGTTTGGTCATTTATTAAATATATTCTTAGTATTTATATGTGTATTTCTATGTATTCGTATCGTTGCCTAACACCCTTAACACAAGCAAATAATTTGCTTACTTAGGGGTTAGATCAATGTGTGTAATTTGTCCTGATATTATTATAATTATTATCAAAAAAAAATAAAAATCCTATGACGACGTTTGCTTTTGTTTTCAATCTCTAACTAATATAAACATTAATCAGACAACAATTACGATTATCATTTAAACAACAGAAATACTACTAAATGTTTACAGAACTACTCTACTTACTACAGAAATACTCTTAAATGTTTATCTTTCTTGTTTACATACATCAGAAAACAAATACGATTATCATTTAAATAACAGAAATACGTGTACATCCAGTTAATTTTGGAACCAGTATTTTCTGGTCAATGCTAGTATTTTTTTACAACATGTCCTCCCTAAACGAAATGAATGAACCAATAAAAAAAGGAATAACTTTTAAAAAGATACACTAAATTGTGCTGTATTTTTTACGTAAATTTTGTGTAACTTGATGATGATAGTTGATGTTGTTTTTGTTTAGGCAAAGCTTTAATTAAAAGTAATTCCAGCGAAAAATAGAAATAGATTTTTTTATGAAAGTTTAAATACAAAAATTGTGCTGTGTTCTGCCTAAAGAATTGTCCCATATAGGAATTGAACCCACAGTTTAGTTCTGCAGTCACGGTTACTAATACTACTCCAACAGGTCATTAAACTAATCAACCAACTAAATATCACAGAATCAATGTTTTTTTTACACCAATCACTGTTATCAGAGGAAATACAGAATCTCTGCTACTCTACCGTCCTTGGTTGATAAGTTTATTCATAAATATAATATAAAAAAATATAATCAAATTATTTTAATTGGGAGTACATCCAATGATTAATAATTATTTGCTAACGGTTCGAGTCGCAAGCAAAATGCGGTGATTATGAATGTATGAATGGTTTTATTTTTTGTAAGTATGTAGTATTATGGTTTTATTTGTTGATATACATAATATTTATAAATATTTATAACAAAGTTACTATTTCATAAAAAATATAGAGTTTTTAATAATAATAAAACTTGTAACAAATTCTTCAGTAACCAAAAGTAAAAATAATAATATTCCAATATATATATTAATTAGAATATTATTTATACCAGGTCTGTTTAACAGAATCAATGAACTGTCACTCTATTAATATGCGCAAGTTTTCTAAGAACTGTACGAACGTTATTAAGAATGAAGTAATAAATTACTTAAACAACAAAGCGGCAATTATAACACCACTGTCATAAATATAGGGTTAATAACAGTCACCTTATCCTTAGGGTCTTGGCACACTCACTTGAAACTACCGGTTTGACTTACCGTACAAGAATTATCAGTGACGCGGTTTGAAATCCGTGTGGAGCACTTGCAAAAGATATGAGCGAGAACAAGCGGCAGGCATTATCCAAAGGAAAACCAAAATATAATTTTTTGTTGTTATTATAAACTTCATATTACAGGTGTCATATAAAAAAAATATTAAAACTGTTTTTTTCATTCACAAGTAAAAAATCCATATCATTTGTTCTAAAATGGCGCCAGTTGTTTATTCTTTAATATATATATACATAAAAATAAATCATGTTTTTGAAAAAATGTTAAACGATATGTAAATGTTTGAAATTTTTATTTAAAGGATAATAATATACGGCGCTGTTTTTCAAATACGTCACCTTAAACCGATACTAAATATTAATACAATTCTTATCTTTTCAATAAAAACTATTTTTCGTCTATGATACAACAATAAAGATAAGAACAATATATTTGTAATTTGTAGGAATTATTTCAAATATATTATAAAAAAGCTACAGTGTAATGTGTCACACACCTTATATTAGATTTCTGTGATAGTAATGTGAGATGCAATACGTAAACTGAATGGTTTAGATAATAAACTTGATATGAACAAGGTTATTAAGCTCGGTTTATACGCGTTTTATTTAAGACGGAAGAGATTACTCTAATGGATGTATCCGTTGAGTCTGATAAAATAAAGAATGTTTTAAGCATACAAATTAATAAGGAAATGCTATAACCAATTTTGTATATGGTTTTTATAAAAAAAAAAAAAAAAAAAAAAAAAAAGCTGCACCTAATAATTATTATTACAATCTAAATTCAAATATGGAAGTTTATTTATTTATATAAAACTGCAATTACATAATAAAATGGACGAGCATGTAGAATGTACGAAATAGTTCTTGCAATTCAGTTACGTACAGACTGACGTTTCTATTACTGAACTTCCGAATTGCAAATCGTAACAATTTCCTCTAACACGTTCTGAATCGGACATCTTGTTTTATAACTACTTCAACTTGAATAAAGGTTCAATTTGAACTCTACGTGTCTTTTACCTATGTAAATTTTACTGTAGTCAAATGGTGTTATTTATTTTTTTTAACAAATCTGATTAAAATTTTATTACCATACCATCTTGCTGATATTATTATATCTGCACTAACCTTACATGTCCCTTGTACACACACAGCTCTGTACCCCGGCTTGGTACAGGGAGTGCCGTCCTGTACTAAGGACAACGATGCGTAGAATTGCTGTCCCGTCGGACGACAGTTTAATATACACGGAGAATCACCTGGTTTATACAATTATAGTACTTATTATAAAGGAAATATGTACACGTATTGTTTGAATATAATAAATAACTAATTAGGTTCTGACACGACTGACTGCAATTTAAGTTTAATGTTTTCAATCTACCCTCATTTTAATATACTACTTTTTTTTAATAATATCAAACATTCAAGCTAAAAACTTTTTATTTAAACGTGTTATACTCGAAAAAATTTAATCAACATGGTAATAATTTTATAACATTTTTTTTACATAAGCCAGTAATACTTTAAATATTTATGGAAGGAAAGCGAAAAAAAAGGCTCTTTTATTAAGTGTATAATCACCATCAATATAAGGAACCCAGGTGTAGAACCTTCCTCGGAATGGTCTCTTGTCGTATGAGGAGCATTGAACAGCACGCATGTCTCTTTGCTCGCCTCCACAGGGCTACAGAAAAAAAAATAAGAATATTTACGAAATATATTAATATCTTATACATACTTAATATCAAGAGCTTTTTGGTATTTTTTTTATAATGAACTTATATACATATTTGGAATAAAAAGAATGCTGATTCCAAATATAAGTCCATTTCGAAAAAAATGTTGCTTAGACGAAATAGTCCTAGACCTTTGATATATTTATAAAAAAAAAATACTATTTCTATTACCATTTAAAGACCTAGTAATTATTTATTAAACAGACTTTCGAAGAGAATTATAGTCTACCTCTAATTATTACTAGCTTTACCTGGAAGAGCTTACTATTACGAGTGATATAAATAATTATAAAATATAACTATAAATGGTTTAAAAACAATCTTATTCACTTTTAATACTTGATTGTTACCAATAGTTTTTAATTTATCAACTTAATACCATTCTATTATCTTTCTACATTATAGGTTTTAAGATTAATAATTAATGCATAGAAAATATAATAAATAATATGTTTACAACTAGTTAATATTTTTTGAAGGTTTATAATCATGTGTAAAAAGAAATAGGTTCGATAATATTATGTTACACCGAAAATAAATAAAACAGACGAGGTCAGAACATTATGCATTGCATAATTTGATTATTTATTAAATTATTCGATATGATGAATAAATGTCATCATGGCCGTGACCGAATTATATTTACCTTTGTATTGCACTCGTGGTATCTTTTGGACAGGCCGAGGCAATCGTGCGCGTGCGCCGGTACTCGTGTGATGGCTGGTTCAGTATTATTCCATGATTTATGCGATCTGAAACAATTGTAATGGCATTTAATATTTATTTGCAGGAAACATTATATTATTTTATATATATATGCTTTTCAGAAACAGAGTCACAAATGTTTTGTTTTTGTTTTTAATTATTTTAAGGGGTTTTAATATTTGATATCATTTTTTTGTTTTGTTTATATTTTTTAGTTTACATTCTGTTTTTGAAATGAGATTTGTATAAATTGTTTTTTTTTTATAAATGTATATTTTTTTCTAATTTACTATAAAAATAATAAACCAAAAAATAACAGCCTATAAATCTCATTCCTTAATTATAAGTATCACATACTGGCCGGCGGTAGTATCAAAGAGAATGACAATGAATGAACTACCATCCAACAAATAACTACCCGGTTATCAAATTTGATTACAGAATCGTGTTAATTATCACTTACTAATAATTTAAGATTAATTAAATACAAAAAAATAAATACAGGATGTATATGTACTAAACAGGTGTGCTAAACATTTTAATTCAAAAATAATAAAAATTAAAAAGTGATTAATTCCATAAATAAAAATAAATAAAATGGTAAAGCTATTAAAGTACGTTATTACTTTATGGGGTGAAGCAATTGTGATTCAAATCTCTGTGTAGTAATATATCATTCTCTTATTACCCG